>OY740772.1:55236453-55836453 GCA_963513935.1 Aphrophora alni | reverse complement strand
AAACGAACTGGCTTAGATGAACATTTTGTACTTCGTACGAGATTCCGATTATTGAACTACGTACTAAACATTAGCAATATCTATACGTCTTGACAAATTAGCAGGTTAAGAGTTACAAGTATTTATAAACAAAATGCAAATATGTTTATTGTTTTGAAAATGTAATCCAAAATTATAAAATAAAGTAATAAGAACGATTTTTTTGTTATACTGGGAGGTAGAAATGATCTGACATGAAATTATAATAATACATCTTAGGAGACTTTGGGATGTGTAAGCAATCCTCCAGAGTGTACCAGTGTACTAAGCAATCTAATGTAATTGTATCAACCGTATCCTATCGCTTAGACGATGTTTACAAAAAGCTATTTTATTTATAAGCATAATCTAAAGTTTACATCAAATTAGATTAACATTTGACAATATAGAATTGTTGGATAACAAACGAGTAGTTGCATATCTCATGACTTTTATTTGAATGAGGTGTTGAGAAGGTTGTTAGTGGTGTTATTGCGAATAATGTTTTTAATAAATCTAAGATGAATCCTACATGAAAGGATATGTGTTAGAATAGATGTAAGCGTGAGTCGTGGTGAATATAATGTTTAATAGGCCTAAGGTTGTAGATGGGATCACATCTATTGATAACCACAAAACAAAGTTTTAATAATTACCAATATTCTCGATTTGCAACTAATAAAATCGACTAATGAAAATTGTTTTGCTTTTAACATAAACGTAATGCCTTTGTTGTAACTGAACATGTGTTTACTAAACAGAATATTTATTGTTTTAATACGAAAGATAACAATCTGGTCAAATATTTCATTAGTATAAATCGGGATATTTACGGAATAGCTATCATTACCCATAAAATGATACTGACTCTCTAATGTCAGTGATAGTCTCAGTTCAGAAAGGGACTTTGAAATTACATGTTGTAATTAATTGTGAATGTAATTACAAGGCCATATAAATTTTTCAAAAAATATAGCATAAAAAGTTTAAATGTGTTACATGTGGGTACTTAAGTATTAATTTTACTCGTATATTTAGAAGTGCAGATAGGTTGAGACATTTATTTGCAACTTATGATATTTGAAATATTATATATAGACTCCTCCTCAAGGATGGTGGGATCCTCTGCAACGGCAATTGATAATGTCATTTCTATTATTATAATTATTATTATTAATATTATTATATATATATATATATATATGTGTGTGTGTGTCGGTCGAAAATTTTCATTCTGGAATGTTTGATCACTATAGGCCTACACAGAAGATTAATTTTTTGAATATTTTTCCAACATCCAAATTTATGGAAGTTAGATTTTACTAACCTGACAACATTAACTCGTTTAAATGTCTTTCAAAAACATACAATTTTGAGAAGCTCAATAATTTTACAAACATTGATGAGCAATTTGAATATTTTATTGATGCATTTACATTCTTCCTGAATGTTGCTTGTCCATTAGAAACTATTACATTCGGGGGTAAGTCCCTCAGTCAATATTGAGGAAGGGAATTATTCTGAGCCACCAAGTGTCTACAATTATAATATTGATACCTCTGAGAGGCATCTCTATTTAGTATAAATCATGGTCCAATTACCTAATCAATCCACTAGATTCCATAGTAATAACACATACAACAAATATTCCCATTGTTTGTTAAAATGTCAAAAACATTATCAAGAAACAAATATAACGATACTGAGAAAATACAAGAAGACATGCTTTGTAAGTAATTCTGTTATTTAATCCTCATTTGAATGTATCTACTTTAACAACGTCATATAAATTTAAAGTATTAAGTTATTTATTTAAAATTAGTTGAAGTAATAAAACACTGACAGTATTGAAGATATAATTAAATTTCAATTATGATTTGATGCAGTAAAGAAATTTTCTGAAGCGTAACGTATAAAAATAAAAAAGAGACTCGTGATTATCTCAAAACTAACGTCAGTCGTTGGACTGCAGATGTTTTAAACGAATTATTTTGTCGCACCGTTAACTGAGCCGTAACTACATCACGGTCGATGTCTTCTCTTATTGGCTGGGCTATAAAATTAAATTTTAAAGCTAAATTTAAAACCCTCTAAATGGTTCAATGTGATTTAATAAACGAGTTGAATTGAGATTAAGTTTACGAAAACCTATAACGTGTTTAATTATGAGTTTTAAAAACAGATTTGTAATTAATTACATTAATTTAACATATAAATAAGTAGTAATTTATATTTAATATAGCATTAACAATGATGTTTTACTCAAGTATTGATTTCAAATATATTTATTGTGTATTAAAATTTAACAAATCTGTTATTGGGTCTGAAAGAGTTTTTTTTACCCCTTTCTTTTTTTTTAGTGTTGAAAAACCTTATTTTTAGGTCTCCTGATATTACAAATAAATTTTAAATCAATATGTATGTTTAATTACCAAATATAATTGATTACAATACAATCATTATTTTACAAAATGGAATTATTATAGAAATCAACTGTTTTCCCATAAGATATATAAGGAATCTATAAATGAAGGAAAAAATACAACTTTTATCAGTTTATATATTAAGTTAGTGGCGACTAATATTGTAAGTATGATTCTGTAACCTAGTTTATGCAAAATTTATTTTCACTCTTAAGCTTGTATATTATGTCGTAGAATATTTTCTATTGTAGTATATAGTTAAAAAGACACTTATGTTTGTGGTTTAAAAAGTATTGATGAATTGTCAACCAATTATAACTAACTAAGTCAGTTAGTTATGTCTTTTTAATTGTAAACTGCTATGATACCTTCCAAACTTGTTTAACTATAACGACATTCAAACTTTATTTTCATATTCGTTATTGAAGTGACTCATTGTCCCACTTCTTGATGTATCTCACAAACCAACTGATACGAAGTCGCTAAAAAAAGGTTTTTCTTTTTAAATTTTACTATTGAAATAAACATAATAAATATAATTATATACATAAAACATACATTTTTTACTTACATATTATTATATTAACACTTTACACTAACACTTTACACTAACACTTTACTGTTATAATATAACTCAATTCTTCTACCTTAACTACACTAAATATAATAACACTGTCAAAGACGCTTCTTATTTATCACCAGCTGATTCCGATTGACATCAGCCGACATATACCGGAAGCTGTCTTATATTTAAATTGCACATCACGATAATTTTGGTCACAAAAATACATCATCGCCATGTCATTACGTTTTAACAATTAAACCTGATGTGATATTTTGTTGAATAAAATATTTGAATGAAACATAAACAAACATAGAGACGATAATATTAGAGACGTAGTGCAGTTCATAGAGCCGTCATAAAACTATGCACTTAATCATTGGTAACATTTAAAGTAAATTTTTAAGTTCAACAGTAAACGACCCGTAAGTTTATGGCTTAAAAAGATAGAGATAAATGGTCTTTATTTATTATCTGTTTATTCTCTTTAAACATGAACAAATATTTGAACTTTCAAATAAGTAAAAAGGCTACTAAAAACGTAGATATTCGAGGACGGATTTTTGTAAATTCATTCCTCGACTTAAAAAGTTTAGAGTTGTCCCCTTAAGAGCAAGATAGAGGAAATATCTATATTCATTTCAAATAGTTGCTTTCTTCACGCAATAAGTTATATTAAAAAGGTCCAAATTTAAAGATCAAATTATTTTGTTTACCAAATTTGTTTAATTTAAATTGAGAAGTTAACGTTATTAAATTTAATTAAACTCTGCTAGCTAAGCCCTTTAAAATGATGTGCATATTGACCTATGCTCCTATTTAAGATTTCCTTCTGACTCCTTGCGGGACGTCCCCATGATATGACAGAAAATTGATAATTCCTTTAAAAAGTAGATTTTTAGGTGTAGTGTTGATGTACCAAATCTTATTGATTTATCTGTTGTCGTTTAGAAAATATTAAGCCCGTGCGGGACTTTATGTACACCCACTTTAAATGGCCGCCATTTTGTAACGGGTGATCCTTTTGAGGCGCGGTTTCCGGCATTGAACTCTGCTAGCTAAGTCCTTTAAACTGATGTGCATATTGACCTATGCTCCTATTTAAGATTTCCTTCTGACTCCTTGCGGGACGTCCCCATGATATGACAGAAAATTGATAGTTCCTTAAAAAAGTAGATTTTCAGGTGTGGTGTTGATGTACCAAATCTTATTGATTTATCTGTTGTCGTTTAGAAAATATTAAGCCCGTGCGGGACTTTATATACACCCTGTATATTACAATAATGTCATAGCACCAGGAATTTACCAGTTTATCTTAAATGTTAACCATGAATAATCTCAAGGTTGTCTAATTAAACGAAAATTAAACATAATTAAACATATGTTAATACTAAATCTTAGTAAAAAATATGCTCCTAAATAATATTTTATAATAAAGAGTAGTGAAATTAATTACACTTAATTAAAATAAATACTACCTACCTGTTGATAATGTTCATTGTGCCTATACTTTACGAACTACTAAGCTTCGTTTGTTAAAATTGCATGTGAGTTAATTCGACATAACTAATTATTTATGTAAATTATTAGTAATTAAATAATTAATTACATGTTATCAATTTTATTATACGCAAGAACATATAATGTTTCTTTATTTATTCAAAAATAATGATTAAGAATGATAATTTGTTTACAACTTTCCTGAACACAAATTAAATAGTTCGGGATATTACTTCGTTTTATTCCTACAGTTAATTAACTGTTAAATAATAAAAAGCTGATACTATCTACATCAAACAACCTTTTAGTATTGAGGAGTAAAATTTTATTTTGTTAAGTAGTTGCTTTATACCTTGGTTCTTTATTAACATAGAATTATCAGTAGTTCAGATTGTATATTTGTATATCTGTATATCAGTATATATTTAATATCTCATTTATCTACTTCAAATTCATTTACATTTTATTTCAACTCTTTTATGACATGAAATACAAATATTATTAATTAAATATCGGGATGACTCTTTATTAAAAAAATTCTCTTAAGTATTTTCCTAATTTCCGATTATATCTATTTAGACACAAACATCTATAATGATTCCAACTGTTGTGGTTCCATGAATATACTTTACAACTGTACAATTATTATATTATGACTCTTTACACAAATGTTTGCTCATCCCTTTTTAACTTTGAACTCTCTTTGGTATTCGGCGGGATCTCTTATTCTCTATCGCTTCCTCACCAATACCTTCCACAAGTACTGGCCGCCTCTATTCTTGGTCAAGTTTTCATATGCACATTTGTAATGTGTGTCGTTCCATTGTATTCACAAGAATTTCAACACATTGAATACTTTCGCAACAGTTGGCTCTCATGCTAGTTTTAATATGTGTTCCTCATTATTTTCATATATAACACAATGGATATAATTTACTTTATTATATTACATTAATACTTAATCATAACACTATACGAAATGTATGACTAGTATCATATAAAATGACTGGCTACGAAACTTTAATAACGTCCTTCAAAACAAAAGAATGCTAATATTTCAGATATATGTAAATCGGTAAATGACTATAGTTGGAGATAATAATTGATTTTGAAAAGATAATCTAATTAATAATCAAAAGGAAGATATTAAAAGAAAACTTTCTTAATAAATGCATTAATAAAATATTCTGTGTATTATTATTACACTTTGTTTCAACAACCTCGGTTACATCACCTACCATATGACCGTACTAACATTAGGTAATTAAATAGGTGAGTTTTATAAAGGTATCAACGTCGTGATAGAGTCGTATAGTCGAGCAAATCGATAAGAAAATGTATTGTATCAATAAATACATGCGTAAGGGCTGAAAAATGAGTAAATAGTTATTTGTTGAGAGAGAAAAATGTTGACTCACGAGGCTTGCCGAGTGCGTCAATTTTATCGAGTTTAAAAATACACTTTGCTCACGAATTGCACATTTGTCTACAGTTGTCCATATTTTAAAACTATCAACACTGAGTAGAAGCTCTCACGTCAAAACTGAGGTTATTTATGAATATTACAAATAACTTATGGGTATTGTTGAGGAAACGGGATTGCCAACTTCAAAACTCGGCAAACGAAAAATATTCTCCGTGTACATACACTGTCAATCATCTTCATGAATAATTACTTCCTTTTTCAACTTTAAAACGTTGTTTTGTTGTTTATTTATGTTATTTTACATGTAAGAATTAATCTAACCTACATACGGGACATTTCCTGTATATTATAAATCAATTCAAATAAACTTAACCTAAATTTCGTTTTGTTCGGTTGCCATCCGGAGTGAGCACAGTAGTGTGCAAAGTAGTGGGCAAAGTGAAAATGTTGAGAAATCAGCTGTTTTGCAAACTAATTTAAATGAACAATATGCCACTTTGTCAACAACTGTAGACAAAATTAATTTCAATGTCGCATATGCGAGGTAATTAATTTGGAAACCTCAAAATTGCAGTAAAAACGTAAAGTCAAAAGAGAAGTCTACGCTCTGTACTGGGAAGCGACTAGGATTGCTCAGTTGGTCGTATATTTTTCACTTGAAATATTATTGTAAATTCAATACTTGCTAATAAAAAAGTATAAGCGGAAAAATCAAATAATTAAAAAAATCAATACATTTAATCAATCAAACACGTTTCAACGACAAAATCGCCTTCCTCAGTGATACATGAGCTACAATAGTTGTGTTATAGTTTTGTTATTGTAGCTCATGTACCACTGAAGTTGGCGATTTTGTCGTTGAAACGCTTGTGATTAAATAAACGTATTTTTTGTGAGATCTAGTAATCGAGTATTAATTTGTTCTACACATAATAATTTAGTTAGTTTAATTTAAAGGCATTGAGTGCACTATAGTCACTCAGTTAATTAATAGGCTGTATGAAATTCCGGAGAGAGTTTTTAATATATGATACAAGATATAACCGCATATTTGATTTGGAGCCATTTTCCCTGGCTTTATTTATACATGGAGTCTTAAATTTGCTTTATTGGTTAACTATTGAAATTAAATTGTTGCTTATTGCACTTTATGTAAAACTCACTGTATATTTTTGCTATTACTTAAGAAATTATATTACATTTATTACATTACATCATTCTGATTTATAGTAAAAACTATGTGCTAATCAATTAATCTGTGTGTGTTATATTACTATTTGTATTATTTCCTTTACGTATTATTATAATTTTCTTTCTAAAGTGATGATACATTTAAAACTAAATAACAAAGACCATTAATAAAGTAGTAATTTAAATATATTTTTAACTTCATTTACATGAATAATTGTATCTATTTAGAAATACAATATGCTTTATCAGTGAATATTAATGAATGTTTGCGCAATTGTGAAATGGTACTTTCATAAGCTTATCTGTTCTCTTCGACAAAATTTTTTCCAAACAATTCTTGTTTTCTGGTTTGCCAACTATTTCATCATACTTCTTCGGATCTCTTACGTAAATGATTAAATATTCTGCAAAAACAAAAACAGAATTTAATTGTAATAATGTAAATATGTATAAAATTGTAAAACAGTTATTTTCTTTTTATCCTTATTTTTTTGTTATTATTTCAAGACTTTCCTAACTATAATACACCTCACCATAATTATTTAATATGAATTTCATTAAAACAAAAAGTCATCCATACGGCTAGGCATTAAAAAAATTAGCATAAAATTAGAATAAACTTAAAATGAGACTATTTAGTCTTTTTATTTGAAAATACCACTGAATTATTTTAAGTTAAATTAATTCTAGACTAATTATTGACATTATTATTTTATATTCGTTTAAGTATTTCATTTTTCTAGTAAAGCTTTTACCCATGTTAAATTAATTGAATATCTCAAGAGTTATTATGTACTTTTTTTTGTTTTAAGTTGTCCATTTTTACTATTTATAAGTTTCGTCAGTTTTCAATTTTTTCATATTTTTACTTGAATAATTGTTACCACTTTTGTAGTAAACACAATTTTAAAATAAATTAATATCAAACTATTTTCTAATATGAAATTTTCCAATTTAGTAGTAAAAATTTTAACCTATTTTAAATTAAATAAATATCAGATTTTTTTATGTTTTCCATTTCTGTAGTACACAATCTAACATACGTTAAATTAAACTAAAATCAACAATTAATTATTTTAATATTATTTTTCTTTCTTTGAAATTTTCTATTTGTTGTAGGTACGAGTATATATTGTTACTTATTTCAATTTATATTATTACGAGACTATTATTAACCACAGTTATTTTTTGACCAGGATAAAATTTAAAAAAAGGATATTTTGTCGTTCAAAGAGAGATAAATTGCCTTTATTGTACACTGTATGTAAAGAATATGATTTTCGAGAAAATCAAATTAATTGTCATAAACGTCTGCCATTTTCAAAGTATACTAAATAACGTCTTTGAAGAAGTAGGGGATGCAATAATAGATATCTAGAGGTGTCCATTTCACTTACACATCACAGCTACTACCCTTGTATTACAATGTTTTTAAAATTTTAATGTTTTTAAAGTTATTAGAGGCTAAGTTCCAAATGGTTAACAAATCTAGTTTCTGTAAATGCATATTAGAAGCCCTATAGTAGAACCCATAAAATTATAGTTCTGTCCAATGTTTTGTGTATGTTGTTTTAAAGTTACGTTTCAGCCATGTAACTTTGATAAACTATGTAATTAATAATCTAAAGCTGTGTCATAATTTATGACTATGTACCTACGATATAAATGCGCAACAGTGAAAGAAAATTATGATTTTTAAGTAAACAAAAAACTATTAAAAATCAGTTTGTCCCTAGATGTGTTTTCCACAAAAAATATTAACAAAAAAAAAATTAATATGATAATTCGACATGAAACTTATTTTTTGAATGTTTATTTTACACTCCTTTACATTTTCAGTCCCCATGAAATAATACAGTATTAACACAGAAAACAAAAATTTAATTATTAGTATGACCTTGACTTTTATAAAAATCCAATTTTAAATAGTAAATTATTCCTCTTTAAGAAGAAGTATTTTTGTTTTGTTTTATTTATTACAGTAAATTTTGTAATATACCTATAACACCAATTTTATTTTAATTAAAATATTCGTCCTTTAGACATTCCTCTTCCAGATTTAGTGACAAATTACTTTATTTTATTTATTTAAAAAAAGTTATTGAAAACTCAAAGAGAGAAAAACTAGGCTCAAAGGTATATAATTTTAAAAGTCCTGCCATTCTAAAATTATATCGATTTTTTTTTTAGTTCACCTGATTTCTCTTCTGGAGTTATTTTCACGCATGCATAGCTGATGGAATAAGTTTTGTAGTCTGTACACAAGACGAAGTAATTGTAGGTTACATTAAGTGGTGAAACTGAAACAATAAAACATAAAAGTGAGAACTATTATAACACAATTTATTCGATTTAACGTGTCTGATTTAGAAAGAAATTAGAATCCCACCATTTAATGGTGATACTAGAAGCTCTTAGGCTACATAAATCAACATATGACTAGTACAGTTTTAACGATTTAAACCCGTAATCCCAAGACATTCTCAGAACTAAATGTTGTAGCCTTGTAAAGAATCTTCAAATTAAAATATAAGGAACGACAAAATCTCTTCACGGCAACTTGAAGAAATATCAGATTGAAATCTCTTCACAATATTTGTTCTTATCGTTCTCAACATTATTTTATATCAAAGTATCTACGAATCAAAATGCTGAACCGATATGAAAACAGATTATTTTACATCTACAACAAGAGTTTGTACTTTTATAGACTTTAAATTTATGTAATTTTCCATAAAGAAATAGGAAATGTTAATTAAATCAAACATAAATAAATTATTATGTATAAACTCCTTTTTGTTTGATTCACATCTGTCAATGGTTGTTTAAAAATACAAACAGGTAAATTATTTTAATATAAAAGTTTGAGATGTAAACGTATTTACATAACTGTTAAGTGTTTTAATAAACTAACATAAAACTTCTAGTACTTCAATCCTTTCTTTAAAATGTTTCGATAAACGTCTAAAAAATGCTTACTGCAAAAAATAATACCAAAATTCATAAACTTTGAAGTCCTCAGGATTATATTTCTCGTAACTCCATGCATATCCAACTAATTCCCTCACCTAATATATCTGTATCCTTTATGGTGGTATTACCTAATCACATATAATATTTTCATTCGAAATTACAGAATAAACTGGATGGGTTATTTTGTATTTGCTGTAATACGTGACATATTATAAACACATACTTTGAGGACATAAATAAGTAACTGTTATATCTTACAGCATTATTAATGTGTAAGATGCTAATCTACAAACTCAAAGTTAACTTATATCGATTTATATTAAAACATGTAATTCATTACATAGACGAAATATGGCCAATAAAAGAGGGAAATAGGTTGAGAGGAACGGAGAGAAAGATTTTAGGAAAATATATTGCGTAATGTGTGAAGGGTTATACATTATAGGTTCGGTAGAACAAGTTAAAACATTAAGTATTACAACTTATTGAGAAAATGGAAACGATTGTAAGTTAGGAGAAGTTGGCGAAATCCTTATAGTAAGAGATTAAAAAATGAGTATAAAAGATAAAAGTAAACAATTGTCTGATGTGTTAAACGATCTAAGCAGTATGGACGTTTAAAGGTCAGAGCATAAAGTTAAAAGATAGAGCAGTAGAAGCAGAAATATATAGCTGTTGTATATATTTGAAGCAACTTAAATAACTAAAACTTACAGTATAACTTTAAGTGGCCTTTAGTCGGATCCGGCATCTTGTATCGACCATGTAGAACAGTTGGTTTACCTCTGAAATTATAATACTTTGTTATATTATGTCAGTAATATACTTAATCTTATTGTAATCATTTAAATATTTAATTTAAATATTAAAACATTCTATTTTGTTGACGAAAGGCAAGATATGAAATCAAAAGTTAATTTAAACACTCCTATTGACAACACTAGCAATGACAACCAAGACAACATATTATTTCTACAACATCAACTTTAGGTTTATTGTGTGTTATGGATCACAAGATTTGTGCATATGTAAACCTGAATATGTACTTTTATCATCGAAACTTCATCTTGTCTAAGTGTTTTTATGATGGGGAAATTGGAGTGTTCCATTATTGATCGTGAATATCCTGTGTATATGTTTAAAATATTTATACTATATATTATAAATTAGGCAATAATTTATTTTTATATTATTAGGCAATAATATAAGTATTTCAGTTATTTTCGTATTGCATCTACTGTACGTAAAATTAAAAAAAGTTTTATCATTAAAATTAATAAACTTTTTTTCAAAGTTAGGCATTGTAAAAAGGTACCATTTCTAAAGCATTAAATTTATTATTTTTAATAGCACCCATTAACTAAAATTTCATTACAATTGCTAATATTTTAAGGGGCCATTGAATAATGATAGTAACATTAGTCTTTATCTAACCTAAAGTAGGCCAATTTAGGTAAACTAAATAATTCTGTTTACCTTGTAATTAAATTAATAGTCCAGTTGTGGGATGTAGTTTCTTCATTGTCTACAAAGAAATTGAAAGTGGTGCATCGCATATCACTGTAATTATCTGAATCTTTGGCACTTGCTATTTTAACTCCACCTAAATACCAATCACCTGCAAACTGAAACAGGCAATTGTTATGCAATCGAAAGTCAATATGTTGAGTGTATATATTAAATAACAGAACTCTTAAAATGTATGAATTTTTTTCTTTTTGATGTTTAAATGTGAAAAACCATGTAATCATAATTTCCTTATAAATAATAAAGATAAAAATAAGATGGAATATAGAAACATAACCTTCGAAATGCTTTAATATAACCAGGGTTGGAAGACAACAAGACCTTGGGGTTGGTCTAAAAAGATCTGATACAAAGATGATTGAATGGGATCTAACCGAACACAAAACAAAACCATATAGTATCAATATAGTGTCGTGATTGCCAAGAATGTACTCAATCTATTGAGTACCTGAGGAAGCGATATTTTGTATTGGGTGGGATAATTTAAAATATTTTAAAAATACAATATACTCAATAAACCAAATTTATATTGTTTTCACGTGATTAAATTGAAACAATTCTGTTGTTTCATCATTAATGAAATGAAAAAGCACTCGATTTGGATGTCATAATTATTAAATCCAAACATATTTAGAGTACGATATTAAATCAATACTAATCAAGTATTACAATCAGTAATAGTTGTAAAAAGTATGTTCGTTTCGCCGACTATATTTCTACACTTTTATCCAACTCCCTCATTCAATATATTTTACTCCTTAATATTTTATAGTTTTAAGTAAGTAACGGTTTAAAATGAGTTTTATATAGTTTAAAAAGGAAATTGTTTAGTATAATTTTCTGACCATAAAACGTATGTATTTTAATATCAAACTTTATAAGTACTTACAAAAAATATAACTTGACTATAAAACTTTTATATATATATACTTTATACATTATACTTATATATATATATATATATATATATATATATATATATATATATATATATACTTTATACATTATACATATATATATATGTGAAATATAATTTAAAACCAGAGTAAAATAACGTATTAATTTATTAGTTTCATAAAAATCTGTATTAATCAATCTGAACGTCAATACTCACCTTGAATAAAACATAATTAGTTCATTGTCAACACAAATTTATAATGTTTTCGCATGTAAGTTATAGATCAACAAATCATAAACTAACGTAATATTCTTTAACCAAAAAAGAGTTTCAAATTCGAAGTTTTATTATTGAGCCTGTTAATGTACAGTGTAATAAAATTGGTAACAGGCTCAATAATAAAACTTCAAAATGAAACTCCTTTTTAATATACTTTAATTTAACATACATTTATTTCTAATGTACTTGTAATTCTTTTTAACATTATCCTTAAAACATATATAAAAAATTATAAATACAAATTGTGTAGCACCTGGCGATCTATGAGCCCCAGTCCTTCAAGAACTCCTTCAATATTCATTAGTCATGACTTTCAATTACTTGTAATAAACAATTGTATTATTTAAGAATTAAAAATGAATGAACGGTATTAAGACTAAACTAAAGATTATATATATATATATATATATATATATATATATATATTATTTTGCATAAGTCTTCACTATAATTAAAATTAAAAGCTAACATATAAATTATCATATAAAAGAGTAAATCCTGAATAGTGATAAACCATGTTTTAAAACTTAATTTTAAATACAAAATTATTTGGCATAGGCAATTGATTTTCTGTTTTGAATTTCATGTTAAAAATCTGATATAGATATGTACATATATATCTTACATATATTTAAATAAGAATGCATAAATGTTTTTATGTTTGATTAAACACCTTGTGTAAACAGAAAACTCAAATACGGCACTGCTAGTACATAATCTTGATAAGCTATATTTAAATCTTTCATATTTTTATATTAATGTAAATTGAAAGTGGATTCTTCTTGCCTATCTCATGATAAATGTAGTGTAAACATTCAAATTAAAAACTATCCTTCAAAGTCTGAGGGAGGTCGTGGACATTATCTAATACAAGATCAAAATTACCTTCTTAATAGAAAAGTCGTCTACTGGCTTAAATGTCTTGCAAGTTTCTGCGAAAACTGAAACGGACAATCCAATAAGTAAAATCGCCAAAGTCAACATATTCCTAAAACAAGATTTCGTATAAGTTATTAAATGAAGGAATAACATATTTTATGATACAATTATATTTAGTGGTAAAATATTATAATAACAATCATATTAATTATGGATTTTTAAATAAAATTTGATTTCCTTGTATATGTTTTACCACGTAAATCTATTTGAGTACTATCATGGATTTAAGAAAATTTTACTTAATGGTAATATGGTCATGTACCATGTGAATAAAATAAATATTATTTTATAACCATTAGTCAATTTTACTATTTTATTATTATTTTCTTTTTTTATAACCATCTCCTATATCCATCTATTCACAAAAATAGGTCCAATATTTGGGGAAATAAAAAATAGTATTGCATACTATATTGATTTTAATAACAATTATTAATTTATTGCATATAACACCCTTAAACCATTTCTAAACTATTCGGTATCAAAATTTAATACATCTTTGATTATTTTAACAGTCTAAACTATGTACATCTTATGAAACATAATACAACTACTTCTTTGACTTATTTATAAACAGGCACCTAGGTCAACGAACGAATTTATTGTTATTTTCCCTATTATAAGCATTTTATTCCATTCTCTTGATGTAGTTTAAATGTAGAAAGCGAAATAATCAACTTTTTGCCTAAGCTAATGATATTGTGCTTTTATCAACACAGTAAATTATCTGCAAATAATTATAAACAAGTACAAAATATCCTGCTTCAACTGGTACCCAGAGGTTAACTTCAAAAATGTCAAAATAATTTATTTTAGGAGGGGTAAAGACCTACTACAAGTGAAAATGTTATTACATGAAGAAACCAACAACTGCGGGAAAACATTACAAGTATTTATTTATAAATATTACAAGTATATATTATTTATAATGAAATTTTCTAATAGAAAAAAACTACATAAATCATAAATACAAAAGCATAAATCGTATTATGTAAATAACAATGTACACTTTGTTAATATATTGTGTAAATTTTTATTCTATACATGTAAAATCATGTATTGCATGTTCGCTATACTATTTATAGAAATAGAGGTTGATTCAATATTGCAGATATAAGATGGCATAAAACAATTTCAAACACACATAAAAATATATATATTTTTAAAACTAGGAATGTCTCATTTGTTTTTGTCTCTATGAACCTCTCAGTTATAAAACATAAATCAGTTTCCATACTTCAAAATCACCCTGTATCATATTAATAATAATAATAACAATATGTATTATACATGTATTAATGTTATTAACTTTTAGGATGTTATTAAATAGAATTACAAATTTAGATTATGTGGGACAAATAGTGTAAAAAGTTAAATTTTCTATTCACTAAATTAAAAAAAAATTAATTGTCAGAATGAGTTTCATGAATAGCTAGACATAGGACAAAGGCACGAGAACAAATATTCTTTCCCAGTAATCAACAATGAAAAATGTATAATTATTTGTTACGCGATCCCTATTAACTTGTATTTTCCAAATGCTCTAGTATATGGTGAAACCAATTTAGTAATTAAGTCAACAAATTAAACATATAACGTCCCACGAAGTATCATAATAAACTTCAATTATCTAAAATCGTTACGTGACAAACTGAATTTATTTTATAACAAAACCGATCACAAAATAGTAATAGTGCTATTTTGAATGTATATTTACACCAAAGAAAAATGTATGAATACGAAAAATGTACAATGAGAAGTATTATAAAATTTATATTTTACAAAATTAGGAAAATTGTAATGCGCAAATAATTGAACAATAATACTACTTACATGTTGATAACTTTCATTGTAGCGATGTGAACGTACGTAACTACCTACTAAGATTTCAAGTCAGAGTTCCTACTTATTAAGGTAGCATATGAGTTATTATCGTAAATTATAAGTAATTAAATAATTATTGATGTGTTATTAGTGTTGTTGTAAACAAGAACAAATGTTTCATTTCGTATTCAAAAATTAAAATTAAGAATGATTATTTGTTTACTACTTTCAAGATCACTAATTTAAAGATGTTACGTCGTTTTATTCTTAGAGTTAAATGTTTATTAAATAATAGAAACCTAGTTGTTTATACTAATGACCGACGGTTTTGATAGAATTCAATTTTATTCCAATGACACAAAGACAATTACTATTGTAAATTTGAAATTTATTTGGTTTAGCCGACTTCGGTTTTGCCATTCACGGCAATGACGAAGCCGATAACTCAATCTTTGTGTAAGCCTCGTCAATGCGCTAACTGGCAATGTAATGGTCGGTTTAACATAATAAATGTAGAATTTACCAAATAATGTTTGTGATATATATGTGTATAAAAATCTAACACTATCTGCATCTAACAATTTTCTAGTACTCAGATGTAAATTACACGTTCAAATACAATACATCCCCTTGTAAGAACCCTATCTCGTGCAAAATGTGATCGAAATGGTTTTTTGACTTAAAGCACACAAAACCATGCAAAGTGGCGTTAGTTTTTGGGAATCGGAATGACCTTTTCACTCCTCCAAGGGTGATGAATAAAATTTATTTATTAATATTGGATAAATTAAACTGTGGAAATATGAGGGACGTAAGGTCGTTATGTTGCCGTCGTATAAATCGTAACAAAATATTAATTTAACTTATTTCAGTTTCACTATATAATTAAAAATAAAAAAATAATAATAATCAAACAAAAAATTTAAGATTTTGCAATTTAAATTTTATGTAGTATAGAATGTACAAAAATATGTGAAAAAAGGTATAGTTTAGTTTTTAAAATTTAATGTAACCTGTTACACAATTTTTAGGTAACTTATTAAAAAAAATTACCTTTCCTTTTTTTTCCATATTACCTTTAGAAAAATATAGTTTTTTTACACCAGAAACATTAGTGTAATTAATCTTTTATCATGTATAGTTACTGGAACTTTTGAGCAAACTATATGGAACTTTTTTTAATATATATTTATGTATATAGTGCTTGTGTTTTTAACTTCATTTAAACTTAAACTGAGTTATATAATTCAAAAGAGATTATATTAAAAAGTCGTTGTGACCTCAAAATTCTAGTAGATAATTCAAATATTTTATCAATAACGTCCGAAAATAGTGGCTGCATAACTGAGGAAGGACTGGAGAACTGGCGGACTGAGGGACGTGCAGGGTGAAATTTTCTGTGGTTTTATGAACTGGGCGTAGGTTTATTACCGCAAAGGCAGTTGTAGGTTATATACAGAGGGAACTCAAGTCAGAATAGCGATGACTCTAAGTTGTCTTTACTACGATTGTATCATCAAAACGTACACAATATGTAAGGAATGAGGTTCTATTGGAAGTCAGTAATGTTAGAACTGTGACTAGTGAAGGGATAGAAGACAATGATAGAGAATTCATTAATCGTAGATTAACTTCAAACCAGGGGCAAGTGATGTCATAGCTAGGAATAAAAACCTAAGTGCCAGAAATAGGAAAACTTAACCTTATATTTAAGTAAGTAGTACATAAATATGGTATTAAATGTGTGAATATAAATTAAAATGTATCAGATTCCGAATAAAAATTATATATTCACGAAATGAGACTAAATTGTTATATCTCTAATCGTGGTACTGAGCTTCTTAGACAGACATTATGAAAAATATTATGTGGTGACCAAATTAAAACTAAACTATTTAAGGTAAAACAAAAATGACAAGGCACTTATAATTTAACAAACAACAACAATTTATTGTTACAGCTGTTTCACCGTTAGGCATCGTCAGACAACTAAGAACTAAAAACTTAAATACAGGTCGACTTAACACTAACATCTAGGAATGAAGGTGGGATGAAAGCAGAGGTAGGGCAATGACCTGGTATTACCTGAAAGGGACATGGATAACAGAAGGTTTTCAAACAATATGTTTTAACAAAGGGGATTGGTTATTTACTTGTTCATTTAGGTTAGAAGCATGGCACTTCAAAACAGATTTGATCCCATTGAAATGTTAAAGTTTTACACCTAGAACAGAAAAGTAGGAAATTAAATAGTTTGGAAATTTTAGAAATTAACAGATCTGGTAAAGATAATTAATTGAAACATCGCCATGTTGTATATATACACATCAATGAGAGCTAGGTTTATAAATTTATAACAAAATCCACTACTTAGTATTACATCTAATATTCTAAAATACTTGGCACGAGTTAATTGGATCGTTACATATTATGATATAAGTAATGTATAATATTCTCTTTAATTGGGAATTAAATCTTTAGGATCGATACAAAGCTTAAGCTTACAAATACGTGACTTGATCAATTAATTATGCAGGATAATCTACTTTCGTAATTATTCTTTCAAAACCAATGTATTTAATTTTTGTTGTCATTTCATTTCAATGTTAATTAAATTTATTTTGGATTATGAACTACGGGTGTTATATTATAATGCATTGTAACGTGATATTTGACCCCTAGTTTGCCTATACATACAAATAATTATTCACACAAATTAAAACCTAAAATTTAGGTTCCCCGTAGAATTTTCTACTTGAAATTCAAAGTTTTTACAATTGCAATTACATTTACTTTAAAAAATCACTGGATAGATTTGTCGCTATTATAATGTCATTAGTCTATTATCACATTTGTGTAACTGTCTATCATCATCATTATTATTATTGTTATTATAACAAATACTGAACAAAACAAATTATTTGCAATACGTTTACATTGGCTGAAATGTCCAATTTATATTTTTATACCCATCTTCATTCAATTGCCGCCTTCCAGTCTTTTCGCATACAAATAAGTTAATTAAAAATACTTATTATCCATGATTGGGAAAGACATTTTCAAACACATTTATTTTAATACAAATTAACAAATATTCAAACACAAGTTGACAAATACAAACAATTGTGGCAGTACACGAGTGATGTTTCTATAAGAGTTTGTTCTTGACTATAAAAATGACCATGAGGCAGACTTTTAATATGACGTCAATACTTAAAGACAGGACGTAGAATTGTGTTCCATCTCTTTTGTTTTTACAGGAAAATAAACACTTTTAAAAAAAAATTACGTTTATTACACAATTGTGTAGAAGTTTGTGTACTATCAATTTCCCGCTACATTAGCTCTACCTCAGACTACAAAAATATAATCTATAACATGTTACAATGTATTTTTCTTTAATAATAATTGTTAATAAACTTTGTTGCCATGGAAATATGTTTCTTTCTCTTTGGTAATTATAAAATTTTGGAAATTCATAATTCAATAAAATAGAAAATACACTTACTAATACACTGTGACAGACTTCATTTTTATAAGATGCTGACGTCCAATGTTTTGCTCTAGTTGTCAGTAGAAGATAACTTGTGTATCAGTGCTTAGCTTTGACACGTTCTATAATCATTGATACTTTTTTCTGAAAGTTAAAAGTTGTTGATGATAGAAAAGGCTATTCAACAGGTTTCTGGAAGGGATGATACGAACTCTAACATTTTTTCTTATATTTGGAATATTATTTTCTTATTTCTTATAATTCTTGAAAAGAGATAACCATGCTTTCCATTCTTTCCACAGAGCCAAGTAACGCAGTTTTCATAAAATGTGGTTGCTTTCTCATTCAATAACTCCTTAAGTTCTGTTTGCGAAATCATTTTTGGAGTTCTTTCTCTTTCAATGGATGAAAACAATGATTTTTTTCTCTCCTCCAAGTTTTTGTACAAGTGAAAATATTCATTTGCAGTTTCATCCGCTGACACTTCATCTCTTTAAATTTTGTTGACACTTTCATGAAAAGTATCTGCAACGGTATGTAAAAACCACAACCATAATTCCCCGCATGGGTCATTCAAAAAGTTTTTAATACTGCAAGTTGGTTTTCCACTTATGCAATTTAAGACCTGCAGTTCCATCGTTTGCAGGTTCAAGGGCGAGTAAAAGTCGAAGACAGCGTGTGATAGAGTATGAAAGAATCTGTTCTAATTATACACCAACAAACTGGTATTTCATTACTGCCCTTTTTGTCTACAATTAGCCACAATTAAAATTTTGAAAACTTTGTGTCTTCAAATTTTGATTTTTTTTGTTACGTCAACTTTTGTACTTCCCCTTTTTACTTAATCATAATTTATAAAATTTTCTTTTATATTATTAATCAACCATACATGCTCAACATTTTAACAAATAAAAAACAATTTTAATTAAAATTTAAGAACCCATTGTTCTTAACCTTTCCTGTTATTACAAAAGTCTGCAAGCTAGTTTTCGTCCATTCAGATTCCTTCCATATTTAAAATGTTAAAAGGACTTGTAATATTGTTTTACATAGTTTCCTACTGATGTCTAATACAGTGGCCATTGAGCAGTTTTATGTGAATAAAATTTGTCTCAAAACTCGTATTTTATTATGACAATAAATCCGGTACTCTCCCAGAAAATCCGAATATATATGTGGATATTGTTCCCCGCCTACAAAAAATGGGTTGTTGTAGGGGAGGACAGCTCAAAGAATTGTATGCTAATCTCTAAGAAAGTGGCCCTCAGGAGCTTCAATGTACGGGCTTGACAATCCCGAGTGACATAGCTGGATACACACTTTTCCATGTAGACTTGGGTTAAATCCCTTTCATCTTTCCTATCAGGTCTCTCTTAACCATCTATTGTTCTTTTTCGATCTTAACTCTAGAATATTTGAGTGCTAAAGGTTTTGATTTTATGTTCATTTTTCCTTTTGTTATAAGGCTCTGATAACCGAGAGATTATCCGTCTTAAGAGGCTCATTACGTAATCAGCTGGTACCTAGTTGGACCTACAGTTTTTTTTTCCATATATATGGTCTTGGGTTAGGTTTCGCTCTTTCATCTTTCCTATCTAGTCTCACTTAACCAAATCTTGTTCTCTACCAATCCTGACGCTATTAGAATATTCGAATGCTAAGGTTATATATTTTAGGTTTTTTTTTCTATTTTGCCATAAGTTAATGGTACATTTTCGCCTAAAACGAGAAGAAGAAAAATAGTTATTTTCGTTAATAACTTATCTCTCAAAAAGTTAAAATGAAGTGTGAGGCGTCTTAGAGGTTCGTATAACTCATTTCCCCCAAAATGATGTCGATTAAATGTAGGCCTAATGTGTTACGACCCAAACCATTGTGCCTACAGAATTTTCTTTTTAAATTCATGGTTTTCAGGGACTGTTTTGTTTTTTGTAGTTTCTAATTTACTGGCGAACAGTAATATTGACTTGCATGCGGTTGGGTTCATTGTTTTTGGTAATAATCGTAAATATATATATTTTTTTAAATCAACCAAATCGGTTTAAACATTTTTGAGACATCAACTTAGGTTGATGGTGTTACGTTATTTGCAATGACCGTGGTTTGTTTGCACGTTTTACGGTTATTTTTACCATAAGGTCTAGATTTCAGCAAATTATGGCCCTACTCTGAGAAAATAATAACAAGTAATTTAAGAACATTACTATTTAGTATTTTGTGTTTATCTCGGCCGCCATATCTTTAAATATGTCGGTTCGTGAATTATTGGTTAAAAAAAAAAAAAAAAACATATCAGTCAATGTAGCTGTTATAAATAATTTCTCAAAATTGGTTCTATCGATTTCGTTTGAATTTTGTGAAAACTAAATACCCTGAATCGTCCAAAATTGTAAATTACAAAATATTATTGTTTAGCAATAATTTGAAAGAGAAAAAAAGTGAAACAAATTGGTAGAAACACTGAACTCAGGCTTTCAGTGAGTTTTGTACTCTTCGTTTCGTAGTTATACGTGCATTTCTGGTTTGTTGTGTTGTGAAGGAAGGTGAAAACGTCAGGAAGAAAGTTTGGGAAGTAAAGTCCTCCATAGTCAATCTCAGGAAATCACGTCAAATGTTTATAGTTTTATGTAACAAGAAGCCGAGAACGGAGGAGAATTTTACGAATGTGAGTTTAAATAATAAATATAATAAAAATTTAACCTACTACTAAAAAGTTTACTTTATTTTTATTTTCCGTAAATTTGAAGTTTATATCATCATTTTTTTTTGTTAGTGTGTTTGGATGTTTTTTCTCAACTTTTCCATTACCAAATTAACATAAATATTTCTCAAAATATTGCTTTTATGCTGATTTACTAACTAGGTATATTTATGTGTCAATTTTTACAATTTTCGATCATAAATTGTGAAATTCAAAAGGACTCACACCTAACCTAAGGTGGGAAGAAGAATATAACACCTTAAACAAGGAAAGTAATAAATTTATTAATACAAACACGATTTTTATCTACCAAAAGCTATGAACAAATCCTCAATGTTAGCATATTTTAATACAGCCAAATGGTAACCTGAATCAGGAATAATAAATATGTTCTTATAACAGGTTCAAAAGTTTAAATATTGTCAAATTTATGTATTAAATATTAAGTTATATGAAATGTTAACACATCTCTTCAAACAAATTGTAGTTTTTGTTGGAATCGTGGTTTCTATGCAATTTTTATTTAGGCCTAGTTCAACTAACATAATTTGTAGTAATCAGCTCTTTATACAACAGACTATCAGATATACAAAACATATATTTTGTCAGTGGAAAGTTAGTTAGATATGTAAAAGATATCGTTTTAAATGGCAATATCTCTTTAAAATCTGTTTATAACCAACAGCCCTTTTAATTGTCAAGTTCCTAAAAATTTGGGTTTTGGACACATGATTTAAGACAAAAACTCATTACATTACTTGTTCTAACCACAACAACATAAAACATATGTTTGGTAAAAACAATATTTAGCGACCATTTTGGAAAATTTCGGTTTTTAGAAATATTGTTTTCACATTTTTTTTTAAACCCACAAGATGTACGTATGGTAATTTGAAAAATCTCCTCTACTATTATAGGTAGCAATGGTGTCCATGATATCTCTATATAATCATATAAAGAATTTTCTGCTGTTATAAAGTCATTTGTGTGCAAACACGACATCTTTATCTGTAAAATTCTCCAGTAATACTCGAGCCACGCAGCGGATACAAAAAGTCACCAATATAATTATACTAATATCAATGTTAATATTATTCCATTTGTTTTAATTTTTTATTCAGTGTTTTTTAGGATATTGACAAAATAAATTTCACCGAACTACGAATAAGTCTAAAGGCATTGAGCGTACAATTTGTAAGGGGTGCTATCGAAATGTCGATCATTCAAAAGATTTTTGGTGATTCTCAGGCGCAGGTAACTGAAAATCTTGTAAGATCTATTAATCAAATATCGGAATAGACCCGTGAATGGACCTGGAAAATTTAAATCTATGGACAAAAATCAACCCATATTACATTTGCTTTGCGACATGTGTTTAAATAAATAATAAGCAAATACCACAACGTTTTGCTGATAACTCGTAATGTACCTTGATAAAAGTCGTAGATGGAAACACCACGTGGAAAAAATACTAGAACAGATCCACCTTAAAGTACGTTAAACGTCAATACTTTGGAAGAAAATCGCAATTGAACGTTCACAACAAGCGGCTACTTTATATAACGATTATCATACCAATTTGGACGTATACCAATTTGGAGGGAGTAGAACTTTGGAGATGTAGAAAGATTGTTGGTGCAACGTAGTCAAAGCAGTATAATAATCCGTGTCATGACTAACGCAAGATGGTATCAGCGTTACGATGAGTTAAATTCGGACTTAAATCACAAACTAGTGGCAGAGGTAATCAGGGATTATGCAATGCGAAATGAGAAGACAATTCTTAAACATGTGAACGTGGAAGCTTTACAGCTACTGAACAGGGCACTGGATATAAGATGCCTTTGTCGGCCGAAGCCACAAGATATTTCCCAATACTTAACACATGTATATACTTTTAAAGTTTTAGATACAATCTTTACATTGCTAGAACCTAGATGATTATTTAGCCTTCAACACATGCTTCTTTACTCATTTGTACATGTGTTACTTAGTTAAGCAGTAGCTTAAAATTGTAATGCCTAATTAATCAAAATTATTATTTTTTTTTAAACAAAAATTCAAAACATTTATTAAAAACTGACTTTAGGGGCGTTGAGAGTTATTCAAGGCCGACACGAAAACTGAGCCGCAAAAAATTGTAACTTTTGGAGTGAGGGAATAAAGACGATATTCACAACGACTTAGAGTATAGGGGGTAGAAGGGCTATAGAGTATGGGGAGGTAGGGAGAGAATAAGTAAAACCGAGAGAGAATCAGAGGGTGAGAGATAAACAGAAGGAGAGGATAGCAGCCTCCTCATATACTAATCAAATCACCGTTATATCTCAAAATGTTGCCATTTGGGTAAAACAGTCGTGAAGGATGTCAAAATATATAGTTTTAGTACGGCAAATACGGTGGAACGTATTTGAGTTGTTATATTCACTCGTATCTAAGAGCTACAGTATCTACAAGTTTGTCCTGAAAATAGGCCTCATAATTTAGTTTCAAATATGGATGTTTAAAAAATTTGGAGTGTGTAAAAATTATAAAAAGTGCTACATAAAACTATTAATGCACAATTGTGTCAAATGTTGAGGCCTCGTTATTATTGCCAGACATGTACGTGGCAATCACGAGGGAGCCCAGCTGTGTTATATTTTTTGTCTTCATTTCATGTCGGGTTAGAGCTCTTTCTTCAATAGGTCTCTCTCTAGATGAATCGTAGTGAATACGAGTGTAGCAATCCCGAGGCGTTTTAACTAAATCTACACCAACTTTTTTCCGACAGCAGTATTCAAGGTCTAAAGATGTCTTACACAATTACCAATTTAAACTAACTCTGTTTTATACTAAAGTTTATTTTGCAGAAATAGACAGAGCATTCGAACTGCATGCTACAAATTGCACGTCAGAGTAAAAGACCAAGACAGCTGTGGTAGCTTTTACACAACAATATCGTATAGTCTGCAATTTGAGGAATTTATTATTTATTTACCTCGTAATGATTAGTCTATTTCTGTAATTTATAATTTGCAACTATTTTTTTAATTATAAATATTTTTATCACACAAGCCTTAGATACTTATCATAATTAATAATTTGGCGTGAAATGCCAGAGTGAAATTTTCAGAAATATATGTGGTTACATAAAAAAAGATATTTATTTTCAATTGCGTTTACAATATTTTAAACTTTACAACATTATAAATATTTACAATATATCACTGCAGTACATTCATTTTAAATATAAATTTATCTTACGTCGAACTTAAGTCTAATAAATAAAACACAAAAACCAGCTGGTGAAAGTTGTTTTATTTCAGTCTTGTGTGTACCGGTTGAAAGACCCACTCTTATTAGAGTGTGTGTTGTGTGTTGTGTGTGTGTATGTGTATGTGTATAGGTTGGTCCCACCATTTGTTAGCTACCGGAATGTGGAACATATTTTAACTACGCGGTTGTCCGACTTAGCATATCGACCTACAGTATACGCGGTTGTCAACCCCCGTGGTTATCCGACCTGGCATATCGACCTACAGTATACGCGGTTGTCAACCCCCGTGGTTGTCCGACCTACCATATCGACCTACAGTATACGCGGTTGTCAACCCCCGTGGTTGTTCAACCTAGCATATCGACCTACAGTATAAGCGGATGTCAACCCCCGTGGTTGTCCGACCTAGCATATCGACCTTCAGTATGCGCGGTTGTCAACCCCGTGATTGTCCGACCTAACATACCGACCTTCAGTATGCGCGGTTGTCAACCCCCGTGGTTGTCCGACCTAACATATCGACCTACAGTATACGCGGTTGTCAACCCCGTGGTTGTACGACCTAGCATATCGTCCTACAGTATACGCGGTTGTCAACCCCCGTGGTTGTCCGACCTAACATATCGACCTACAGTATACGCGGTTGTCAAACCCCGTGGTTGTCCAACCTAACATATCGACCTTCAGTATGCGCGGTTGTCAACCCCCGTGGTTGTCCGACCTAACATATCGACCTACAGTATACGCGGTTGTCAAACCCCGTGGTTGTCCGACCTAACATATCGACCTACAGTATACGCGGTTGTCAACCCCGTGGTTGTACGACCTAGCATATCGTCCTACAGTATACGCGGTTGTCCAACCTAACATATCGACCTACAGTATACGCGGTTGTCAACCCCCGTGGTTGTCCAACCTAACATATCGACCTACAGTATACGCGGTTGTCAACCCCCGTGGTTGTCCGACCTAACATATCGACCTACAGTATACGCGGTTGTCAACTCCCGTGGTTGTACGACCTAGCATATCGACCTACAGTATACGTGGTTTTCAACCCCCGTGGTTGTCCGAAATAGCATATCGACCTACATTATACGCGATTATCAACCCCCCTGGTTGTCCGACCTAACATATCGACCTACAGTATACGCGGTTGTCAACCCCCGTGGTTGTCCGACCTAGCATACCGACCTACATATACGCGGTTGTCAACCACTGTGGTTGTCCGACCTAATATATCGACCTACAATATACGCGGTTGTCAACCCCCGTGGTTGTCCTAGTTAATATATCGACCTACGGTATACGCGGTTGTCAAACCCCGTGGTTTTGTTCCACTTACCCTCACTAACATCAAGTGTTCACAACCCATAATGTTGCAAATGTAAGTCTTTCAGCCAGCCTCCTGAGGAGGATGTAAAGCGTGTGAGTGTTGGATTTAGAATGAGATCCAACAATAGAAAATTCGTATTAGGTAAATTCTGTAGTTATAGTAATCTTTAACAATATCAGATATTTCAATTGTTACAATCTAATTTTTATTTTAAATATTACCTAATAGAATATATGAATTTCAGGGAAAAAGTTCGGCGAACTAAATGTTTAGTGACGATTAGTTTTGATTTGTTTTTATTTGATTTTGGGTGATAGAATACAATAGAAACGCCTTTATTCATCAGATCCTCTCTTCCACCCAACCCATACCATTAGAATTTTTGTACACAATTAATTACCACCAACACACTTATGCCTAAAACAAAAGGAAAATGAATTTATCTATTTAATAATAAAAGAAACTACATATTAAAACAAAAAAATGTATACGAAAAAATAATAATAAATAAATAAAAACGAGGATGGGAGAGGATAAAGTGTATGCGATGTTTTTTTTTTTCTATTTATTATTATTTTAATGTCAATAACAATATTTTCAGGTTATTATTTTACACTCGTTCATAAATTTAATAATTAATTAGCAGTAATGTAAATAATTTCTCTCTCAAAATCTCAATTTATTTAGATGCATAGCCTTTATTGTCACAAATAATATCGTAATTAACTATAAATGTTAAAAATTTAATAATTCTTCACAATGGGTTGTAAAACAATATATTTCTATGCATAAAATATAGTTAAATGTAGTTCAATTAGTCTAAATAATGGGCTACAGTGTCATAAACTGGTTTCGTAAAATGGACGAACGAAATAGTTACTGTAAACTTCAGACATTTAAAAATGTAATGTTCTTAGTGTGTTAATCAATTTTAGATTAGAGGCTACTTGAAGTCAAATAAGTATACAATGCATAGGAGCTCCGAACCCCGATAATTGTGTTTAAAAAGCAAATGTGAGTTAAAGTTCAAAGCCATGGAATACAGAGAGAATTAAAAATATAAAACAACGACCAATTCCAAGAAAGAATGACAAAGTATAATTGGGACAATGATGATTGATTACAGGAATGCGTAGTAGCCTAACCTAATATCTACTAAGCTTAGAGTTTCTCCACGCACTTTAAAATGGAACTAGGACTACTTTATGCAAGGGCCGCGGAGAATTGAGTTGCTAGTAATTTACAAATCTGCAATGCCCTGACGGTAGTGTCAATTTGACAGTTTTATTTCACTGCCGCAGAGCCTTAACTTTTCGCGAATGTTAATTCTGGTTTTAAATGTTTGATATTTCCAAGTTGTACGAAAACTTTAACACATACATATAAATAAATATTAAGTTTGACGTGAGATAATATTATGTAGAACAAAAACTCGAAAACAAGATCTCGCAAAAACTACGTTTATTCAATCAAACGCGTTTCAACGACAAAGTCGCCATCCTCAGTGGTACATAAGCTACAATAATATAACTAAACACATACAGTTTATAGACTGACATTTGCAACTTCTCTTTATATGTGTAATATGTTGTTATTTTATAGATGCAGATGATCTTTACTCGATCACAACAAACTAATTTTTAAACTTGTTTCGAAATTATTATTTTACTTAACCATATAACGAAGTAAAGGTAAGTTTAATAATTGTAAAAAATTTCGGCTGATTTTCACGTAACATGGCCTCAAGAATCGAAAAAGTGATTTCGACAAGTTGTCCCTTCGTGGCCGTCGTTGTCGGCTGTACCTAAGCACGATAGTGGCCCACAAATAAACATAGGGACAATAAATTCGTATTTGTATAAGGCGCTCACATAGAACCATATTGGAATCAGAACAATCGAATTGAAAATGTCAATATGACGGAAATATTAAACTTTTTTGTCCTGCATAAAAATGATATCTGTAAACAGAAAGTTATTGTTAAAAACGAAATTTCGAGCCATGAACTCCAAAGAATATATATATATATAGATACGCAACTGTACCCTTTCTGAGGACTGTCCTATTCTGATGACCAACTCTTCAGAAAGGGGTCGGTTTTGTATAAATCCTCAGAAATGGGACATATGTGTACAGGCTTGCAACACACCTCCGTTTTTCATTTCTTTAATGTTACTTACTCCTGTCATTAATTTCAGTCAAAAAATAATTAGGAATTTTAATATCTATATTTTTTGTTATTACAAGAACGATAAGTATGTCTTCAATTAAAGTATATACTATTAGCCTGATAAATGTACACTTTTAACATAGAATTTATTTTTATAATGGATTAAAATTAGGATTTAAGTAGTTAAAAGTGTATTGAGGGCGGCAACGACCCTTATATACATTAATATGGCCGGCGGCAACCACTCTTATATACATTGAATTTTACGCGAGTTTTCTGGTTTATTACTGTTTTTATTTTACTTAGATACAACATTATGATGAATCAAATTTCATAGTCTTATCTCATTTGTTTACATTTGCTATCTGATAATGTAATTAGTTTTTAATTGCACAGTGTTCCAAAAAAATTTTTTTTTTTAATACAAAAAATGATTTTATTTTGTGTACAATCCAAAACTAAGAAAAACTACAAGCTGTACTAAAACTGTTTATATTTAACAACGTAAACCATAGAAGACTACGGAAAGTATGTGTTTATGTTCAAAATGTCCACCAAGACCTACTTGACAATGTTCCAAACGAGTATAAACCGCATGTATTGCTTTACTTTTAATTTCATCTCTAATTTTCTGTATTGCTAGTCGTATTTTTCTTTCAGGTTTCAGATTCGTAGGTCTATTATAGTAAACGTTTATTTTCAAATAGCCACAAAGGAAATAAACTAAAGGTTTTCAATCTGTAGATCTAGAGCGTCGTTCGATGGCCAATTCGCCCAATACATCTGTTGGGTAAAAGCTGGTGTAATTTTGCAATACTAGGGAATAATGAATGAGAATTCAGAACCTTTGGACTAAGAGTTAAAAACCAATTCACTTTGGAGTAGAAATAATTAATTCACCAAAATAATTCTATAAAAAATAATTTTAGGAACACTCTGTGAAGAAAATTTATATATTTAGTTACTTTATCAGATAGCAAATGTAAACAGCTTTCAAAAGAGATGTCACATGAATGTTTTTCTTGTGTTATGGCCGAGTTAATGAGATAAGACTGTGTAATGGGGAAAAGAATGTGGACTTTTTAGGAGTAATTGAAGGGGAAACATTAATATCGTTATTTAAAAAAACGGGGGAAAAACGTTTAATATTTTTCGGAACCCTGTATATGGAACCTAAGATGTAGCACTCCCTATAGATAGATACAACCAAGAGCTTTCCATTAATGTGTCTATTACCTTCCTACGCCAATTAGAAGCTGATATGTATTCCAATGCGCGATTTTTGAGACAGACTCTGTAGGCCTACATACGACAGACTCCAAACATTTTTTTAGATTCAAAACGGATTTATCAGTAAATTTTATTTTTTCACCTTCATCATAACTTGCTCTGTAAAAAAGGGTAAAGAGGTAAACTAAAATCGTTTCAACGTACAAACACGCGGTCAGTTCGCGTTTTCCGTTTGTAGCCCTACCTTTTGTGGTAACGTCACGGAAGTTACCACGGTGTTTCTGTAATGCGCGGAGATAATTTAGGGGGTGCTTATAAGGGTTTAAATTTAAAAGAAGTTCCTATAAACACATATTAGGTAACGCTTCTTTTACCAACTATCCGCCATTTTGTATTTTTGTTACTAAATAATTTATATCTCTAGAACAGTACGACCAATTGAGTAGTAATTTTGCACGATACTCATCAATATGCTCTAGTTTGAAAAAATAATAATAATCTGTTTAACACCCATATTTTATGCTTGTATAACTAATAAGGACAGAAAAGTTTTAGGGTTAATCCACAGCATGGCAAACATACCTTAAACCATTTAGCTAGTTATAAATTGCCTTAAAGTAATCCGTTTCATAATGACGGTAATTTAAAATATATCTACATTAAAATTAGTTCCTATTATTTATCGATTTTATAAATAATAAATATTTCACATTCATTGTGAATATAAGTAACATAAACATAAATAGTGAGTACCTGTAATAAATGAATAGTCGGACACAGCCATATTAAACAATAACCGTAAAATTAAATATATTCAAATACATATCGTTTCATAGTGCTACAACTATAAAAAAATAAATTTTGATATTAAGAGAGAGGAAGGTAACCTATAAAGAAAAGATATGATAAGGAAGACATTGTGAACCTAAAATAAGAGTGTAAACAAAGACCAACTCCCATAACGCATAAACCGCAATTTTTGTAGATGTCGACCAACAAGTTTTGTTCGGGGCTCTTGAGAAAAATTAGATCAAAATCATTTGAACCGATAAGTCAAAAATCGCATGAACTTTTAGGCTCCAATCTCAACAATTTTTAAGGTATCAACTTCAACTTTGGTTTTCTAATAAAACATAAACAAGTTAATGTATATACAAAGTTTTAAGCAAATAGAAAAAAATAGTTGAAAGTAAGAATTGGTATATGCACGGATTTTCCCGTCGGTACTACACAAAATTTTATCATTCCCAAAATTTTGAGATATTTAATCCAACCTTGGAATGCAAGTTACTCTGCATGTGTACCTAGTTTCAAGTCATATTAAATTTTTATTTTTTAATGGAACAAAAACCATAAATACACAGATATCCAATCTAACATGGAGATATTACACTTTTGCAAAAAAAAAGTAAGTACATGGATTCCGTAGAAGAGTTCGAGATCTATAAAGGTGTAAAAATAGATTCATCTAATATCCCCAATGACAAACTATCCTTTAAATCAAATCTAATTTATGATGTCGTAAGCATCTAGACAGACAGCATGATAAACAAACGTCATACTAGACCACCACGATAGATAACAGAGAAGGCAGGGAGTATCTGTGCCTACAGCAATAATTCCGCAGTTTAGATTTGCCGGGTATTGGCCATGCACGCGATATTTCGGCCAAAATAACTGTTTGTGCTGTTAACGGTTTTACGTTGTGTTGTGTTTTTAGTGTTTTATTGTTATGTGACGACCTCTAATAAGTGATTTGACTATTGTGTGCGGCCTGATGATGGAAACCTAGTGTAGTGTAGTGTAGTGTAGTGATGGAAACCGCGATAGCCTTTATGTCTTGAGGTGAGTAATTAGATACAAGACAATATACTATAGAATATAATTCTTTCATATAGGCCTATACTCATAATCACTTTAATGACGGTGGTCAAGGTTCATTTTTGTTTTTTGTCAACTATTCCAGAACGGTAATACTTTTTCCTCGTAATTTTGAAAACGAAATTGGGCCATTAATCTTAGCATAATTTCAAAATTTGAACTAAACCGTGTTTGATAAATTACGCGTTTTATATCAATCCCAAGACCAATGGTTTTTCGTTATTTCCCATAACCGATACCGATTAACGATTTCCGATAACACATGAACCGGAATTTCTGTAGATGTCGACCAATACGTTTTGTTTTGGCCTTTGAGAAAATTTTCATCAAAATCATTTGAGCCTGCCTTTGAGAAAACTGTAAATTTGCGGTGGGTATTAGGAAACTGCATGAATTTATAGGCTCCAATTTCAACAATTTTCAAGGTATCGACTTCAATTTTGGTTTTATAATAAAACATATACTAGTTAACCTAAAATTTTGAGATATTTACTACAACGTTGCAATACAAGTCATATCTTAAATATGTTTTTAATTGAACCGGAAGAATCATTTTTATTTTCAGTACCAGGGGTATATTTAGCGCTAATTACTGGCTTTAATGTATAATATTTTCTCTATGGGTTGTCAAAACTCGGTACACTAATAATAATACACTTACCAATAAATATGTATACCTATTTTCAGTTGTTACCATGGGCATTTTCTAAAATAGATATTGTAATGCGTTCGGATAGTGCCGTCGGTAATGCAACAATTCAAGCAGTGATTAGCTCTATTTTAAAAATATTGATAATATCGACTTGAAATTAGGTACAAAAGTGGAGAATGCTTGTGAATTACTATACTAGTTTTTGAGACGATATTACAAAAATTGTTGAAACTGAGTATGTCGAATTTGGAAAATATTAAAACTGGACCTGATGCATGTATGCAAAAAAAAACCAAAAAAATATTCAAATTATTTTCATGGTAGTAGAATATCAAAAAGATATCCAGCTAAAAATGTTAAGTAGACTTTAAAAAAATCTTCTTTTTTTTATTAAATAACAATTCTCTATTTCTGTATAAATAAAAAATGGCTTCTCAACAAAAATTTAATTACTCAAAAGTGTTACTCAGAAAAACAACAAAATATAATTATTGTTTAAACATAAAAGTCCAACATTTTAAAATAACCAGTAGTTCCTGTCCAAAGAAGTCAAAATAGCAGATTTAATATAAAATTTAAATAATTATTTTAAAATATTGAAATTATTCTTATAGAGCCATAAAAACTTCAACGGATTTGTTAAATTGTCAAAAATCGTTGTTTACACATAAAAACGTACTTTAAAATGTTAGAAAAGGTAAGTTTTTCCACACAAAAACTGGAAGTCAGGACGGACCCAAAGAGAGCAATAAAATCAAACTTTGTAAAAATTCATGTTTTCAAGTATAGAATGCAGTATTTAATTAATTGATATATTGCAATTATCCCTCAGTCCCAAATGTGTAAACATAGTATATAATGTAAACAATCTATTTTGTATTTTTTATAAAATCGTTAAAATTAATCCCAATGTTAAACTTTTGTTTTAGGTTAAAATACATTTTTAAATATTATATTTGTGACGATTAAAATGTTTTAAGAATAGTTAACACAAAGTATCTAAAATAATCCTAAAAATAAAAACACGTTCAATATTCTCGTTTCTCAAATAAAACCCACATGCGCGTTCGCGCCGACGAGCGTTCACACACACACACACACACACACACTCTAAAATCATACTTAAAATAATACCAGGTGAACCAAAAGTCTAAATACCTCTAAATATTTCGCAGGAGAGTAATATTATCATATACAAATTCCAAGGCTATTTATTATGATAAAACTATTTAAAAACATGTTCCAAATTTTTACCATCCGTCTTGAATTAACTGATATGTTCTAAATGGAAAGGTGGTAGTGTGATACTTTTTTTTTCAACTAGGAGGATTACAATGGTGAAAGCTGATTTTTATTATATTCTGTTTACCAACCAGGTAACCAGTGAGTATGCCTTACTACCAGCTCGAATGTGTAGGCACCTTAACACTAAGAAATAATAAAAAAATAACATTGAAACATATTTGTTGAATATTGCAAGCATCCAATACACAGTACAGTACTTTGAAATTAATAAGAAACTAAACAAAGGTTTTAATTTTTCGTTAAATGACACCTAAGCCAACTTGTAGTTAGATTAATTGGATTAGATCACACTGGTGTGCAAGAGACAAAAGAACCAGAAAGGCCACAAATAAAATTATAAGTTCAACCACAGAGTAAAGTTCTTGGCTAAATATATAGACATTTTAAAATATAATTTAACTAAATAATTATTTCTTGATTTGATAAATTACTAATCCACAAGTATTTTGAACCTCTTCCATTGTTATGCTAGCCAGTACAACAGGTCTCGGAATGTATGATCTAACGAACAACTACTACCATTCAGCAAACATTCAGTGGGATCTCTATTCTGCGGGTGCGATACTAAGTTGACGGAAAACATTATCAAAACCGTATATTTATGAACAAAAAGGTTTTATGCTACTTCATTAGCACTGTTTCACTAAATTGAACGAAGTCTGTATTTGAAATAATTTTAAAGAAAGTATTTATGAGCACAAATAATTATGTTACTTAATTAGTACTTTGTTAGTATATTAAACTATAATGGTATTTTAAAGGTATTTAGAAGCAGATTATAAAAGTTATTTTTAACAGATTGTAACAGATTATGAAAGTTATTTACCTTAATTTGAAAATTAAATTAAAAACTGGTTCTATTAAAATCCGTCTGTAGTAGGAAGCAAATAACATTAACATGATAAATATATTTCATAATAAAATAATATCATGACAGAAAAAAAACTAACACAAATATAATAATAACAAGTTAATAAATTAATTAATAAATAATTGATAAAAATTGAACAATATTTTTACTAACGTTCTATCATTCTAATGTTTTCACTTTGATTGTAACAGAGGCCAATGTATGTAATATGCTGCTTTCTGTGTACCATTATATTTTTATTGAAACCTGAAAATAAATCATTCATATTTGGTTTCGCCATTCCGACTATTGATAATTTATTATAATTATGACTTACCGTCAACAATAGTCTAGTTTTTTATTTTTAATGGCGAAACCAAATATGAATGAAGTATCAGCAAGTCAAGCTAAACTCGCCTATAAGTATAGAAATACTAAATTTAAAATACAAAACATAATACAGGACATTAAGTTTAACAACAAATGTATTTCTAATGCAATAATTAAGGATTAAGATTAACAAATCACAATTTCAATAATTATATACTGACGATGTACAGCTATATTAAAGAAATTAAAAAACTTATTTAACTCTAATTGTGAAAGAAAATTATAGATTATAAAATAGTATTGAGATATGTTTTCTCAAGAATAGTGAAGGGATTGAAGATAATTGTTATTACTTGTTTTTACATATGAACATTGAAATATTAACATTTTGTTATTGAAGTGTTTTCTTACCATTCTTTAAAGTAAATAAAATAATTTCTTTTCTTGTCCCTGAAAATTGAGTTATTTATTATTTAATTTTGCCATTGTAATTAAGAGTGATTTCTAGAAGTATAATTAATTAGTGAGATATAGTTTTATTTATTGTAACTTCTTTCTTTATTTTTACCAATAGAACACACCCTAGAAGTGTTTTTACAAAACTCCTAAGACACTCTGTATAATATGAGTGCAAGTTTCTATTTATTTTAATACTCCGGATCGGTAATTCTCAGTAAATTGGGTGCTGAGATGTCTCGTAATTGTATAAGACATTTAAGGCTCTGCAATACATAAAATTCCGGGAGCATTCTCGCCCAAAAGAACAATGTTAATATTTTTATGCTGACATTTTTAAGAACAGTTGTTTAGGTATTAGAAAATTCGTATTAGGTTTTTGAAAAATCGTTATACTATATTTAAAAGAAAGGGAAAGATTCTTCACTTTTTGTGGTTCTATTTGTTTCCCCAGAAAAAATTATAAAACAAGAAAATATATTTCCCCCCTGACATTTAAGATGAGCCATCAACGATAATAATTCTGTGTTAATAAATGGCAGCGTTATAACTGTTCTTATTTAACACTGTTTAACATTATTCTAACGGGTGATATGTTAATTCAGATCTATGCACTGCAGACCCTTAACAATAAACACCAAAACAGATCAGAAACATTTACACATAGTTGGGCAAATAACAGTTATTAGTCCCATGGTCTATACTATTGCATACACCCTTGGCCTAATCACTATTTTTCACCTCAACTAAGTATATAAGTTGGTTTCATACTGAATGATGTGGTATATTAACCAACAATCCTATTAGTCTATGCTCTTTACACCTTTAGCCAAGATTAGTCTTCGCCCATTGTTCAACAAAAACTGTTGTCCGTTTGGCCAGATTTATCAAACACTCACTGGTCTAAATTGAGCATACACTCAGTGGCCTGTTGATTACATACCCTTACATGTAGTGTTATACATGAAATAGTAGAGATTAAACCTTCTTGTAATTAAAAAAAAGATAATTTTATAGCTATTAAAATAATCTTTTTCATTCATGCACCTATATGTTTATACACATTGTAATAATAATGTACAGCATAACACAAACATTTGATAGTTACCTATGAAAAACGCATGTAAAACAAAAACATTTAAGAGAAACAAGTTATATCATTCACTACCAATGTGGCATTTTTTAACAAATTATGTTTTGTCATTATTTTGGCCAGTGATAAACATAATTAAATAATAATATAATAAATTTATATGTACTGTATAAATATTTTTTAAGTATTATTTAAAGTGCACATAACATGCAAATATAATGTGAATACATTTTACAACAAAATAAATAACACATTAACTTTAAACAGCTGGAAATATTTAATTAATTCAGTCCAACAAGTTCCCCTCGGTTGACTTTATCAATTAATTTTTTTAGAATTTTTATTTTCTTAAGTTTACGGCGAGCAGCACTTGTTCGGCCGGCCTTTTGGTCCATCGATTTCATTTCTTTTAAAATGTTCAGTTCTGAGTAAATTTGACTTCTGGTTACACTTGGATCACCTGTTAATGAGACAAACAGCTTTAGTAATTTAAGACTGCAACCAAATTTACTGGTTGAAATGACTAACTTATAGCTGATAAAAACAGGAAATAGGCTATATTTATTCTCTATCCAACTATGTCATTTAACAAAATATACAAAATAAACCCATGATAATGTTGAAATTTCAATCAATCAATGATGTTACATTGATATTATTCCAGTGTTTATTTCTAAGTTAGGTAATGATAGATTTTTACTTACTGTATTACCTCAAATAAGAGTAAATAAGATGATTTAAAACAATAAAAAAAATAGAAAGTTGAGCTAAAATAACCCTGTCATAAATAACAACTTTAATGAAAGTTCATTAATCAATTTACCAGTTTAAAAAAAAATGGGTTGCTTCATTCTTAGAATTTGTCAATTGCATTGACTGAACACATTAGTAAAGTTACAAAGAGAAGAATCAAAAATTGTTTTGCTAAGAAAAAAGGTAAAAAAAGGGGGGAAATAGCCAATTCTAATATAAAATAAATATTACATTGATAAATGTAAGATATTTTTGCGATTACACAAGTAAAATCTTATATCAGTTTTTTTTTTAAAATTTAAACTGTAAAAAGTCTAAAATAATTGATATATATGTATATAAATATTTTGATATGTTCATTATTTATCTTACCAGCTAAAATATGTTGGGTTGTTTCATTCTCAGAGTTTGGCAATTGGATTAACTGAACATTAGCCAAATCATAAAGAGGAGAATCTAAAATGCTTCTTGCTATTTGTCTAAAATTTACTAGATCATTGCAGCTTACAGATTAAAAAAAACAATCAATGTAGGTACTTAGTTATTAGACAACACAAACATTTCTTGTATTATGTCTGGCTTGTACTTGGACGGGCCGGACATATACTCTGCATTATTAAAGATATTTTTCAAAAGTTAATAACGTTGCTCTTTGCTGCTATGGTTACATTAGACCGGTATGGGCAAAAGGAAACAAAAGGTGTGGGATGGGATGGACGCGATTTCGGTGGAGCCACATGGCCCCCACAAGGGTGGGGCTGGTGCAACTCTGGTCACAAGGCCCGGGACCCCGGGTGGGGGGCCCTGGCCTAGCCCTGTTTTAATTTTTTTTTAATATTTATTGCAGAATATTTTACAGCGGATTATAGATTAAAAATTCAAATATATAATTATTACAAAGTCAAAGTTTAGTAAAATAATATTAATTCTAGATTATTAATGATTTTAGTGAAAAGAAAGCTACGATTAAATAGACTATCAAACATCAAAGTAAGTTTTCTGTTATAAGAGTATTAAACACTTCAAAACATTTTAATAGTTTAGCTCCTAACTTTTTAATAATCTTATTATTTTGTCAACTTGAATTTTAATCTTGGTCAGTAAAGGAAATCAATCTCAAAATGGAAATGTACTTTCAGTAAAATAAAAGTGAATGATTTACTTTAATTTATGTTTGCAATAATTTTGTCAATAAAGTTTGTTTTTTAGATTGAACTGATAGGCTTAATTATTCCTTATTATCAATTATCAGTTTAAATAAAATTTGCAAAGAGTTAAAAATTACCATGTAATTTTTGAAACATAGAATAGCACGCGAACATAGGTGGGGGGGCTGATCCTGGTTACAGGGCCGGCAATCGAATGTGGAGCCAAACAAGAAGTGATAAATTTAAAAAATAATATTTTTGCAATAAATTATTGTTTTGCTTTGTCAAAATCTAATAATTTTAATTCTTACCTGATGACAATCTAGCCGTGGAGATTTCGTATGTTTCGGTGAAGATGGATTTTCATCATAAGATGTGTCTTGAAAAAGGCGTCGTGTGCAGGTTCCTTGTAAAAAGAAAAGACTTAGTGTAGTAAAATAAATTTTAAAGACTTAGTGTAGTAAAATAAATTTTAATTTAGGAAGTATTAAAAGCTAGGCTGTCGACAAATTGTACAAACACAACTAACCATTTATTAAATAGAGCAATAAATACGAATTCCACTTTTAGCATCATATGGTGCTTTCCATCAGGGTCACGGGCAATTTAAATGCCAAGTGATGGTGTATCATTTTTTATGATAAAATAATATTATGTACGAGTAATTATTGAAACAAAATTTCAGTTTAAATCAAAACTTATACCCGATTCAACCGTCACTGAACACTTTATAATAAAGCTTTACATAGTATAAACATTTTCCAACACGAAAAGGAACTACTTTTATACTGACGGTTTAAATGATTTGATTGATTTTATAAATATCAAAAGGTTTAAGGATAACGTATATTGTCTAACTTACAAAAAATTCGAGTTAACCATTTGGCGATTAGAAACATTAAGTCTATTTGTTTTATTTTCTCGTAGTGAAATTAATAAGTTAGAAAAAAAGCTTTATTATATTTTCATAATTTTTTACTGTCTTTTTCCCAAAACATTTATAATGCCTAAAAGTCTAAAGAAATGTTAAAAAGGGTTGGGTTACATTAATTTCTTTAAAAAATTATCAAAACTCGTAATCAAACTTCAATTATCTAGTCTATATGTACACAAATCAAATTACTACAAAAAAATAATAATAATAATAATAAGTAAAAAAACTTATTATTTTTAATAATAAGTTTAAGTTATTATTAAGCTATGCAATTTGTAACAAATTTTAATTTTGCAGTGTCCATAGATCTTATTTGAAATGATTGAACAACATCGTCAGAGATATTAGGATTGAAAAGAAGGGGGTGAAATATGTAAACATGAAAGATATAATAATACAAATATATTAGGCTAAACACTACATCTAAAGCAATTGAAAATATTTCTTACCCTTTTTAGGGTTATGTTCCTTTGTATCCTTTTTAGACAGGCAGAAAATATTCAAGGAAAAACGGAACAAATGAAAATGGCAACTGTTAACATGTAACGAATACAAAACTAGTCGATAGTCCCATCACTAAACATAAACAAATTTACACACTTTCACGGTCAAGATCAAACAGTAGCTAGAAAAAAGGCCGCGTTATTAGTTCACACGTGCCAACCCCTGTCGTGAGATTTATAAATGGTTAATGATCTCTGGTTAAACAAAAATATTTCATTAATATCAGTATGTCAAAATATATCTTGCATACTACTCTAAAATATATTTTTTAAATTTTTTTTATTTTATTTTTTTATTAGATAGGTTAATTTCAAATAAAAATTATTATTAATACATTAAAAAAAAATCAAGATACCTTACTTAATTAATAATTGATTAAAGAACGAGAATAATTTAGGAGATAATAGCTATATTATATATTATTTTACTTACCTAGTAACGTATTACCTCTTCTAACTCTTCTACTGGCAAAACTAATCAGCAAAGCTATAAACAGCACTTTTTTATTGGGTACGTTAAGAGTAGGGCTAAAGTTGTTTTCAGAGGAAAAGATATGTCTAAAAAAAGTTCTAAAATAATTTGTTTAAAGGCTACAAAATTTGTTAATATTAAAATAACGTTTTAATTGTTCACTTTCTTCAATAATTGACACAATCACAAAATGATGATTAATTAGTAAAGGCGCAATTCCACTAAGGCACTGTAACTGAGTCACTGCACAACTGTGAGTCAAGCCATTGAATTGAATACTTAGGAAGTACGGCTGGAGCTCGGCTCTACCTGCGAGAGACTAAGAATCTGCTGGACCGGAAGCTAACCTTCCGGTCCATATGTTAGAACTACAAAAATAAAACGAAAATGTTATATTGCTAGTCTACAGTAATTTGTTTGGGATACCGATGAACTACCGGTAACAGAAATACAACACGGGGGGGGGGGATTAGGAAATAGGAGATACAAAATTATAGTTTATTCCCACGTTCTAATAATAGAACGGCCCAACGATTCCTAAAATTTGGAGAGTGAATCGCTCTCCCACTCTCAGTTATTCTCTCTCTCTCTCTCTCTCTCTCTCTCTCTCTCTCTCTCTCTCTCTCTCTCTCTCTCTCTCTCTCTCTCTTTCTCTCCCTCTCTCGCAAGCAAGCACACTCAAAAAATCAACGTTTTCAGAATATCTTTCCGATCATGAATCAAATTACTTCTTTCCATAAACAATACGTTTGCCAAATTCAGTCATAATATGTCAAAAACTATGAAGAATGAAAAATACTCGTAGACGAAAAATCGGTTAAAAATAAGCAAACATTTGATAAAATCAAAAGAAATTGCCATCCAATATAATATTTTTAACCAGGGAACTTAATCATTTATAAAAATAACAATGGTTTTACCACATTTGCTAGGAATTTAACAATAAACATACGAGGTAGAATGAAAATGATGAAAAATTGGCCAAAAACAGAATAGAAAACAATCTTCCGATTACTCGGTTTTCTTGTGACAACAACAATTGGCTAATTGACGAGTCAAATATTATCCATTTCTACTCCTTCCTTCCGTTCTAATGGTAGCTCACTGCCAGGCAGTGTAGACTGTAGAGTATAAACGTTTACATAAGTTAAAAACATAAAACGTTTTATAAATGTTTTGTATCTTTTTTTAATGAATAATGTTTATCCAATACTAACGGGGATTCTAACCGAAATTAGTATTTTAATTAAATAGAAGGTTTTCAATTACATTATTGTTTGTATGTAATCATATTTTTGAAAGAAATATATTTCAGAAACAGTTTACAAGTGTAGCCTACTTTCATAAGTTAGGTGTTTTATTTTCGTTGAATAGTTTAAATTCGATACTTTGGCGCACCTATATGTTAAAAAAAAAATTGAGTTGGAATATTGCAAACAGTATTGAAAGTAGTGCCTTTTACCTGTAAACCGTGGCGGATCCAGTGAGGGGCGATTGGATGGATCGCGCCCCCCCCCCCGTTAGCAAAAAAAAGTTAATATAGAAATTACAAGTAAGTAAAGTAAAATACGACTATGCTGCAATACTGTATACAAGGAAAACTAAAGACGTTCTAAAGTCGGTAGTATATTGTCAAATGAGGTACTCAGTGATCAGTGCCGGATCTACAAATTGAGGGCCTCCAGCAAAATTTCTCCAAGGGCCCCTTGAGCAGACATGGATAGAGGGAAGGAGGGAACCGTACACAATTTAAGTGTAAAACGTTTAGAAATTAACACTTAATCTCTTTTCTTACACTTAATTAAATTATAACTTTTGTGTTAAAAACCTTTTCTGCCACTGCTTAAACTCAATATTTTATATATATTTTTTTATTTTAGCCTCATTTATTTTTTGAGTAGAGGACCTTTGGGCCCCCTAAGGGCCCGCCCCCCGAATTGCGGGGTTTCGGGGTTCCTAGATCCGGCCATGTCAGTGATGAAAGCTTATTTGCGAAATAGCGCTAAGGTACAGAGGTAGGCCAGCTAGTGGCTAACCTGATATTCGTAGACATAGAGACGTAGGCCTACGAAAACGTCACGGAAGGTCGATGGCGCCGGTGGCGATAAGGCGGTCTGTTTGTGTTGAGTTGATTGAGTGACAGTACTTTTGTAGGCTTACATGTTCAGTGTTATGTTTCTTATATGATAACGTTTGTTTAGTTTGAGCATTAGACTGTCGTGCCTCATGATAGATGAATTAATTGTTGATTAGATAATACTTGACCATAATACTATGTAATCAATTTCGGGCACAAATCGGTAAAATAATGTACTAAATCCAAATTTGTTAACATTTCATTGCGATTCAGCCGATTTAATTTCATGATTTTTTTATCTATGCATTGAAACTTTATTTCAATAATTAATTAAGGTTACAAATTTTATAGGTGAAAGAAAAACTCATCCAGATTAAGTTTCTGCAGTTTTTCTTTATTATTATTTGTTTAATATCAGTTAATTATTGAATCCAGAAATAACTTAATATTTCTATAATTTATCTAGTTTTTATACGAATTATAAAATTAAAATTGAAACTTATCATCTTCGAGGAACCAGTTTCGTGGAAAAGGAAAACCTGAAAGAACTGCGTCATACGTAGTTCACAATCCAGCCCTTCTCTTCCCTTTTTTTTAGTACTCTCTTGAACATGTCGAAGGACGTAGGGACTTAAATCTATGTAAAATTATGTATTATTAAAATTTACAGTTTAATATATAGACGTTTTGATTGTTGTATATGAAGATAAATCTCCAAAACTCCAAAACATCATCATAATCCTTATAGGTTTATGTAAATAAAAAAACTTAGTCCTTCAATTAAATATATATGTTGGTCTTTATGAGTAAACATTTTATAACATTTTAAGATAAGATTGCCTTAAAATACGTTTTAGACTACAACAAAAATACCAATTTTTTTCCGGACCCCCCGCTTTACTGGGTGGTATTCCTACCCCCCGGAAGCGCCCCCCTCGTGGCGAAGTCCTGGATCCGCCCTTGCTTGTAAAAGTATGTTTCACGCGCAACTGAGTAGTTCTTATATAATCACCATTATATATATGGTGTGGCTATGTGGATAGCCACACCATAGCCTACGTCTAATTACAGTACTTTTCCTTTGAACACTACTTGTACTTGCTTTATTTAGAAGTAAGAAATCCCTTTTTTTCTTTTTCTAATAGATATAAGATAAAATAACGGAGGTTTCCTCTCTTTGAAAATTTCGATATCGGATTTCATTGACCAGCAAAAATAAAAAGAACTTGCAATATTTTCAAACTTGATTTTAATTTTTTTTAAAGAACAAAAAATTGCGATTTAAAAAAAAGGGAAACATCCGTGTTAACGTTATCTTAGAAATGAGCAGTAAATAATACAAGTGCGATTAAAAATGGCGGCGGTACGGGTGTTCAAGTGTGACTAGGCCTATATATTTAAAAATATTTAAGCGAACTATAAAAGTTATTTTACGAACAAAGATAAATTTAAATAATAAATAAAGTAAACATAGAATAAGAATGGAATTTACCAAAATAATAAATAGGCTACAAGTTTCATGTAATTCTTATCCATTACTTTTGGAAGAATTTCCAGTAATTGGGGTTTATTTTATAAGTTACAAAGTAACGGTAAAATTACTTTTGTAATTAATCTAGTTTTATTAACCCATTTATAATACAAAACAAATCATATTAACACTAACAAAATGATATATTTCATAATTGATATAATGACCAAAAAACAAACTAAAATATAAAATAATAATAAATAATCAAATATATAACAGAAGGATAGAAATGTATCAAATGTTTTTATTATGGTCTACCATTTTAAGGTTTTTATGGTTAGAACTTACTGAGATACTGCTGTTTGCTTTAGGGTGGGAGGACCCCAATTACGCAGAACAATATTTGGCATAATAAATCTCAAAACTAGACTTTCTACATAACAATCTTACGTCATTACTTTTACGCTTAAAAATTTCTTACAGTATGGCTCTTCAAACTATTCAATAGGCTACTTGAAAATTTACCGAGTAGGCTAATTGTTTCAAAAAACAATCACAACCTACTAACGCTAACATTTTAAAATTTATTTTAATTTTATTCTCGGCTATATTTGCACATTTATAAATACACTACCTGAACCTGTATATAGGCCTACGTATATACAAAATTTCAACACAGTCGATAAGGCCGTTCTAGAGATATAAATGTTTCAGTTTAGAAAATAATAATACAGGGATAGCTAGTAAAAAAACCGTAAATATAAATATGTCTGGAAACGATTTTTACCAGCTATCCCTGTATTATTATTTTCTAAACTGAAACATTTATATCTCTAGAACGGCCTTATCGACTATGTTGAAATTTTGTACGTTATTCATCAACTTAAAGACATAGTTTGAAAAAAAAGAGAAAACCCAACTTGTTCCCAATAATCGGTCTTAAAATGGCGGCTGTTTAAATTTGTTTAATGGAATTAACTCAAAAAATTCCAAATTTTTATAAAAAGTGTCCAGTAACTTTTTCACCTCGTTAAATTTCTATAGAATGATATAACGTAAATAGCAAAACTATGAAATAAAGTTTGTCAAAAAAAACATACACTGTTCTCGTAATAACATTTTATTTTCACTACGCGTTTCAACGATAAAGTCGCCCTTTTCATGTGTACAGCTACAAAGATAACTTATAACTCGTTGAAACGCATATTGGATATAAAATCTTATTACGAGAAGAGTGTACGAATTTTTTTGAACAATTTCTCGCTAGTTTAGTTTAATATTGTTATTAATATGAAATACTGGATAACAGTATAAAAGCACCAATCGCTAGACGGGTAGGCCACGTCATATGATTGTTAATATAAAATATTTTCTACTAATGGACTTCCTGAAATAGATACTGTATGAATTTATAATTGGTATACGAGTTCTTTAAGTAACGTTTTATCAGAGTAAAAATTTTAAAAAATCATTTTGTATGTTTTAAAATTGGTGGCCTTTTACATTTTTGATCTTTTGCATAAAACAAATCAGTTTAGTATGGATGTTTAATGTTTTCACCTGCACAGACTGAATAGAATTAATATCTGAGTGAACGGATAGGACCATAAGAATTGGTATAATTCCCGCCAGTTTCTGTTGTTATTCTCACGTTATCACTCTTGTCTCAATAACGCAGTTTGTGAACGTAAATTGTAAACTTATTTGATAATGGTGGACTATATAACTATTACAACAACTACTAATATAATGTGTTTTATAGGAAGTTTTTTTCTTCTTATGGTGTAGGCTTACATTTGATACTGAATTCTTTTCTTGGTTGAATATTTGAAAAGTGGTTAACTCTAAAAAAAGATGTTTCTTCGTGAACGATTTAATAGATGCCCCTAGTTTCCGTGTCCAGTAAAACCGTAACAACTTAATTACAGCAGATAATAATTATTTAAGAAGTAATTATCTTAACTAAAATGTTTTAACAAAAATATTAGGCTACATATTACATATTTCTTTGATGAAATTCATTTACCTTTTTCTTCGCAGAGTTTTTTTAAAAATTCTAAATATGAGTTTTTCTAAATTTTTTATATGCCTCTTGATTTAAAAACATGTAAAAAAAAAATAAAATAAAATAAACTAACGAAGGAATTACAATGGACTTGTACTGTAACTATACTTTACATATCATACTGTAAATAATATATTTCTGTTCTAACAGCTGCGAGTTTAATATATACAACTGTGCATAACTTAAGTCTGGGCCGGCTTACCACATAATCACGAGCCCTTAACCGCCATTCACAAAATAAGGTTAAAATTGTGTTTTTAAAAACACTGTTACACTCTTGTATATCTTTTCTTCTCTAATATTTTTTAAAATACATTTTATTTTAAACATGGGAAAAAATGTAAAACTGTGTTGATTCTCAAAGGAACGCATAGCTCAGTCGTTAGAGTCGTCGTCTAGTTTACTACAGTTGGAATTAGGGCCTACTTAGTAAAAAACCAAATTGCGGATAGCTGGTACGAGAAGCGTTTCCAAGCTGAGGTTTACGTGTTTTTTTTCTTATTTATATAAAATTTATAATAAAACAGCACATAATATACAATATTTTGTAAATTCTACTATTTTTATTGAGTCTTGCCGACCATGGTTTTGCTAGTGACGGCATTCACGAGGCCAAACAAACATTATTCTTTCTTCCAAAGAATTTAAATTTGCTTTTTTTTTTGCATATTTCAGCATATTTTTTTGTTAGATTTAAAAAAAAAAATACACAATCTCTCTCTCACACACTCTCTAAAACTACCATTGTGGAAAGACTCGCCGGGTAAATATATTGTGGGATCTCTCTCAATATTCATTTCAGAAGACTATGTCTCAATAGTTTTTTAAAATAAAAATTCGTCAAAATGTTCTTTTCATTTTCTCTTCTAAATTATGATTTTTAGATGTCTGTGATAAGTTGCCTCATGAATGCAGTCACGGACGAAACCATGGTCGGCAAGACTCAATAAAAATAGTAGAACTTACAACATATTGTGTGCTGTTTTATTTTAAAAATGGAGTTTTACCAAATATTTCGGTCGCTAGTATAACAATTATTTTATCACTTCCCGAGAGATGGCATGAAGTTCTGAATCACCCGGTACAAGCATTAAATATTTGCAAGAAAGAATTTCTATACATAAAATAATTATATAATTAAAGATTCAGTATGAGTATTGAACTAATAAAGCCAAAATAAAGTATATAGCCTAAAGATTATTAGTTTTTAAATGAACTTCTAAACATCAAATCTGGAAACGAAATAAATTAATATTTTAATTCTGAGACGAATTAGGATGTAAAATAGGACCTGTTAGCAATTTTAAAGGATTTCTAATGTACTGTAATATTTAAATTTCGAATAGTTTTTTTGAAGTAATACTAACTTCTATTAGGGTTCATTGCTATTAAGATCATTGCTAAAAACAAAAATCTTTAGTCTACAATGATTTATTAAATGTAAAATTTTTTTAACAGTACACGAAAGTAGAAGTCAATTATAAAAATAATTAAGACTCAAAGTAGTATGCAATACATATACACTGAAATATAAAATAAAGATGTCCTATTCTGATGATCATCAGAAAAGGCCAAACGCATCAGCAATGGAACACTTATGTATAGAAATCCTCAACATTGGAACAAATTCTTATATATATATATATATATATATATATATATATATATATATATATATATATATATATATATATTAATGAAGTTATTCATTTTCATTCCGTGTCCACAATAATTCTTATTCTTACGCCAATTGAACCTAATTTAAAGTAGCGGAATATTCAAATTAATTAAACAGTTTTTATGCTAATAGTTACAGCTTCTCCCTAACCTTATTTTATCGCCTCCCCCCACCCTACCCTTCACTCACAGCCTCGTCCTTCCACTGCGAATGGACCGTATCACTCGGTCGTAGTGATAGTAAACTTAAGTAATTTTCTTTTTATTTCTTATTTTTAATATTGATTCTCATAATTCTTCATCTAACAAATTAATCACCCATTTTCCTCATTCTCCTCTTACCCCCTATTACTGATGCTCATATCACCCTCGGGTCCAGTAAGGCTAAGGTGTGACCCCTGAGATTGTACCTCTAAAGTAGCGCTGGGAGTTGAAATGTCAGTATGGTTTCTTTCCCTACCACCCACAATATTTTTCCTTCATCTTCCCCAACTTGACCTAGGCATCATTGGGAGTCTGTGTCGGCATAACATGATATATATAGCCTTCCCTATTTTTTTTTCTGGAAAATAGATATATTTTTTAAATATTTCTTTTTGTATTATATTTAACCACACTCACTTTGGTATACTCTCCCAGCAGCCGGGTTGATTTTGAGCTCACTTTTGTTTGCTTTGGACTTTTGATTGTGATACATCGGGTCAAATCGAATCCTCCCATAGAATCATCAAACCTATTTCTTAATTGTCTACACAACAGTAATCGCCTACATCCCCTTACCAACTAACCCAACTATGTCATTATACCCATATTTTTGCCCTTTTAACTCCATCCCTCCCAACATATTTCTCACACTATGTCGTTTTCATTTCCATCGGTTTCTTATTTAACCAATCTTGGTCTACGTAGATATAGATATTACCTTCAGTAGTAGTAATAATATTCAAAAATAACATACTCTTATTTATAGAATAAGTGGTAGAATCAGTTAATATTAAATTTAATTATGTAAGTTATAATTCTCCCACAACAAGACAATATCCATACAGTAATCCCAAAAAACCGGTAAAAAAATTAACCCATATAGAAATGTGTAACTCATGGCACGCGTACAATAATATCGCTGATTTAACGCCATTTTGCACGATAGTAGGGAGTTTTGGACCGCAACCATTTACTATAACATCGTAGTATGCATATATATATCGATATACTAAGCTAGTATATTTCCAAAAACCTTTCACCAATAAAAAAATTTCAATTTAAAACATTAACAAATATAAAAAAAGAAATAACCCTTATTTCTATCTCACCTTAAACTTACCTCCTTACTTAGTTCTAGTAATGGTTCACAAATTTTCTTTAAGTTTTGGGTTTGCCTAAAATTAGCAGGTAACTATAGTTCTTTTCCTTGGTTTTTGCACCAATATGAACATATAGTAGGCCTACACCTGAATATGGTTGTGGTCGTTTTCAAATCTTTTATTATATTTACTAATAAATATAAGAGAAAAATAATGTTTTTTTTTTCTTAATTTATATCTTTTCTTCGTTGTTACCCTCGTTTAAACATTCTGATCCACTCCCAACCATAGTTTTTTCTTTTAAGTTTCAACTAGAATTGAACCATCCACCTAAATATTATCAATGTTCTTCAATCAATTTTCATCCAAGATTTTAATATTCCAAATGCCTAGCTATTAAAAATTTCTACTTCTATCAACTTTAATAAAACCTACATAGTGGCAGTGATTGGATACCGGTTACACACACACACACACACACACACACACACACACACACACACACACACATATATATATATATATATATATATATATATATATATATATATATATATATATATATTCTCTTTTATCATTATACCAGTTCCATTTACATCCGAATTTTACGTAATACATTTAAAATTAAAAATAATAATAATAATAAATACACCTCGGCTGTGACAGTTTTGAAAAAAATAAAATAAAATAAAAACCATTATTAATTTGATAGTCCACCCTGCATCGTTTTTTTCGAAGATGCTTTAAAAAAACCAAAAAAAATATATATTTTTTTTTTCCAATAACTTCCCTTCTGTTTCTACTCCATCTCTACTTCTTATAACTCAATGTAAAAAATTATTTTAAAAAACATATCCAAACAATCATTTCTATGGAAACTATAGTATTTACTCATAAGAGATTTCTATTTACATATTTTATTTTTTATCTTTTTCTTTCTTAGTTACTAATTCGGTTATTACCTTATTATCTCACCCTACAATTTACACCCCCCCCCCCCACCTCTAAAACCTCCAATAATCACCATGGTTTCCTTTAAATAATTTAAAAACATTTTCCTCTATAAACCTTTAATTGTATAATGAGAGTGCATTAGGTGAGTCCTGAACGGAACTGGCACCTGTCAAATTTTAACCTCAATTTCTGGCCTTTACTACTCGTTCTGCGAAATTTTCTGGTATTTTTGTCGACCTTCGCCTTGTAAGCTCGTTATTACTATAGTACATACTAGTTTTGTTCTAGGTATCCTAACCCCTTCCTTACCCTGGTACAGTTCTGTAGTATGGGTCCCCCTCTTTTTTCTACAAAGGAGAAATATGAGCCAATATAGCTTATTTATTCCCGTTTTCGCCAGCAGGGTGCCTGGCGAATTTCCTTCGCCGCCGTTTCCCCTTCAATACCGAAAAAGGTTATTTCTACGTTGCGGGTTGCTGTACACAAAGTGGCAGGAGGCGATTCGTTACACCCACTCTGTAAATAACCCAGTCGCAGTAATAAATTAAAATAAAACAGTCACGTGTCACTCTTCGCTAGGACAGGGGCAGAACGCTTGTGGAAATTACTTGGTGTTCAAGTTCCTGTTTTGGCCTAGTTAATCCTCAACCATCCCCACCGAATATGGCACACTAGTCGTACTAGGGATGGGTCGAAAGACTCACGGTTAAATAACTTATGGTGAATAAATAAAATCGTTGTCGGTCATTTAGGCCCAACGTTTACAATTAGGATCACTAGTTTAGTAGAGACGATCCGTTACACGCGAATTAAGATATACATATTTATGATAATATTAATAAAATAATTATTATTTAATCAATTAATTAGTTTAATCACTCATGTAAGCTGACTGACTGCATCGAGTTGTCGCAGGTCTGGGCTTTGATAGACTGTGCCGGATCACCTATCTCAAATGATCCACGGCACTTTCCATTTCCAATATCACCCTAAAAACCCTGAGATACCATTTAATTAGTATTTTCTACGCAACAGTTTGATGTAAGGATAATATTTTTTGTATAAAAAATATAATAATCAATGTCATATTTAATTCATTATTTGCTACCTTATTCTTTTGTAATAAGTTCATTTCACTTGCACAATATTTTAGAGATTATACGATAATAGGACTTTGGTAGGATCAATTATTTGATTTTTTTTTAAGAAGATAAATAACTCAATGGTAGAAAAATATTGCAAAAACTTTCTCCCGCACCTATTACTAACCTAAATATTGTACATACAATCTATGTTAACATCGCTAATAATGTTAGTCCGTTGGGTGTCGGTGAAAATCAGCCATGGACACTGCTTGAATTACTTATTTATTTAAATGGGGTCTAAACTTGCGTCACTTATGACATAAAGATATATTTACGTACCGAATATATATTTAGTTAAGAAAATGACACGAAAACAGTAGACTTGAAAGATTTTTTATATGTGCATGAATTAATTTGATTTATGTAATGTGAACAACATTTACAGATTATAATCTATAAAGTTAAACCATACCGGCACTAAATTTATGGAACATATTGATTATAGTAATTAAATCTCACGTATCCCTTTATTCTGCATTACTTTAATTAAGTTTACGTAGGTACTCATCATTCACACTAGTTTAATGTTCCGTATAAATAAAAACTGCTTATTTTTAAAAACTAATGAAATATCAGTATAGTTGAAAAATGAACCAGAAAACAAGCGAAAATGATTTCGTGCTATTTATCGTAATTTTAAATCAAACTAAGAAAAATAGTTCCCAAGGAAAACTCATTTGTCCTTTATAACCATTCCCCTTAGCCCCGTCCATACACGCAAAGGTTTTCTCTTCGAAGTGTGAACTTATTTTGAAATACTGCGTCTCTATCAACACGAACACATATTCAAAACTTTACACAGACGTTAGAGTTTATAATCCTATTATATAGATACAGTTATTTTATTTGTCACTCTTATTCCTATTCATTAATTACGATTAATATAAATGTTGAGGAGACCTGATGGAATTTCAAAAATAAATAAATCAGTCGTAAAGAAAAAACTTTTTTTATTTAAAATCAATAACAACAATAGATGAAATAAATCGTCTTTCTAATTACTGAAATATGTAGTATTTTAATTTTGTTTTATAATTTTAAATCTATATTTACATTATATAATACTCTTAAAGAGACATTTTCAATAAAAACTAAGTTGTTGGCCAACTTAAATTTTTTAACAATATTAGTTAAGATTAAAAATTATGGCCATAACGGTATATTTCTAATTAAAGGGAAATAACGTGCTAGCATCCAAACCAAAAAAGAAAAGCAGATCTAAGTATCCTGTATATTGCAGATTAAACTAGCTTTACATTCAAAATATTGTTTTTTTCTATATAGGGCCATCGTCTAAATCAAAGTATCTTTCCGAATTCTTCTTTTTTATACGAAAACTGAAAGAGATGTTATTTTAATAAACTTTGATATATTTATTTCAGTTTTCAGTAAGGTATTGGTAAGTTAAGTTTCTTGGTAGGTTAGGTTTATATATGTTACTTGGAAAGTTACGTGGACCATCTTTTAGCTATGAAATAACAAAAATGACATGTTAGCTTAAGGCACCAAGTTATATATTATTATTTTTTTTTTTTGAAGACTGATTCTATTCAAAAAAAGTTTTTTTTTCAAATTTTAAATATTACAGTTCGGAGAGTGAAATTATTCCTTTAACCTTTGTCTAAGAAGAATTATCAGTAATTTCCTTCATTAGAACATGACTTGCTATTGTTAAAAATTAATAACAAAGCAATTTCTTAAATATGGTTTAAACAAGGTCAAACGAGATGGAAGTTATGTAACATGTATTACTATTCTTAATGTTGTTTTCAAAATATAACAACTTAAAAACAAATTTAAAATAAAATAAAATTTTACACGGGACATCATTGGGAGCAACCATGACTATATACATTTCTAAACAAAGGTCAAACCAAGTCACCACTGCAACAAAGGAACTTTCCATGAACAAAGTAGAATAGTAAGAAATATATAAGCCATTCAAACAACAACAAAAAAATTATCTGAATGACCAGCTAATTAAGCTTCAAATACAGATATATTATATGACATTGTCGTGGGAACCAAAGATACGAGAAACTACAGTGGTTACTTAGTTTGCCCTGCGTCTTGATGAACATTGTAAAAAGCTTTTGATTTATGAAAAACATATTTTTGATTAGTCATGTGATTTGTCACATCTCAATGTTTGACGAAGTCTATGAGTGGGACGATTTCTAATGATTAACATAATTCCGAAACGCTTCATTTACAGAAGATCAATGTCACACGACGGAAAAAAATATGGTAATATTTTTATACTTATTATAAGAATTACTAAGAGTTTTGATATTTATTACTATTGTTTAATTCGTTTTATAGAGTTGGGCTTCCTAAATATACTTACTTAGCTCCACAGCACGTGATTACATAACATCTAGAGACGGTGTCTGAGGATGGTGTTAATTTTTAACACGTTTCTCTTTCATCATATCAAACACATTCTGCATCATGTAATCTAACAGCTTTAATACGTCAACTGTATACATGTGATGTGATTTCACTCACTTTATTCCTACTTGATAATTTTAGAAGTTATAAAATAATTAAATAAGCTGAGAGTTATTTTATAAATAAATGCTCTTTTCTAAAAGTGCATTTAACAAAATATGTGCAAGTTATGCCAGACTTGCGTGTTTTGCTATTTAGACTACACAATACAGTATTTAAAAAGTTTTAGAACGTAGGGGAGAGAGAAGAAATTGATTTTCCAATAACTGATTTTATTTAAACGGGATATACCCTTCACAAAAAAACTTCATTTCTAATAAGACTTATAATTGGTTTAATGTAATGAATAAATGCACTTAATATTTTGTATACAATTTTAATAAACCAAGAGTAGATCAATCAACCATACATATATCAATTATTCATGCATAGATCGAATAATGAAATATAAGATGTTGTAAATATAAACATAAACTGTTATGTTTTGGAGTATAAACCTTTAGTTGCCATCTCAAATGTCTCATCAAAATTCTAGAATATTGTATTTGATTTATGTCCACCATTGTAAATTTTATTAATTTTTAATTCACTTAAACAAAGTATTTAAATTTCGTTAAAACTGTGAAAGTCAATAAATATTTTGATTAATATTTTTAAAATGGTCAGATTTTCCAATAAGATTATTAATATTCACATTGAGGATCAAACTAGAAATAGAATAATTTACATAATTATCCATAATAATAATTTCCTTATACTGTGATATATCATTTTATCCCTGGGTATGAAAGAAGAGATAAAGTTTTCTGTACAAACAATCCCATATCTTTACTTAAAACCGCTATAGAGTTAACACAATACATTATAGTGTTTTTCTTCTTTCTTTTCATATATTATTCATTTCTAAAGCTCCCATCAATATAGTCCTCAAGCTATTGTATCGAGTTCCATCTTGTACTTTCATTATATGTCGGCATCAAAAGTTCAGCCAAAGATTAAAGAATTTTGCCAATCTGTATTTGAGGCAAGCAATATTAAAGCTATCAGATATTACTTTTCATGGGTCTTGTCGTAGTAATTTAAAGAGGTATTTAAATTGATCTGAGGTTTAAAAAAGAGCGAAAGTAATATCATCTAAACATATTTATCAAAACTTGTAGAGAATTCGTAAACAATAATTTATTAAAAACACTATTATCCATTAGTAGAATACAACAAAAATCCTAATTCTCAGTTGGCTTAAATGTTACAACTGAGGATGGTAAGTCGTTGATACGTAGCTCCATTGACGTTTTTCCTTGTAATGGCACTGGAAGTTTATCATTAATTTGTAAAAATAACCTAAATGATAATTATATTCCTTAAAGAACAAGACATGTTGAATTCTCCACTTACTTTGATATATATTTTTATACATAATTTTATGCAATTTCAAATCCTTGAGATATTTTAGATATAATTATTTAAATTATAAGTCAAGGGAAATATTATTCTTTTATGAAATATTGATAAATTTCATTATTATGTGGCAAAATAAAATACAATTATTTGCTACTTTATAACCAAATAAAGTATTACAGGGTTATTAATAAATGAGAATAAATTTAACCCTAGAACACTACTCATTCATAAAAATTACGACCCGCCCTTTGTAAAATTCGGAGAACTCGTAGACAAAAGACGGACACGCTCTGTCTTTTTATTTACCTTCCTGAAATTGTGAATAGAGAGCCACTGTCTCTTCGGCTAAGCTCAAAGTTGAACTATTATTACCGTACTCAAGCTCGTGTCGTATATTTTACGAAAGAATAGTGTTTGCGAAATTTTTAACTATTAGGTGTTTGAATATTATTATTTTTTACTTGTAAGTTATTGTTTTTATATTGTTAGTTTTTAGTGTGGTAAATAGTTTATTGTGTAAATAGTGATTTTAGAGTTCAAAGTGTTTGATTTAGCTACTAAGTGTATATTAATCACTTCAAGGAATGTGATTCTCAGTGAAGACAGGCCTCTAATTTTGGCATTTTTGGCATTCTACCTAATGAACTTATTGTAAATCGATTTTCTCTTTTTATGTAAATTGAACACTTATAAATGATGTATTTTATGAATATCCGATTAATTTTTCTAATAAAATAATATTTATATTTTTTCGATTTTTTCCAGATTAATAATTTTTTTTTTAAACGTGGTGGTAAAAGACATTTTTTTACAGTTAAAATATGTAGGAGTTCATTGTTAAATATTTTCAAAAACACTTAAAAACAATAAAGGATTTAATATAAAAAATAGTCAACTCTAAAGTAAAGTTTAAAAAATAATAATAAAAATAAAAACAGAAAGTAGTAAAATTTACGAATGAATAGTGATCATGTAACAATGTACTAAGAGTAGTAATCTAGGGTTAAAATAGTTTGATTATTCTGGTGAGTATGAAATATATATATATATTATATACACACTTACGTTGTATGAACTTTTTTAATTCTATATTAATATTAAAAGTAATAAACAATTTTTTTTAAACATAACACATTACACATCACTTAATACTAAAATAATACAATAAACATATCTTGAAGGTTTATTCTTTACGTTTTAACTATCGCAATAAATCTACTATGTTTTGTTCATAATTGACTAGCCTGAGGATGCTTCCAAATGTAGAAGCGAAAAATGTAGATAAGTGCAATAATGTACGAACTTTTTTTTATTGTAGTTGATAGTGTTGGTTTAGCCTTCCCAACGTGAAGTCAGTAACTCCGCGTTACCAAAACTGGTACCAGTATTACTGTACAAGTTAAATATTATTTCTTCTAAAATTCTGCATAATTACGCCCCTAAATGAAACTAATTATTTTAAATTAAGTTAAAACATTTTTCACATGTTTGATACTTTTTTTAAGTATTATTATAATTTTTTCAAGTTTACTTAAGATGCGTAATTTATCGATTGACAATTATGGATTAACAATTGAATAATAAATAGTGAATTAAAATCAAAAGAGATATTTTGATTTATTATAACTTAAATTTCTAATTGAACACTAGATATATAAGGAATAATAAATAAGGATAATCAAAAAACACTATTGATTTAAGAAAACAATTTAAGCTGAACAGGTGCTTTGAACACAACAGGAAATTACAAGATTCAACAGCTTATGTTTCAAAGCCTTTTAATTGGAAACTATACACACATGCACAGCCACTTATCAAATATGATGTCAGTACTTAATTTTCAAAGAAGATTTCCATCCTTCTGAATTGTGTTAGGGAGATCAGGAAATATATTCCCACGAAAGAAAGATTAATACCATGACAAGATATGAAAATTTGATCATTTTGCACTGAGTAACAAGAAAAGTACCATTCCTGAAATTGTTGCGTGTTACCTCTCGTTGTAATGTTAAAGTTCCAGAGTTGCTTCCACTATCAAAATCCTTTTGTCTCTTTAGAATGTGTAAAGTGTCGCCGACTAGTGTACAATATTTGAATTAATATTTGTGCTGATGCTAAGCTGGGAAGTCGAAAGGACAATATCTACCAGATATATCAGGGGAGATTACCTGAAGCGCTACAATGTTAATGTATATCATTTTCAATAACAATAAGTTACTGTAAAAATACGTTTTGCTATTTTACCAATCATAACTGCAGTATTTCGTTCGCAATAAATTAAATGTTACAAATATAAGATGATGATTGAGAAATTTTACTAAACGTAAAATATATCTTATGAAAGATGAGAAGCGCTTTTCTTTAGAGATGATTCAATCTCGCCTGACATTCACAGCTTACTTCATAATAGTATTTCTCAATTGATTTCCCTGACATACTTAACTAAACGTTCATTGTCAAGCAATTGTCTCTTGATTATTGAAGAACGTCTCAGCTAAACATAGAGAAAATGTAACCCATTTACGATATTATATATTGTGTGTACTGATTTGATTGATTATTTGCTCTTAATTAGAAGTACAAAATAATCAACGGTTTAATAAAAAAAATTATGGTTTAAATTTTAAAAATAAATCAATTATCTAACACATACACCAAATCACGTCATTGAAAGGAAAAAAAATGTTTACCTTCTGTTTAATGCTAAGATATTTCATAGAAGTTTCAGTTCGTGAACTAAGATTTTATCACTAGTTATAATAATAGTATTGAATATTGTTTTCCATGCATTGAATTAAGATTTTATCACTAGTTATAATAATAATTATATAGTATTATAATTATAATAGAATAGTCGTTTTTTTTTTTAATAATGAAATTTATTAGAAGAAAATAGAAACGAAATTTATTAGCGTACATTTACTTTTCGTTATAAATTTGCTGTCCAATAAAGAACGATATTTCAAAAATAAAATATAGTCGGATATAAACAAGTGTATGAAAAACAAGTAAATGAAAATTTAGTGAAGTAAATGGTCAATCGGATAAACTTGAAAACATTATCAGGCAATAGAAATGTTACGAAATAAATTAAACTAGTGTTACGCAATCAGTCACCCCCATGATTTTCACATATGTTTTTAGGTTTAAAAAATCTTTTTTAAGTTGGTAGCTGGAAATACAAAGTATGATGTGTTGAAATTCAAGGTGTTACAATAATTTATAATGAAAAAATCAATTGTAAATCAAATTGAAATGAATGAAGTATAAATATTTAAATGAGATAAAAGCAATATGTTTGGATCTATCTAGCTTATTGCATAAAGTCAAAGGTCAATATTGTTGGCTGCCCGCGTATGCAGAGAGACTCTGTCAATCAGATGATCAGAGTTTATCAGAAAGAATAAACATAATTCAAAATGTTGATGACCAAATATTTAAAATTTAAAAATATTTAAACAGTTTCTAAATAGGTTAATATTATTATTGAAAGTTTAAAAATGAAGAATGTTCATAAAATTTTGCTTCAATAATAAACGTTTTCTTATAATGCTGTTACATATATAATTTAAAAATATAAAGAAGAATGCATAGCTAAAACAAACTCTTCGTCCTTCTAAAACCTGGTAATGTACCTCAAATTTTCATTATATCAATTCACAATTAAAAAGTTATTTTTTTACAATAATTTATTAACCATTTTGTAAAATAATATTCAACTATAACATGTGCCTGTGAGAGCTTTGTAGAAATATATCTGAATATGTTTCATCTTGTATACTCAATTCTTGTCCGATGTAATGTGTTTGGTGTTTTTTTTTCAAACATTTATTCAATATTAACTTCTCAACTCATCATCTAAAACATTTATTTATAAATTATTAGAAATTTGTATATCTCTCGTAGTAAATTTGTGTTTAAATATATAAATTGAACACTAACGTTTCAAAAAATAACGTCATAGCTAACGATTCGTCTGTGGTACTACTAGTTAAAAAATCGTTAAAAAAAGACATAAAAGTTTTAAAAAAATGTGTATATGTTCTCAAAGTACCGTAATTATTATACGTACTGTAAAATAACTCGTGATCACTTCGATATAATTAAAATTGTTTGCTATATCAACGTAAACAATCTACCAAATTTATTACAACACTTTTTCAAATGGTTAAGGGGGTGACATTTTCACTCGTTTTGAAAGGGGGAGTATGGCAGGCAACCTAATTTTTTTAACCCTTATCTTGTGACATCTTAGGAACGGTTAATGCAATTGAAAACTATTGGAACTTCAAAAAGTTTTCCTAAAAAAATTATAATAATAGAAATGATTAACATAAAATAACAACAGATTTTCCTTTACATGTATCTTCTTTATTATGTGCCTGTGTGACGTACTTAACTAAATATCGGCATATAGTTCTTATACATCCATATCTCCTTTATTATGTGCCTGTGTGATGTACCTAACTAAATATCGGCATATAGTTCTTATACATCCATATCTCCTTTATTATGTGCCTGTGTGAGTACCTAACTAAATATCGACATAGAGTTTTTATACATCCACATCTCATTTATTATGTGCATGTGTGATGTACCTAACTAAATATCGTCATATAGTTCTTATAGATGCATATCAACTTTATTATGTGCATGTGTGATGTACCTAACTAAATATCGGCATATAGTTCTTATACATGCATATCTCCTTTATTATGTGCATGTGTGATGTACCTAAATACATATCGGTACGTAGTTCCTTTACATGTATATATTTTTTAGTATTTGCACGTCTGATGTACTTTACTAAATCTCGGCACGTAGTCAATTTAAAATAAATGTATCTTCTTTAGTATGTGCATATGTGATGTACCAAAGTAAATTTCGGCATATATTTTCTTTACATGTATCTTCTTTAGTATGTGAATGTGTGATGTACCTAACTAAAATTTGGCACATAGTCTCTTTACATGCCATAAAAGAAAAATTTATAATGTATGTTCTTTTGTCAATAATATTAAAAATAATTAATAATTTTGTTTTTCTAAATTCCTACTAAATGTACTTTTTCTATTACAAAATTTATTTATGCATATACCGGGTGTTTCAGACCACATGGACACTATCTCTAGCGCCTAAACGAAACCAGATAAAAATTTCCTTCCAATTAGAACCCCCCCTTTTTCGACCCCAAAATAATTCAGGAAAAATATTTTCGAAGCTCCTCAATGACCCAAAAGGGAACTTTTGGGGGGCAGGATGGTGTTTTTGGAAAAATTTCAAATAGAAACATAGGTCGTGTGATACCTCATTTTAAAGGTCTCTCTTTTCTGAACATTTCGGAGCAAAAAAATTTGTTATATTTTCATTACTGTACAGGGTGTGACGAAATAAAATTATTTACGTAAATGCCATTTTTTTTACAATTATTCAATGGTGCAAGATAGAACCAAACTTTCAATACAAAAAATGTTTTTTTTTTTTTTTTTTTCAAAACGTCTCTCAAATAGTACAACTTTGAATCTAGGTTGCTATTTGATTTTTTATAATTTTTGCTCTATAAAAGTTATTAAAGTTTGAACATTATTAAAAATTTGAAAACTACATAGAAGTCCATACTACCCCATATCTCCTGAAAGCGTTTGTTCTTGTAAAACTAGGAAAAAAAATTGATTACCCTATCTTTATTAGTTAGCTGGCAGTCACATTTCCCGCTAAAAACAAAAAAAAATATATTTCGTCACACTCTGTACAGTTATGAAAAGATAACAAAATGTTTATGCTCCAAATTTTTTAGAAAAGAGAGACCTTTAAAATGAGGTATCACACGACCTATGTTTCTATTTGAAAATTTTCCAAAAACACCACCCTGCCCCCCAAACGTGCCCTTTTGGGTCATTGAAGAGCGTCGAAAATAATTTTCCTGAATTCTTTGGGGTTGAAAAAGGGGGGTTCTAATTGGAAGGAAATTTGTATCTGGTTTCGTTTAGGCGCTACAGATAGTGTTCATGTGGTCTGACACACCCGGTATAAATATAATAATTGCTTACCATAATATTAAGCAATTATATAATTTATATTAATAATTATTATACTTAAGTAAATACATTTAAAGTTTTGGATAAATTCGACGTAATTATGTTTTATGATAACTGTGTAATTTAGCTCCTCAAGTTTTGTATTCACTAGTATACGAGTATATTTGGTGTATTTGTATGAGAATTTTACGCAACGAGTTCAACATAGTGTAAATATTATTTAATTTATATCCAAGCTAGTTGAGTATAGTTTGTTGTATATGCAACATTATCCAAGATAGTGTTGCATATACAACAAAACTTAACCAACTTTAATAATCACTTAAATGTTAGTAATAGTAACTCCATTTATTAAGCTCAAATCGTGTAATTTTCATATTCGATATTAGAAACTTTACTTAGATTCAACTTTACACAGTATGGCCAAAAAAATATCTAGTTTAGTTTCATTAGGTCCCCAATTTTCAACAGATTTAATCAATTTTTATTATTTAAAATAATAAAGTTATCAATCTGCATCGACATCAGTACCTTATAAAATAAACATAATAAAACGTTAACCAGTTTGGTCTTCTAAACGGCTTTTCAGTCTAGCATTGTGTGGGTTATACATCGAAAGGCCGTGGTCATTGAGCTACCATTCTCAACCAGAATTCACTATGAATTGTATCTTCTAATTTGCATTACCATAGTCGGTCTAACTGTCAATTTTAAGTACAAAGACTATTGAATTCCAAACCTTTAACTCCTGAATCGAGATTATTATCACTACACGAGACAAAAGCTTATAAGTACGTTAAATTTCAATATGTTACCTTCATGATCTCAACTTAATTTAGGGCATTAATAATGAGTTTAATTTTATAGTTTTTAATACATGCGCTAAGTTGTAAATTTCTATCTTTTCTTTGAAAAAATGAAGATTTTATTGAATTAAGCGCATGAAATATTTTTAAGAGTTTCGCAAAATGTATGATTTTCAAGTATGTATTTAATGTTAATAAACCATAGACTAACAGTACTGTGTTGATTAATACTTCTACAGGTTTATCACGGTGTGTGTATGAGTAAATTGAATTTTCACAGCCGCGAAACTCAGTCTACTTTATATTGATGACATTCATGACCTCACTTTAGTAAGTAGGGGATTGGTAATCCTTAGAAATCCTAACTTGGTATTGACCATTTCAATTAGTCTTTGTTTCCATCCCTCTCTTTTGTCTTACTTATCAGGTATCACTTTATCAACTCTTGTTCTTTTTCAACGCTGATGCTATTTGAGTATTCTAGTCTAAGTTTCTCTATTTTATATTTCCCCTCCTCTTTTTATGATGATCGAGATTTTTTTTTTACCTTTAAATAAATAGTGGTTTTATATCTGCAATATAAATATATGCATATGGTGACCATTTAAAATGACGGCACATGGTTTCAATTTCATTAAAACACAGACAGCTGACTTTGGTTAGTTTGTTAAGTGATTGATTCACTGCAAAGCGAATCCAATGTCGACGTTTCGCTAATAGTCTTTGTCAAACATGGTTCAGTTTGAAAAAATCTTTCTTCATTCTACTTTCTCTATAATTATCAAAGAAATGGAAACGACCTTCCAGGAAAACGATATTCTTGTTTTCATCTACCAAGTGCAAAATTTACATTTGCATATGTAACTATAATTCATCGTCAGTTCCCTATTAGTAAGTATATGTATATTTGTCGAAATTGAAATAATTTATAATTTATGTAGCAAATCGTTTAGCCAATGAAACAGAACGTAATACGTAATAAAGTGGAACAATTTATGTACGTCAATTTTGTATCTCTCTTGCCAATATTTATTAATTAATATATTTTAATCTCTTAAATTAATTTATTATATATTTGTTGATTTATATGTACAAAATAGTGTACAACAGGAAAACAAAATTTGCCTTTCCAACATGAAAATGTTTTATTTTTTGAAAAAAGATTGTTTTTTATAATATACTTAGAATGTATAGAAATAAATTCTCTATCTTTTAAAACGTAAGTAACTCCTATAATTCATTCCTTACATTATTTTTCCCCTTAAAGGAAGCAATAATTTATAATACAAAAGGAAACTCATTTATTACTAAAGAAATACTGTCATTTGAATATACTTAACTAGAAGTGTAGGAAGTAATTTTATCATATTTATTTAAAACTTAGTGGAAATATATGATTTCTATGTTCATAAACTTTTTATGTTATTAAAATGTCGGTAGATGAATGCCTAACAATAATATTTTAACGGAAATAATTTTTTCTTTTAAAATATTTTGTACTCTACATATATGTTCCAAATAGGTAAGGTAAATTAAAATAAAATTTTTTTTGATGTCATGGTGAATTTATGAGTTTTGAAAATAAACATATAACAATTAAAAAATAAGTATTTTCATACTGCAAACTCATAATTATATATATTTACAAAAGTATTATTCCTTATAATCGCTTAGTTTTTCAATTTAGTCTTAATTTATATTTAACTAAATGAAAACTTTATATCTTGAAGATTTTAAAAATCTATAAGTATTGTTAGAACACTCCTAGATAGAAAGATTATATTTGTCAAAATTTTAACTTTTATTTACACTATTTTCAAATCATTGAAATCTCTTTAGAAAATCTAATCATATCAATTTCTTTAAGTGTTTTATTGATATATTTGTCTTATTTAAACAAACATTAAATGGAAAACTTACTTGCGAAGAAATGTGGGTATCGTGTAATTTTAAAACATAAGATGGGGAGGTAAGTTATCGGAGATGATGTTTGCCAAGAGACTAACAAATCCTGCCAACATTATTGGCTTTCTTCCAAACAGACTCAAACTAAATCAATGTCGTTAGTTGTCCAAAAACACCACTCTATCCAGATTTTATTACCTACACAGGTGACGAAGTCTATCAAACTGTAGTATATAACTAATCAATTTCACAAATAGTATAGTTCAAATATTATTTGTCAAATGTGAGTGAGTTGATAAAATGAATGACTTCTACTAATTATAAGAACTAAAAATTATAATGTAACTATGAAGTAGTTATAAACTTATTCCAGGTAATAAAAAATCAATTATCATTATTTCTGTTTAATATTGAGTTTTAATTGATTTGGGTAATATCCAAATTCAACATTATAACCATTTATTCGTTGGTTTAACAAACAAAATATTTGTTGACTTCACGTATAATAATTATTTAAAAAATATTTATTAAACTTTGTTTTAAAATAGAGGCTAATTCATAAAGAAAAGCTTTGCACTTGAATTATTAATATATTTTGTTATTATGAGTAATAATTTACTTTGTGATAAGTTACTTCATACTTTTTTCTTCCTATGATAAACGTTTTTGAATGTCGTAGGTATAAATAATTTAATCCTTTAAAAACATATATATATATTGAACTTTCTATAATGGCTGCATTATAACTATAACAGAATCGCATAATATTTGTAGGAGTTTTAAATAAACGACATGAACTTAAGGAAAAAAGCAATATGGGTAATTAAAACATATTTATAAATAGAACACTAAATTACGTCATTAGAGTTTATAACATACGACCATTTCAACGACTTTATATGTGTCTGCATTCTACGATTTTTGAATAGACTTTACACCACATATGTCTAATATAAATATATATATATATATATATATATATATATATATATATCTTCGGGTACAATGAATATTAAACCACAATTAGATTTTCCTTAAAAATAAAAACTAATAAAATTCATTATTATTATAAAGTACGATAATTATCGTTACTTGTGGATAAATATCTTTAAGAACAATACACCTACTTATATTATAATTTTTCTCTTTTTATGCAGCTGTCAACTCACTTATAATGTATATATATATATATATATATATATATATATATATATATATATATATATATATATAATTGTATTCCAAAATAATTATTCTTCATACCAATAATTGCGCAATTAATCACAATTAATTATAAACACGGGTAAAACATTATTAATCTTTCTTGATTTCGGTGATTGTGTTTAGAAACCGAAATAAATTTGAATATCAAACATTTGGTTGTTGTAAAAACATAATAAATTAACTTAGATTTCACGAATTTAACTTTACGGATTTGAAATAATCAATTGTTTATTAAATCCTCGAAATTTTTTTCTAATATACTTCTAAAGTCGATATTATGGTGACGAATATCAGGAAGTTTTGAAATTTAAAGAAATAAGAATCTGATTGATATTTTTCGTCAATCAGATGTTTTTACTCGTATATTCAATAAATTATCCGCTTTTACAAAAACCGCTTCTACAAATGTTGAGTTTTAATTACTAGTAAAACTTCAAGACGATGGTTACATTTTGATTTTATTTCTCCTCCTAGGAAAATCTGCTCCAATTAGGAAGAAGATAATCACTATAACTTTAGTTCTGAGCGATGTGACGAAATTGTATTTAATAAAAGCAGTTACCATACAATTAATAACACATTTTTTATGGTCCTACATCCCCGATCAGATACAATAGTAGAATTGTCTCGACATTCACACGTAATGAATGCAGTTAGAGTTGTACTTTCTCAAATTTATTTATTTTATGGATAACTTCGAACTCTATTTAATATTCTTACCCTCAAAATATTAACAGCTGTCTACATATAATTTTAAAATTAACATTCATACTTAATAAAGAAAGAAAATAGTGTTACCAATACTTTCTTGTTTTTAATTAATTTGATAATTTGCATATTATCCTGCATAGCCGTAACAACAGCTCATGTATTGTCAAGTATATCCAAGGTACACTTCAAGCAGTCTTGTTAGCTTTGCAATATGCAGGAGTTCAAGAGGCCTTTGTTTGATTAGACGAATAACTATAGTTTATTGAGAAGTCTATAATAATTTAAAAAATAATACATGGTATACAATGGTTAATACCATTTTGTTTATCAATGAACCAAAGTTTTCTTTGATTTATGGAACTATTTTTTTAGGTATTGTTGATACACCAAATCATAATTGTATAATTATGTATTGTGGGTAGTTAGAATTATAGTTAGTTTCTGGGCCTTTGCCATTTACACATAAGCTTATACTTCTAGTTAAGTTCGAAGAACCATGTAATAGAATAAATATTAACCGATAAACTATAAATATTAATCATTACATATAATATTGTTTAGCATGATGTCAATTAATAAGTTTCGTAATCATTCGACTTAATCAGAAAATACACAAAAAGCACACATTTTCAAAAAGAAAGAAATTCAATAAGTGTAATAAATGGGCATTGGATTTTAATTTGTATTTAATAAGTTTCTCTTTTCATGCACAACAACTACATTTTAAAAGTTCTACAGTTTTTTAATGTCCTTATTATTCTTTTCAGTTTGATGAATTGGAAATATATATATATATATATATATATATATATATATATATATATATATATATATATATATATATATATATATATATTTATATTGTTATTTGTCCACATAATCATTAGGATATATACGTATAAAGTGAAAATAAATTATTTTACATATTGTTACTACTTTATAAACATTTTGTCTGCAATCATAAATTAACAATTTAAAGTTTCGGAAATACAAATTTTTCCGTCAAGTAAATACGTAAAATATTTCTTGATTAGTCAGTATGAATATATAACTTTTCGTTTATCTTTTAGGACATCACGTTAGTAAATACTGGCTTGGCAATCTGGTATCTTTCTGAATTTACACCTTTTATCATTTAGTCTTTTGTGAGATCCCACTCTTTCATCTTTCTTATCGTACTCTCATGACCGACTGTAGTTTTTTTTTTCCGACCCTGATAATGATAGGCAGTATTATAATTATTACAAACAGAATGTTAAATATTATCGAAATTATAATTTATTTTGAATGTAATTTCATCAATAATATTGATGCAGCAATAAATGGGGGATATACATTAGTTTAGAAATATAGAGTTCAATAAAATTTGTAATTGTCTGTGATTATTTTAAGTTGAAAAATCTATTCGTAATTCTTTGGTTTTAACTTTTTTTTTAAATAATGAATACCTTTACTTGTTCTTGTAAAAGGAAAATTCATTCAGACACTATCAAATTATAAAATATATTCTTAGAGAATAAGAGATTTTAACATGAACCCGATAAGAAAAATATAATATAGGGATGTATCTCAAAACTACACAAAAAAAGATTGATATCTGGCTGTGATTCGTTAGGATTGAGTAAAATAGAATGTAAATTGATACATTAATTGCAATCTAATGGAGTACATTATTCCAGTGGACATGTGTTCATGCAATTTATAACTTATACTAATGGAATGCAATCAAAAGAATTCTCGACATTAGCCAACATGTTTGAAAATTTATTCCGTTCATAGAAAAATATTAATATCCTCGAAACGAAATAATATTGATACAGGAAATAGGAAATGTTATCGGTATTGTAGTTTAACAAAGTAATGGTTTTACCACTATATAAATTGTAAGAGGAATAACACAGCGTGAAATGGGAGAAAAAAAATTATATTCATACTGTGTCAAAGTTAGAAGAGTTCCCTTCTGAAAATGATATACAGTAATATGATAATATTGATGAGTAATTTCTAAATATTTTGTTTTCAATCTTCGTTGCATATTTATGTTATTTGAATAATTAAGTTTTAATATAGTATTATTCACCTCTAAAGAAGCAAGAAAATATTTCGTTTTGCCAGAAAGATCATTATATATATTGTTCACACGTTTTCGGTGTGACCTAATCTACGGACTTAAACAAAACGTAACACAATTTTTTTTTTTCTAAACTGGCTCTGATGAGCTCTATTAACAATGCTAATGCCTTTGTTCGTTTTAGAGTGTATTTATAAATAACAGAAGCAACAACAAAATAAAATTTTTCAACATTTTTACAATATATTAATAAACCTACAATGTATACAGGTAGTTTGCTAGTCCCTAAAGTTTCAGTTTGATATAGAGTAACCCTTGTTTAATTCAATATTTAGCACTGAAAGACTTATCATTTAGGTTATTAGACGTTTAATGACTTTACTTTTAAAACAGATACAAATCACTTTCACTTACTTCTGGCAGACTGAATAAAATTATTTTTGGGTAATGTTAATGGTTATAAAAATATATTCTCTAATAAATGGAATTGATTAGGCAATGCTCGAGATAAATGAAATAGTATTTTGTAATTGACATTTTATAACAAAAATAAATATTCATGATAATATTTGTGGACAAAATTGTTTATTATGCCAGAGCTCTATTGTAATAAAATTTATATTTCTAAGTGTTACTACGCATACAAAATTCATAATCTAGTTTAAGAAAAGAGCACTTTTAAATTTTTTTAATCTTAACTGATTAAAAAAAAGTCAGCAATGTGTCTTTTTATCTGCTGAATTTTCACCTATTCACAATCTGGCTCGTAAAATACTGTGCTTTTGTTAACAATTACAAACCGGATAGGAGCAATATAAACTTCCTAACTTGTAGTTATAACTCTTTATTTAGGAAAGAAGAAAATATGTTTTTTATCTCGTAAATAAAGTGAATGAGCGGAACTTGGCATTATTTGATACATATTTGTATAATTTTTTTTTTTTGTAATGAAAACAATAACTTCAATAACAGATCGGATCCACATATTTTTGTGCCAATATAATAAAGCTAATAATGCTTATAGAATAATAATTCATTTTTACAAGTATAAAGTCTTAAACGTTCAGAACATGTAGCATGCGTAAAAGTTCAGTAAAACTGATTTAATAGTTCCTTTTATGGGAATCTATTTGAATTGTTGATAGCAAAAATTGTAAGAGTTTTCATTCCAAGTTAATAAGACTAATAATAAGATTATCCAAAATAAAATCATAGTCAGTCAATTACGAGTCAACGGCCAGACAGTTTAAACTAAAATATATAATTTAATTTACTTGTTATCCGTGTGTGACTTCGTTCAGCTTATTTTTAAACTGCGTTTCGAAACATATGTTTCATAACCAGATTTTTCAAAACACTAAAATGTCCTGATCACATATACACAAGAAACGAATAACTTTAAACACACAACAAATAACACGCAATTGAAACATGTACTGGGGTAGACGTTACTATATTGGACTTTCTACCGACTACTGACTCTGCGTGTTTTATGTTGTTAGTTTTTTTTTTGTGTTTATGTGATGTGAAGATTTTAGTGTTTTTAGGAATCAGATGATGAAAGATATATTTCGAAACACGTCATAGACACACGATGAACGAAGTCACATGACTTATAACAGGTAAATTTTGTTATATCTATTTGTGACTTGGAGACCTATACAAAGAATTCAAATATATATGTTTAACATTGTATGTAGCTTTGTGGTTTACAAAATATTATGTTACAAATAGTTTACAACATTATCCACGCTAATTCACAAAGTGTTAATAATCTAGTCGCGAATTTGGGTTATTTCAACGAGGGATTAGAATTGTTAGAAGGAATTTTGTTTCATCAAAGGGAACAATGTTCTTACGTGGAAACTTTGTAACAACCAATAGAGGACAAAGGAGGTTTAACACAAAACACGCATTAATGCCGTCAGTATTTCAGCTGCATTACAGGTAATTTATGTTTTGCAATTTGAATTTTTTACACTTTCAGTTATTTAAGTATTTGTTTCATATCAAAGGGAGTACCTATTTAATTTACCTTTTCTTATATTTTTTATAAATAATGTTTAATTTCCCTGTGAGTATTGAGAATTTTGTATTGAAAATTCCATAAATGTTGCGAATGGCTTGGACAAATAAATATATTATGCAATAATTGAAATATAATATTTTCCTTGTTTGTACTCTTGAACTGAGAAAGGTGTTGTCAAAAATGGGTTTGGGTTCATTGTGCTTAACAAAAGCTTTCAATTTTTACAGCACTTATTCAAATTATATTAGACAACCTGTACTGTGTTTAAAGAATGGTTTTTAATAGTTTAAAATAATAAAATTTTCAGAAAATATTTCAGTACAATCAATGTAGTAGGCTCAAAACGTTAAGGTGTTGTTTCAGCAAATTTGATTAAATATGACTAGTAATATAAGATAAGTGTAATGAAACGTCGATATTCAGTGCCTAATACTTGAAGAAAAACTGTCTTAGAGGTTTAGACCAGTGGGTAGCCATTGCAAATAGCGTCCAAAGATTCCCTACTTTTTATGTTCTTCTTAAGTCGTTCCTGTAAACTGCACTACTTTCCACTCCCATACAGGTTTATCTTTATTGATCTATTCTGTCAAACAATTTACACATTATCTCCCCTTTGTTTGTCTTCATCTCCCTTTTTTCTGTTTTCAAAACAAACCCTAAATTGTTAGGCACATGTTAGGGTGAATGGCATTGGTCTTCTTGGGTATTCTTCTTGGGTACCTCTCGCAATATTAAGGCTTGCCCCACAAAGCGGGGCTCTTGCCTTGTACACAATCCTTTTCCTACAGTTAGTATGGTCTTGCAAAACTCAAGGGACCCAGCAAAACTTACATCTATTTTTATATAGTTTTGAGTAACTAACTTCTCTTCATCGGGTCTAATCTTAACAAACTACTTTTTTTCCAACCCTGGCGTTATTAAAGTATTCAAGGGCAAGTACTTATTTTATTACATTGTTTTGTATAAGGCGACTACGACCGAGAAACCGTTCAAATTTAGTCAACAATGAAAAATAAATTGTGTTTCAACTTTAAATATAGAAGTAGGTTTCATTAACTTTAATGGAATATTTTTTAATGTTTTGCGGGTATATGAAGTGTGACTGAATAATGTAAAATTAATTGAGGTATTGTATAGGAAGTATGATATATATATATATATACTAATGGTATTAACTGTAGAGTCAATGTTTCTGTTAATTTGTATGGTTTTTTCTAACTATGATCAAATAAAAATAAAAAGTAACTATAGGAAATTAGCATATATTTCTCTTCTTCAATAAATAATAATGATTAAATTAGTATGTGTATGTATTTTTATTTTATGTTCCCCAAACTTTAAGATCAGAGGAATTGAATTTCAGAAAAGTCATAAACAAAGGCAAGAAAAGTATTCAACACTTTAACAACCCCCACTCGTAAAACATTGTCTTAAAATCAACGTACTTGAAGGAACAATATAAATAATTCAATAGCAACCATTGTTGTTTGTCAGAATCGAAAGGTAGCACTTGATTTTAGTTTATCGTCATGTTCAGAGTTTTCAAAATATATCAGAAACGTTTATTATGTCTGATTTTAATTTAGATAGAGATTTGATACAAAATGAAAAATAGAAATGAATCAAAAATAAGTCTTGTAAATTAAATCTTGTAATCATCCATCTTTTTAGTCCAAAGTGAGCCAAAAATTATATATCTTACAGAGAAAATCTCAAAATCATAAAATATAATTCCTGCTGCCTTGACTTATGGAAACATGAAAATATATTTTCGCTTTGAAATAGTAGAGAAAAATATATAATAATTAGAATTTTATAGTGATTTTTTTGTTTAATTGAAAAAAAATTCATTTCATTTTGCTCAATTTAATGTAAAAAACACCATATTCTTTAATAAATACTCAAAGTACTTGAAGAGTTAAATACAAAATAACTATATCCATAGGCATAGCATGTTACAGAAGAGAAATTGTATATTTTTTATTTAAACTAAGAATGTTTACATAGCAGCTTGTAAAGTGAGCGGGATTTCTAGTCCGTTGAAAGTAGTGATTGTGGTCAATAAATGGCAGCGAGTACAACTTCAATTAATTGTATACAAACATGGTAATCTTCCATTCAATTTTTCAGATTAATCGTAATAAAACTAAAAGGATAATAATTTATAAAGATTCAAACATATAAAAATGTAATTCTTGCTCTAATTTATAAAAAACATGAAATATTGCAAGTTTCTATAAAATAAAATCGAAATGTTATGAATTGTAGAACATATTGTTTATTGTACCCAATATTTGATTCACTCTGTAGATAGAAGAGGTTAATTTCTACAAAATTACTTTCGTTTATAAGTTTGTATATATTAGAGAAATAATATTAATCCGTACAGAGATATCTACTTAATGTATAACATTTTTATCTACAATTACTACATTTCTTGAAGCTTTAAAAAACTAAATAATATTTAGTTTATAAATAGTAATAATATGCATTAGTTAAATATTATGAATAATTGATCTTTTAATAGTTTGTATAAATCTACACAACTAACTTCAAATTTAAGTAGGTATAATCAAATCTAGAACGCACAATATTAATTCACTAGATTAATACCAATTATTGGTATGAAAACTGAAGTCGTTCAAAGAAACGTCCAATATATTAATGAAATATATAATAATTCAGTTTCCTGTCTCAGAATGGTGTACAAACACATTATTTACTCTTTTTGCAGAGCATTAAAATTTTTTTTTTAAGTATCTGGTTATTGTCCACAATATGTGGTTTTGGTTCATTTAAAATTGGTCGGAAAATCTAATAGGCAACGAATTGTGTTTTATAAAAGTAGAATATATTAAAAGCGATCGTCAAAAAATCAATCACATTTGTTAAACGTTATTGTTAAATGTGATTTCTAAATTGTTAGATCAATTTTTACGTTAATTTTGAGAGTGTAATATTAACAATAGGTTTTTGATTTAAATAGGCCTATTTAATGTAAAAAGTTATGTTAAATAAAGAGCAAACAGTTCAAAATATAACGGAACAATACAACGGACTTACATTCATAACTGAAAGAAATTACACTGAAATTTGTATGTAACAACGAATCCCGTACAGAACTGTCTACACGAGATGCATATATTTTACTCTGATATTTCCTAGCCTCAACAATGTCAAAATACCCTCGAATTTAAGAGATTGGGTGATCTCTAAAAATATGAACAACTAGTTACGTCAACACATTGTTTATTCTGGTTTTAAAATTATTTGATAATGATGGATTGTTTACGTTACTATTATGGTTTATATTGACATTTAGTTTTTAAAATGGCTATAGCCTATTATGTTGATGTTTTTCACTTTTTATATTCTAGGTTTATCACTTGAACCGAGGTCAATCTATCATCCGATTGGTCGTGTATTAGTTTGTATACACAATTAATGATGGCAAATGTACGTTTAAAACTATACAAATAGTATCTTGTTTATCTTCACAAACATCATATTTTATATAAATTAATTTTTAACTTTTACAGAAAAATATGCTTAATAAACACCCACAGAACCATATATATTTAACTTTTTTAAATCTACAATAATTACAATTTAGAACAATAAACTCAAAAGATTTATTTGTCAAATTAATCACAATAATAATTATTACTCAATACCAAAAACCTATTTAAATTAAATTCCTTCAAAATAATAGAAATAAAATGGTAATTATATAGTAAATAGGAAAAATATTACATGTTATGTATTTAATTTTTCAATAAAATTACCAAAATCATGAAAGGTTTATTTACAATTTAGAAAAGATATATAAATTTATAAAAATGGGTTTAATTTTTATAAAAAATAAATTAGAAATTCAATATACTTACAGATATTTTATTTACTTGTATGTATGTTTTGGGGGGAAGGATACTTTGTAGGTATGTATGGTATTAAAAAAAGCAGAGACTAGTTAAAATTAGAGATTGTTTTTTGTAATAGTAGGAATCAGACAGTTCAACAACATGGAGTTCTGTTAGATATAGAACCGTTTTATTCTGATTATCAAAAGTTAATACCACTGTTGAAAAACGTTACTAAGCATTGTCAATTAGTTTGTAAGATCATTTTGATAATAAGAAGAACTTATAAAAAATGGAACAATAACATTTTCATGGCGATTATAATAATATCCCAAAATAAAATTTTTGTAACTAGTACGAGAGCAAATAAATAATTATTGTGTAAATGAAATTGTATTCTTTTTCATATAATTGCATTGTCTACTGTTTACTTTTATAATCGAATATAATTGCAGGTTTTAAATAAAATATTCAAAATCTCTGATATATTTCAGTATTCAGTATAACAAACACACAGAACACTACTGTGAGTTGTGGTTTGGTTGGTGTAGCTGGTGTATCACTGAAGAGGACGACCTTGTCGTTGAAACGCATCTGATACTTAGGCGTATTTTTTATGAGAATTGTCTTCTGTGTGTTTGTTATACTGTATAGTTTTTCTCACAAGTCAAGCTCATTTAATATAATAATTTAATATAATAATAATAACATTTAATATAATAATTTAGTATTGATTTAATTAAGACATATACATATATATATATATATATATATATATATATATATATATATATATATCAAGTTATGTACTTTTACTAATAACTATATATTTTATGACAAATGTGCACTTTATACTAAATATCTAAAATAAATATTTTATACATTATTAAAGTTTATTTCATTAAATATTTTATCTAATAGGAATATCAAAATAAACAACTAATAACTTTTGTAAGTTATATTATTTGTGTATAATAATAAATCCAGTTATAATTTTTTTTTTTAATATATGTTCGTTCCTAATAAAGAAAACTATATTCCATATATTATTATTATTATTATATTTTAACACCTATTCTAATATAAAAATACAGTTTTTGTGTTATTTTAGTTATACTCAAATTTTACGAAATAATATTTGATACAGAAAATTGACAATTTAAAATTTAACCACACACACACTTTTGAACATTTACATTAATTTATTACAACTACTTAAAAACAATTTTATAATGTAGTTTAAAGAAAGAAAACAGGAATATAGTTATTTAAAAAATATTTCATGACTTCTTCCTAAACAAAAGATGAATGGATTTGTACTAACATGTTCCACATTGTGTGAGGCTTATCTCTTGTCAATTTTAACCTAAAACACAACATAGAAAATATAAATATATTATGTTTCACATGAACTTCATTTAATACCTCTGTTTATCAACAATCCGTGATGTATTGTAACAAGAACTGCTCTTTTATTTAACAATAAATTACAACTAACAAAATAAAGATAACAAGAAATTAGTACTATTCACAAATATTGATATCGAGTGATATTTAGAAACATAACTTTATAAAATTTATTTAAAATAAATCCAACTAATTTATTAATTTTTCAAGGAAACATAATCAATGGTATATAATAAACATCTTGAACAAATTAAGACAAACAAGACATTTTATATCATCAAGTGATAATTTTATATTCCCGTACACTGTGTACGGGATGTGTAATGTGTGTAGATTTATCTCAATTTAGCTGTTTTTAGGGTAATCTTGAAAGGGTTTTTATTAACAAGAATTTATGTAGTTGTTTTTTTGTAATTGAGTCGGAACCAAATATAAAATTACTATTACTATATGTTGAGGAGAAAAACTATTTCATATATAAATTGTTTCTTTCCAATTTCATGGGTGTCATTCTTAATTTAAAATTTGGACCGTTCAATATGAATAGTTTAAAATAAAAGGTATAATCGAAATTTGTTAATTTGATATTAAACCCATAGATTAATTCTAACATTTAATTTGCTATCAATTTAAATATTTTTAAACTTTTTTTAAAATCACCTATTATCTGAAAACACATTGTATCTGCGATTAACGTGATTAAAAAGTAGATATTTTTGTAACTACATTTAACGCTTAATTCACCAGTGCTCTAGTGGTATGTTAAATTTATTACATTATATTTAATGGCTTAAATCTTCAAGTAGTTTACCCATGTCAAACAGACAAACTGTTATTATTCTCTCTTGAAAAAGAGACATTGGTAATTTGTTTGTGATATTTATTCGAGGATCCAACCGCTTATTAAAAACATAAATTATTGCACTACCAGAACGTACATATTACACCAGAGTTATTGCACATATAGATACGATGTGTTCATTTGGTCTAAGGTAGTCACATAAAATAATTATAGCTTGTTTATTATGACGGTTTATTAATAAATTGAAACTTACTAGAAAGTTACAATATTGTCTGTAGAGTGACCGATACTTGAAGCCAATATTGGAGAAGTGGGGTAACCACGTGACCTAAGTCCCCTCCCCTTGCCCCTCTACTATTGTCTGCACTACAATTAATTAAGCCATTTACATGATTGCAAACTAAGTACAAGAAGAACAATTTTAGGAGTATATTTTCTCACGGTATTGCAAAAAATATAAACCATCGATTAAGCTTATCGCTTATCGATTAAGCAACCACCACGCTTAATCACCAAATGGGTGAGTAAGCTTCCTACAAGTAGTGTGCAACATTGAAGAAACTACACATTGATAAAACTTACGCCTAAATAACTTTACTTTTCTTTTGGAGTGCATAAATATACAATAAATTTCTTGCATTTAAAAACAAAAATCATCTTTTAAAACATAATAAAAGTATATTTTAAAAATTCATATTTTAAAACTCATTTCCTTTTAGGATAGAAGTTATTTTGAGCAAATATATTCCCGTACTTGTTTAGAAGGGTCTCATGTCAGCTAGTGTCCTTCTTTGCATTTATATTACTTGGTTATACTTAAGTTGAGCTTGTCGATTGTAAATACTGACTCAGCCTACTCTCCCTTATCGGCAGTGGTTCAAATATTATTGGTTTACAGAAACTAAATGATTACAGTACTATTTATTAAACCTAATTGGGGTTTTATTTTATTTGTTTTACTTGAAATTATTAAACATAGTGGTCGATGTGTACTTCAAATAATTTACGTTTTCTAATAACTTATATCTAAAAACTTGTAATACAAAGTGTTCCTTATTTAACCATTACTTTCAGATTTTATATACTCCAACCAAAATAGATAATAGTTGGATATATAATGTTCCGATATTTAGTGTACCTTTTGTCTATATGATTAAAGAGTAATTTTTTGAATTCATTTGGTAATTTTTTAAGTTTTTTCCCATATTTTAAGTTTTTAATGTTATATGATCCAAACTTTTTAAAATATTACTACTTAATTTTAATTCTCTTCTAACAGTTCAGAGGTTACAATTTTGCCTAAATGTGGTTTTCCAGTTCTCACTTCCATATAGCATCACCACCTCAGTTTTAACTGTTGGTCTCTATTTATTTTATATTTCAATATTCTCTCAAAAGTCCAATTGTAGCAGCTGGTAAAGGTTAATTTTATTAACACCAACCGTAACACGATATTAATGAATAACATTCTCAAGATAGTTTAATTGTCTACCTTGAACAAAGTACCTTGTTCTGTTGCTTACTAAAGTTTTATTCTAACCGCAAGTTTCTTTAAAATCTGTCAATTTAGTTTCATAATTCATCACAATGTATTTCACACATGAGGTGAATTTTGTAATTGCTCGTTGTAATTAATTTACAACATTTCGTAAACTGCATATAGTTAAATGTTGGAAAATAAATAATACGAGCTGTTTTTTTATGTAATAAACGTTTTACGTCTAATATAATAATGCTTTTCTCCTGGCCAGGGATTTCGATTTTGCTCATTTCTATAACAATTTAAACTCTTTCAAAATTGCACTTTCTTGTTGTTTAAATAATAACAAACCCCGATATATGTGGTATATTAGCAATGGTTTATTGTTTAATATTTTTAAGCCGCTAATGTTTCATAAATAATTACAGAGTTTTCATTACTGTTGAGACCAATGGTTCTTGGTGGAATTCCATGTTTAAAGATAATAAAACACATTTTTTTATTTTGTAATATCAATGACTACATAAATACTTGTAGTCATTGGTAATATCCACTTTTAATTAGTCTAGCCGACCAATGGTTTCGCCTGTTAAGGCATTGACGAGGCTGTATTACAGACATCTGTAATACAGCCTCGTCAATGCCTTAACAGGTGAAACCATTGGTCGGCTAGACTAATTAAAAGTGGATATTACAAAATAAAAAATGGTGTTTTATTATCTTTATAATTACAGAGATAAACTTTCAACATTGATTTATATGTAAAGGAAAACAATTAACACTTTCTCAAACTTCGGAATTTTAAAAATATTCGTAATTCAAAATTATTTTAGTGGTTTTATTTTACATGATTTTATCTGCAAAAAAAAGAGGCTAAAATTTTATATGTAGTGTGAACTACCAGTTAGTAAGGTAAGTTAGAGCTCCCAATTTTTCAATAATATATAAACATATGAAGGAAGTGCGAGACCCCCCATGACCTGAGTTCTATCCCCGCTTTAGTTTAACTTGTTCGTTGATTTACTGTACATGAAGGGAGTATAAAGGCTTTGAATAAAGTTAAAATGAAAATTAACATTTAATTACTGTAAACGTCACTCCGTAAACATTCTCATGCTGGTAAGTTGATACTTCATTTACTTAAAAGCTTCATTTACCAAAAGACTGGCAGCTTTCTCAGTGTTTAAATAATATTACCTGACATTTGTTTGTTTTTCAGAACTGCATCACCTCATAAATTGCACGCTAATTTCTAGGACTTATTTTCAACTTTCCATCGTTATTTTTTTATAGAGGGTAACATGAAAACTTTTATATATTTTGTTTTTACCGTAACTTATCGATCCAATGTTGTTGCCTATTGTTATGATACATTTAAATGCACGAAATAAAAGTTCGTCAAAACTATAAAAAGAAAATTCCTAATTAAGATATTCCTAGACTTGAAATAAGTTTAAATCATACGATTCATATATTGTAAGTATTCGACATATAGAATAAAAGTTGGCGGCTATTTAGTTCAATTTACTTTAGACCCCCTAGATATATCTTGTAAACATTTAGTTTTTATACGTCTCTGTAAGGAATCAACAGACTGCTAGCACGATCACCTTGAAATAATGACCAATTTTTCTTTACTTATCAAAAAAAAATTTAACGTCTTGGACCCTCAAATCCAGGTGACATACTGTTTTAATTAACAAAAATGCATTCATATTTTATACCGTCTGCCAATAAAAAAAAGGTTTTAAACGATATTTTAACAATAAATATTTAAATACAGACCCTGCCACGTGTAGCATTCATAATGATGAATAACACATTTTTTATCAGAGACAGAAAGAGTATATTTTAGGCGCGCAAATGGAAGAGAGAGCAATGTGAAAAAAAACCCATCGTCACGTATATTGAAGTCAAAGCGCTCCGTTTAAATGTCAGTTCTAACATATGTGAATCGAAAGGTAATTTAATTAATGAATAATTATTTTAATAAATTACATTATTGTATTACATAATAATCTATCATTGAATAACGATTATTATGTTTTATTATATTATTATTTGACGAGTATTATAGATTCATCTTTGTTTATAAATTTTGTTGATTTGTTTTGTGGGATTAATATATTGGTACAGTGTATATAATTGTGTTTGTCATCTGTAGATTGTATAAGAATTGCGGAATCAGCTTTAAACACAGTATCCTCCTCAACAACGGCTGTCTGACGTAAATTAAATAATATTTACTGATGAATTTTGTATGTTTAAGTATATATTACTCAGTATTTAAATCCAATTCCATTAGGTTTCCAAATGTGAATAATATAGATTTGCTATATGTGATTTATTAAAATAAATACTCATTGCTAAATTTTTAATTTTTGAGGATAATCTGAGACTAAATAACAAACTAAGAAAATTAGAATACCTATTTTTTGTTAAACATTTATAAGTAATGGTATTAGAGGTAATGTTTACTCCATATTTTCCGAATGTGTGGCTGTTTAAATGTGAAATACCCTGTATAATATTAATTAGATTATTATATAGCTTATATTGAAACATAGAGTTTCATTATAATCTGTTGAAATAGAAGTAAATACTGATCTACACATTTTTTTTTTTTGTATATTCTAAACACACCTATGTAATACATATTGTATTAGTAATACTTATAATATTATATTAATATAGTTCTATATTATAATACAATAATAATAATATATTAATTTATTAATAATTAATATATTAGTGTAAGTTTGTACCGTTCACTATTAATATTGATGCAATAGTAATGAATATTAGCACACTATGCACAGTATATTGTTTTGTCTACTTTTTTGATAAACTAATTTAATTTTCACGTAGTCAATTAATAACCATGAAAACAGAGGACAATGATTCTGTATCAAGACAGCATGAATTGTAAATTAAGCCAGGATTTGCCCAACTTAAACAAGTTATTTATATGCAAAGAAGGGTTGCATGACCCGTAAGGCAACGTGACAACATATGGAAACTCAAAAGTCCTTCACTGCGTGTGTTGCATCACATATTATGTAATAGGCCTATCTTGTTTGTATATAATTAAGGTTTCATGATACACTAGTTGTAAAAAATGAGTTTGCTTGATTGAATCACTGTACTATTATAAAGAAATGTGGTTACTGGATAATATAATGAATTATTTTAGAGACGTTTATTGTAAACGAATATATCTAACATAAATTAGATTTATGAAACATTTTATCGACTTCATTCCTTTATTGTTTTCGCATTTATATTTTTCTGATTCTTGAACCCAATATATAAGAAGTTGTTTTTTAAAACACCTTTAACTGTTAGTAAACAAAAAGGAATCCACAGTAGTAAAATAAACAATATTTTTAATTTAAAGGATTTTAATTATTAAACAATAAAGAGCTTTGGTATCCTCCATTACACGTTTCTTTAATAAATTCTGTTTAAAGTATTTGATCTATCTAAGTATATATGATTTTATATTCATTTGCTCTATGGATAAATATGCCACGTTATAGCAATTCCAAAAGAACGTGTATATCTATTTAAAAAAATATGATCACAAAAATACTTTAAATATTCTTGTATAAAGATAATACATTATTTTCTATATTTTAGCTTTATTCTAGAATGTTGTAGTAGTTTATCGAGTAAATATATTTAGCAAAAGCTGTAATCATTATTTCAAAAAACATTCCAATTATCAGAAAAAGCTATCACAAAAACAGGAAAACATTCCTAATTTTAAGTTTCTGTTGCTAATCCTGTGCAAACCTTTATTTAACAAACAATTATTCATTAGTAAACTTTATATATGTTAACATTTTCGAATTTTTATTTTTTAAAATTTATTTATTTTTTAAAATGTTATTATTATTTTTTAAGTTTATAAAATATAACTTTGTATTCCGTCGTAGATTAGTGGAAAATACTACCCCTCGATGGATGAGACTTATCAATAATTTTGAATCTTAAATCATTTTTGCCTTCAGATTGATGTAAATATCATTATTTTACCTATTACGGAATTATATTTACATTAAATTATACACAAACGAATAGGACAAAGTTACGAAATTAAGTTACACAAGTTCGCCTTTAAAAATATTGTAATAGCCCATACAAATAAGAAGTGTGAATATACAATAATCTCTTTAAATTTTCATATAACACAACGAAAATACCTATTTAAACTTTTGTTTTGAAACTTCATATAAAAGTAGTTTAAGATGTATAAAATCGAAATCTAATTCTTGGTAGAAAAATACTTATTATTTTTATTTAAATATTTTTATTGACTCTTCCTACATACTCACAAATCGTAAAAGTTGTATACAATTTGTGTTATTTAACAATGTTTTATAATTTAAAAAATCCCATAAAATGTTCAATTTTATACACAGAAAACACGATTAATAATTAAAAAAAAACAAAAAAACAATTAATTATTGAAATTCCAGACATAATGCCGTCATATCTTTAGAGGTGAACAACCAAATTCTAAATATATACCAACAAAATGAAAAATCAACAACATTACAATTGAAATTTTATTGAATCGATTGTATTCGTAGTTTAATAAACAATTAAACTGGTTGAGATACATTAATTTGGATTATTTCTGACAAAACGGCAATTATTTAAGTTATATATTTATTGTAAACACTGTCTGAGATCAGGATATGCAATAGTTATGGTAACATACTAAATCATTAAATTCCTAATGTATAATAAAACTATTACGCTTCCCAGATAACTCTACAATATATTATGTTTTCCCCCCCTTTTAATTGAGGAATATAAAATTAGAAACATATATATAAAGCTGTGCATAATTTGTCTACTTAACTTTATTTGCTATATCTATAGAAAACGGCGTTAGTGCATTGGATGCGTAGCAACTATAATAAATTTATTATTATTGTAGATATTCCTATGGAGGAAAATGAGATCTTACTTGAATGATTGAAGCATATCTATAGCCATCCCGTCAGAAGTCGTTGATTTAAGTCTACCCCTGCGTGTATGATATTTACACTTTCACTTTCTTCAAAGTGGCGGAATGTGGTGTAAACTGTATTTTTTGACTTTCTCTTCTGAAACCTAATACTAAATAAATAAGCTGCCACTTGGAAAGATCGCTGCAGATCCCCGTATGGCCTCATAATCAGAATATTAACTCTGTCAGTTTCATTTAATTTAATTTTAGTTTCATTTATTCACCATTATAAACCAAACTATCTTAAAACTAGCATCAATAACAACTTCAGGGACACAAAGTATTGGGTGTTAACTGAAATGACAAGAAATAGATATTTTTCTAAAACAATAAAGCGATTATTGTACTACTCATAGCCTTTTTTGTTCTTATAAGTTGATGATTACCAGGTTAGAGTATCTAATGCAATGTAAACATCATTGGTAAGGTAACTTTCCGTTGGAATTGTCAACATTGATTTTATTTTTTCTAAATGAGACTAAATATTCAAAGTTTTAAGAGGACGTTTTTCTGACCACGTCCCTTTTTTCGATGGTTTGCGGTAAAATGTTTTACTCATTTTGAATTTTAATTTGATGTGGTAGTTGGTCTATGGTTACATTTAATATTTTCTTCTTCCTCCTCGTAAACTGTTTCCACTGGAGGTGAAGAGTCACACATTATCCAGTAAAATTGTTCTTTACATACAATGTGAATTGTCGGTGTTTACTTATTAACTCATACCTAGAAAGAAAATTAAGCCAATTTCAAGAAGGCCATCATTGCAAACTTAAGCACCTCCCATTTTGTATGGGATGGACCTTTTGAAGTCGATTAGCACCATTCTATTCTTCTAACAGAAACCTTTAATATGACGTAAAACTCGACCTATGCTCTCATTAAAGATTTTCTTATGCCGGCTGTCCCAATAAGGTGATACAAAATGTATATTTGCTTCATAAAATAGACCTTAGGTATAGCATTGATGTGCTAAGTTTTATTGCTTAATCTGCAATGGTTCAAAATAAAATGCACCGTTATGATACTTTTTCCACACTCTGGATATATATATATATATATATATATATATTTAAATGAAATTCTGAAACACCTGGAGGAAATAATAGATTACTCCACTGGAGAAGATGAAACGCCTGGAGTGAAGCTTTGTACATAGTTCATTTACAATCCTCATTTCGAGATTCATTACCGTCCGCATTCAAAGACGTGGCGTTTCGATTACATTTAAAGTAGTTTCCAGTTCAATACATGATAAATATTATACAATCATATGTACTGTAATTTGAAGAAAAAAAACAACAAAAATGAAGCATCGGTTTTCTCTTTGCGCCTTCATCATATCTTCGGTTATTCATCCTGTCCTCTATTCCAAATAACCTCAAAATTTAGATTAAATATTATTTAATCTGAGAATAATAAAACCATACTTCCACGGCAAGCTGTTATTCATACATAAAAAAAACATTTTTTTATAACTTACGTTATAATTTAAAATGAAATAAAGGAAAAATTATTATTACAATTACTATTTTATTTTATTATTTGTTCTCTAAGGGAAAAATCAATTATTATTTTCAATTTTGTTATAGAGGTAATAGTAAACTCTCCGTTGAGTGTTGAAAAGTATAGTTAAAATGATATTTTTTTTTTAATATTTCACATAGAATATTCTTCTTAAAATTATTTATCAATTAATAAATTTGTACTAGTTATCACTAAAACTTATGTCCATATGAGTCTTAAGTTAAATGATTTATTTAGTGATGCAGTAAGGAAAAAAAATAGACTAGTACAGAGTTTTATTTCAAACGACTCATAACTCTAGTAATCTGTACTAAATAACATTAGTAATTGTACGACTTCTTTTGTGAAAAAATAAACTTAGGAAAGGAAATTCACTTAATCTATAAGTAGTTACAAGTAGCTGTCTATTTACATGAACGATTGTGAAGTTTCAACTTTCACAAAAGTTTTAATTAAATTTAAAATCCAATAACAACTAAATAATTAGGATAACGATAGAAGCAACTTTGATCAAAACGATCTCAAAAGGTTATCATTATATTATCACTAAAACATGAATGCTAATTTTTAGGTTTTTCATCTTTGAGAACAAGAATTTACCACAAATATGGACTCTCACACAGTTATTCTTTGTACATTATAAATATAATTTTGAGTATTTTGTACAACACTGAATTTTAATCACAAAGTCTCTGTTTTAGGCGTTAACCGTTAAGCGTTTTGCGATCATCGTTAAAAATTTAACAGTTTAGTGTTTTAAGAGCTTACTTTCAAATGAAAAAAGTATGCCTTAAACTATCTGGTTTTATTCAGGTAGAAGTAGAATATTCCAACTGTAATAATTTTAATCTACATTTTATTCTACGACTGGTTTATTTCTTAATTGTTTTATGTACAATTTTGTTCAATCTGAATTTGCAGTAATATTGTTTATACTCAGAAACTGGGTCTGTTTCAAATGCCATGCGATGACTATCCACTATTTTCTTTAGGTCTTGTCAAAAGTTTACTCAATTAAACGTAGGAATTAAACGTTTACGTAGGAATTTTTACAATAATTTTGTGTAAGATAAAACAAGAAATTAGATATATTTATAAAACTCAGTCCATATATTAAATAATAACCTTTTAGGTGAATTGTTTTTTATTAAAACAACAGAGAGAAAGAGAGAGGGGAGAAGAGAAAGAGAGAGAGAGAGAGAGAGAGAGAGAGAGAGAGAGAGAGAGAGAGAGAGAGAGAGAGAGAGAGAGAGAGAGAGAGAGAGAGAGAGAGAGAGAGAGAGAGAGAGAGAGAGAGAGAGAGAGAGAGAGAGAGAGAGAGAGAGAGAGAGAGAGAGAGAGAGAGAGAGAGAGAGAGAGAGAGAGAGAGAGAGAGAGAGAGAGAGTAGTGGAAAAGGGAAATATATTTGTGGCAACAGTTTAATTAAAAATATCTGCAAAAGTGAAGAGACATTCTCTGTTTTCATTATTAGCTCCGTCCTTTCATAGCATGTAATGTGTTACCTCATGCGTTATGTTTATGTTCCTTTGTGTTTAGGATTTACACATTCTGGAAATTTTAATTATAATCTGAGTAAGACAATAATTACATATTACGTATTAAAATATACAACATCCACAGTAAGAATGTTTGACATATTATTATAAACATTACTTTTATCCTGCTTTGATATAATTTACACTTAATAGTAAAATTTAAATTGATTAAAACAGTTTTTACTTGATATTGTACTTACATAGCATTAAATGAGAATTTTAGTTTTTTTTTCTAATTAACATTTACCATAGCTATTTTAAAATAGTTTCAAATTTGTACAAGATATATCAAATATAATAAAAAATAAAACAATAATCATTTTGTAAGATATTCTAATTTTCTTCACTATTTATTTATGTTATATTACATAACTTTTATCTTACTGAATTTAAATCTCATCTTATTTAAGGGATTTCTTTTTATAGACAGATAGAGTATTTATCATTGTTTGCAAATTGTACATCGTTAGTAAGGAATTCATAAATGTGGAGAATAAAGCGCAAAATATTATAAACGGTTTTAGATGGTTATAATATTTAGAATATTTTAGTTTTAAACATGCATATTAATACTAAACATGTTAATATAAACAGGCAATAAACTTTACAGTATTGCTTTACAAATTGCCTTACAGTAAATTACTTTACAAATAACCAGAGCTGTATTAATTTGTAAATATAGTTATACACAAATGTTTTTACTAAAAATGGTGCTGATTAACTATGAAAGGTTATTTTTAAAAGAATAATTAAAGTATGTTTAACCTTCGATTTTTCTCGAAGATACTAAGCAGAGTACATAAATATATGTATGAAGCCTCCTTTTGACGATGAATAGGGACAAATCATGTATTGACGTAACACAGTTCAGTAGGCGTGTCTTCTACGGCAGAAATACTGTATATTCAAACTATATTCTGTTACAAATAAATTGATAATTGACGGAAGGGGGGGGGGGTAATAAGTGTTTAAGTACACTATGCTAGACTTTCTAAAATATATCTTTGGAATGTGTAGTGAATTAAGTGTATTTAATTTTCCAAAATGTTTAAAGTTTAATTATTATGCGTTCTGTGACACTTTTAATTGTGTGCCCCCGTAGTTTTAAAAAATAATTGTTTGTATGAAATTCCAGTGCCATTCGAATATGTTCTTGATGAGACAAATTGACTTGATTTAATGCAGTCAATAATTAATAATATGATTTCGAAAAATGTTTTAAGTGGTTTCTCTTAACAAAATCGACACAAATTTAATATATAATCGGAATGGATTATTGGGTGAAGTTGAATGGATTAATTTTAAATTCAGCCTTAGTTATAGTTTTGTTTTGTGTGTCTGTAAGTCCACTAAATATCTCTTATTTTTATTTTATAAATGAGCTTAACAATAGTTGCATGTACCGTGTGAAAGTTTGAACTTGTTAGAACCAGGATTGCTAGGAAGTTACATCTTTATGCAATTGATTATTTACCACTAGGTTAATGTCTTAACCTTCTTTTGAACAAGGAGCGGAACGAAAATTATATTGTCTCTTGTTTTTAAAGGCAAAAAAAATCTTTCAGTCAACATCTTTCATCAAAAGTAAAAAAAAAGGATTAAAATGAAGACCCCTAGATCTAGAATCCTCAAATAGCGACAGGGTTGGAATAGAACAAGAGTTGGTCAAGAGACACCCCTTTGATATGTTGGAAGGTTGGAATCTAAGCAAAAAATACACGAAAATAAGATCTAGCTCCTACTAGGGTCTCTGGTTGCAAATAATATAATAATAATACCAACCTTTACTGATATTAAATGTATACGGACCTTTGACAACCTTTGTCTCTCTAACAATAGTTTTTTTTTTTTAACAAACATTAAAATATTGACTACCTCTGTCAATTACGTGCTATTAAATAAATATAATGTTTGTAAAATATTTTTATACATAAATTATCAAAAATACATCAGCTGAGAGAAAATAAGACGCAACTACATTACTTTTGCTACCAAAGTTGAAATGAATTGGGAAGGGTTGGGAAGGGATTTCTATAATTTTCAAAATCGAAATTACAAGTTCCAGGTCTTAAAAAGTATGAGTTATTTCAATAACTGATTGCTTTGGTATGGTTACGAATATTGTGAATTTAGAAAATGACTTTTAATTTTATTGAACTAATTTCTCAAAAGAAATTAATAAACTTTTGAGGTAATTAATTTGGTGCAAGTAAATTTATAAATTATTGCAAAGAAGAATGGCTTTTATATTATAAAAATATTGCAAATACGTTATGTTATTCATGTAATAGATGGATACTTGTGCATTAATGGAGGTAGTTTGTTGCCCAACGAGAACCATATCAATAATTGTCTCGCAAGCAACAAAGGCATTCATCACACTATTACAAAGAAGATTAGTCATACAGATATAATTTTAAGAAAATAACGACACCAATTATTCAATGAAAAACCACATTATTTACCAGGCTACGTGAATTAATTTATAAGGGTAGGATCATCTAACTTTTTAGTTATTTAAAGTAGGCTTGTAGACAATAACGTTTGGCATAATTAATTACTGTAACAGTGCAGTTTTCTCAGCTACAATAACTATCTCTAATTTTTAAAGCAACAAATTATCAACATGTTTCGTTTAATTGAGAAATAAGATTATGTCAGAAACAAAATTAATTGAAGCTTGCGTTTTAAGAATATAAACAATGGGTTCTGGTTGTCTGTTATCATAGAAACTTATCGTCTTTAAATATAACACAAACAGCTGATTTATCAGCTTTAGGGCAGAAAACCGGAAACAATCCTTTTCTTTCCAATACCTAGCCCTAGTGTGGAGAAATTACCATATCAACTCTGTGTATAAGGCAGGAAAGGTTACTTCCAGTGTTACCTGGTGGAAAAAGCTTTTTGGCAATTGATTCATGTTTGAAAGAAGAGAATCAATACAATTACAAAATATATTACATTGATTTATTTATTTTTTATGAAATCTACTATTATATTTAAATAAATATATTTTTTAAAAAAAAAGACCGACTTCAAAAAAAGAACAAAAATAAAAAAATAAAGAAAAAATATATTCAACATTAATGTGTAATAAATATAAGTTAAAAATATATAACATGTAACTAAAAAGTATTAAATAATAATGTGTTATAATAGTAATTCCGACTTCGTAATAATTATATTCGTGAAATGTAAACTGATATTTACAGAAACTAAAACGAGTGTTTATATCTTGTTTTTTCTTCTTTTATTATAATTATTATTATTTTTTTTTTTTTAAGTCGACACCTTTTTTGAAGTCGGTACGGTAACAATTTACATAATTATTCATTATGATTTTAATTTAGATCTAGGGAGTGTGTACTTGCTATTGTGAGTGTGTGTGTGTGTGCATTAAAATAGCGTGCTCGTCTGTGTTGGTGTGTATGAGTAGACGTGCGTTTTAGTTTGAAGTTGTGGGTGCGTGTGTGTTTACGTGGGATTTAACAGAGATCGCAAATCAGTTTACCTGTTAATGATTATTATATAATGATTTGTTTTAATTCTACTTTTTAAAGATATCAATATATTTAGATTATATTTTTATAGCTTTTGTAAAAACAAAAAACATGTTTTGTGTTGTAGTAATAATAATATGTAAATGTTTCATATCATAACAATAATTTATATAAATTTTAACCAAATATTTAGTGCCAACTTATTTGACAAGTTGTTTAATAGTATTATTATTTTTAATTATGATACTACTAAAGAAAAATAATATTTTTGTTACTATGGTAATATTTTGTTTTTTGTAAGTAAATTCAAGTCAAGAGAACACACCAATTATTATTATTTATATCAATATTAATGATATATTTTATGTTAATTGATAGAAGTAGACAAAATAATAATAAGATTTGTCCAATTGAAAAGTAACACTTTCAGAGAAAACCAGTCTAACTTTCCGTTTCCTTTTGTTAAGAGGTATTATGTATGATTATATGCCAAAATCAGCCAAGGTTATGTAATAGAACAAAACCCCCTCTCATCTACTCCCTTTTTCGTATAGTCTTGGGTTAGATCCTTCTCTTTTATATTTTCTATTAGGTCTTGACTCATAGTCTCTTTCGACCCTAACAATAATAAAGTATTCAAGGGATAGTTGTTATCATTTTATAGTATAGTTTTTATTTTGGAAACTTGTGATTTATTTTATTTCGTGATTAAATTCATTCAAGTTTACATCCTTACATTTGAATTGGTAATAATGTTTACTAAAATTATCATCAACTATTCCTTTTATTTCATCTTCATTTTAAAAGCTTATGACGTTATAGAACTTTTTCGCCTTTATACTACAAAAAAGACATTATTGTAATCTTTAAATAATATACCACTTAATTAATGTATGCATATACACTAAAATGTTATTTTAGTCAAATTGACTTACTTAAATATACTGTTATTTAAAGTGTAATAATTCTTACGCTTATTTACTAAAAGTTGAACCGAAACTAATATTAATAAGGATTTAATAATGTTTTCATCAATACAAATCATTTCTGAGCGTGAAAAATTCATATACTCCACCTTATGTTATTTTAAGTTAACTTAATTTTAACGAAGTAAATTAAATTTTTTAAATTTATAAACAAATATAAGTTTCCGAGATATTTATTTCGAGAGTTTGACAACAAGTATAGGTTTTAGGAATAGTTTTATTTTCCTTAAGTAAATATCTCGATTAAACACACACAACAACGATGATAATAATTAAAAGTGAAATATTTCAAGGTTCTTTTACATTTAATAAGTAAATAAATATCAACATATGTTTTTATAATATATTGATATTTAAAATAAATGTTGTATTTTTTTAACCTATAAATTTTGGATAGAAAAATAATATTACTTACTTATATATTCTAAATCATTTTAAAGTTAATTTCTATTTATATATTAGATTTTCGGAACCTTTACATACATCATTATTCAACTCATATAGTTTAGTAGAGCCGGTTATCGAATTTATGCTACAAATATGTCTCGAATTTTAAATTAAGGTTCAGGAAAAGCTCCATATTGTTATCATAAATAATTCTTTATTTTATGTGGTAAGTTAAAAGAGATTCTAAAATTCAAAACCGCGTAAAGCACTCAGACATCCTATTTATTCATTTTTAAATTATTAAAAAAAAAAATCTACATCATAAAAGTTAAGTCATTTCTGTAATATTTGTATTAATTTTACGTGTATATTTTAAATTAAAATCAATAACTTCGGTTTATTTAACACTTCGATATCATATGTATACGCTTAAATATATAAAGAAGTTACTTTTTGAGTCTGTATTTAATAAATGTCAAACATTCTCAAAAATGTACGTTGCAAATTCTATATATAATTATTTAGGCAAAAATCAATAACGTTTCAGTGTATATTATAACTGTATATATTGTACTTATTACTATGACATTATATTTATTCTCTTCACCATTTATAGAATTTGATATATGAGACTCTTCTTAACAAAAGTATATTGTTTTTGAATATTTTCTTTATCATTTGTATGTGTACTGTTTATATTATAGAAAAGCCAATAACTTGTTATTGTGCTATAACAGTGTATGGGCAATATTATATGAATAAATATTTCAATTTTACTTTGATTTGGAATAAGTTAATGATTTTACCATCAATGTATTTATTATGTAAACATAACTCATATCTTACCAATATAAAGAAAATTATGAAAAGCCAACTACTTCCAAAAGAAATAAATCATCAGAAATACCTAAAATTTAATAAGAATCTACCTGGCATTTATAAATACTAAATGGTATGCTACATTCAATGGTGTATATTATTATTTTTATAATTTCGTACAGAATAAATAAGAATTGTAAGATCAATGTACTAAACATTCAATATTAACGGGGACAAAAATATTCAAAATAAAATGTTGCTTCTTATGTTTTCTGTATAACTAATAATTATAAGTAATAAATTACAAATTGATTCTGTATTTCATATATTCATCTTATAGTGGTTTCAAAAAAATAGTTATTTTACTGTAATATGTTTGATCGTAGACGAAAAAAAAAATCAAAAAATATTAAAATTTAAAAACTTTAAAATTAAATACATGTTAACATACTATTATTGTTACAAGTATACATTTCTAATTCAAAGTTTTAATCTTATTTAAATATACAAAAACTTGGAGTTTGCTCTATAATTATTTACCAAAAAATGTTATTAACAAATGTATATTAATTTCTTTCCAACCTAAATGATTTATAAAACCACAGTTTAACTTAATACGAGCCGATGTTAATAAGGATGTTGATTATAAAATTCTGTGCATATGTGGTCACAATTATTTTGATCTATATTCAAGAAATGTATAAATACGTGTGCAAGAACATCGTGATCATGAGATGAAAAAAAGGGACATCAACTGTTCAAAGATATGCGAACATCATTCGTAGACATGACATAAATTGGGAAGCAGCAAGTCTTTACAAAATCAATATCCTGCTTGAGCCCTGACGTAACATATTTGTAAAAACTACTAATACGTGTGCTAAAATACTCACTTAGATTTCACAAGCTGTATGCGAGATGTAAATTTGGATAAGGAATGCCTCTCACTAGCCAAATTTTAGGTAGCAAATAAAAATGTTACTCGGATCTAAAATTATAATGTCTTTGTGTTTCGGAAGCAGCTTTCAGTATGCAGCACATCACTTTTCACGATCTCTCAGTTTTGGTAATCAGGAGAAGAAGTTCTTGCCTTTATCCAAGTACGTAATAGATTAGGTAAAAAAATCTGTGTAAGATAACAGACATACATTACCTTGCAAGGCAACACCTTGACCTTTGTCCACACATAAGCTGTCGGAAGGTAAGGTGGTAAGGACTCTTTTAGATCATGCGTTTATTCTCGTCCTTAGCGCTTTTAATAGACTCAACTTTCAGAACTCATCACTAATCTTCACGAAAGGACCATGAAAAGATCTCTTTTGCTTAGCACATGAAATACCTTTCCTTGCTCTTTATCTTCAGCAATAGGTTGACTAACAGAAAGGAGATAGTAATAAGGTGTTCCTATTGCCTATACTACATTTTACACCTTCTACGAAAAAGAATTAATTATGGAAACATATTATAAATATATATATATATATATATATATATATATATATATACAATTTTAAATGGCTTAATAAATGTATCGAGCATCTATCTATATATATATATATATATATATATATATATATATATATATTTATATATATATTTAATATATATATATATACAAACTTAATTTAATAGATTATTTGCTAAGTTTCTTCATTCGCAAACACACTTGCTTAATTGTTATTTGCGTAGTATTATGTAGGCTTACATGGTATTATTATCTTTAAACACTTTTTAAATTGAGTCAACATTTTTATAATATAACCAGTACTACTAATGCATTTAACAATAATATAGGACTATCATTAAATGATGGTAGGGTTTTGAACATGATTTAAATTAAATGAAAACAGAATTACTTACGGCCGATGTTGCTTATTTATCTAAGTCGTCGTCTGAACATTATTTTTTTTTTTTTTTACATAACTTATAATTTTTTATATGTTCGCCATTAGGCGCTCGACAAATGTCCAATCGATAATCAAGTTCTGCCCAAACGTTAGTTAACATGTCTTTATTAACGGTTGTCATTGCTTCATTTATCCTATTTCTTAAGTGATTTAGGTCACGCATTTTTTCTCGATAAACAATGTTTTTGATGGACCCTCAAAAGACGAAATCGCTAAGTGTCAGGTCTGGACTCCTTAGAGGCCAGAGTATAGGTCCTTGCCGGTCTATCCATCGATATCAAAACTTTTCATTAAAAGTGTTTGTGACAAATGTACTAAAGTGCGGGGGAGAGCCATCTTGTTGGAATTGAAGTTGTTGAATGTTTTCGAGTTTATCCAGCTGAGGAAACAATAATTAATTAACATATCGAGATACTTAAATCATTAATAGTCTTTTTAGCAAAGATGAAAATCCCTACCACAGGATTTTTCATCACGCTATACCAAACATTAACTTTATTCGAGTCGCGTATTTTTTCAAAAAGTGTATGTTGGTTTTTTTATTACCGTATGCGTGAATTGTGTCTGTTAACAGAACCATTGAATTTATGAAATATAGCTTCTTCTGAAAAAATTATATCATCTAAAAATTATTGGTTTTCATCAATCTTGTTCAACATTCTAACAGAGAAATTAAAATGTTTTACACCATCATCAGGTTTCAATTCCAGATATAACTGGATTTTATATGCATGTAATTCCCGTCTTTTGTGCTAAACTTTGTGGATTGTTGGTTTTGGAATAGCTAACGCTAGGCTTCGTCGAGGTATTGACTTCTGAGGACTTATGATTGCAGATTGTCTAATAAGTTCAACTCTTTCGTCTGATACAATACTTGACCTGCCAGATGATTTCGAACTGATCCCTGTTTCTTCGAATTGTTTGAACCAACGTTGTATGATATTTTCATGTGATGGATCTTTTCTGTATTTGCGTCGAATTGCACGTTGCACTGAAATTACAGACTTGAATTCAGCCAGCAACAAAACACACTTTGCTTTTCCTTTATTTTGTTAACACTCCAGAAAACACAAAACACACTACCACAACAATGCATGAACTAATTTTGAGGTTACAACAGCTGTTAAAGAAACATTTGGTTTATAGGCTATCAGCGATACCAATACCACACCTCAAAATTTCTCCATTGTCTTCGTATGAATGATTGAAACCCCACCATTCTTTTATAATAACCCTGTATATTAGTAATAATATGTTTTATATTTAATATGCAGATGTTTTAGTTGCATGAAAAAAATTAATATAAAAATTGAAGATTTTTTATTTTATATAAGAAACGGAATAAAAATAAAACTGGATTGATATGGAAAAATTAAAAAATAAATATCTTACTATTCAGTCGTCTCCAAGTAATGTTAATTTTCTCTTGGATACTGATGTAACTAAATCTACCATACAGAGAAATGTAATGTAATCTAAAATAAAGACGTTATTTAGAGTATTCTTGAAGATGGTATTGACAAAAGAATTAAGTTTTCGTGGAGCTGATCCTGGATAGCATCTACTTGTCTGAGTTCAGATAAGATCACTTCTTTCCATAATAGCATTGCCAGTTATTTTGTAATAAGTCATTTCAATAAACCTAACGTATAGAACTAAAAAATAAATAAAACAAAGTAATCGTAGTTTGCGTAGCTTTGACTAATAATGGTGTTTTGTGTTCTTTTCTTCGGGAAATTTGAAGGAACGTGTGCATTCTTCACATAAAGAAGGTGTTTTAGAAGAAATTCTTAAAAACCTAAGGGTTGCTTATGCTTCATAAAGCGATGTTCTTGTTGTTTAGATGCGGGTCAATTTTAGTTTGAGGTAACATTATACCCTTGTTTTTTGCGTTGCTTTTTTATGTTGTGTTCAGATATACTTACAAAAATAAAATTATTTTTAAAATGGTTAATAATTTTCGTAAATTCTGTCAAATAATGTATTTGAATAGTTAATATTCTGTAACACAAATTAAGGAATACTATTGAAACAGTTCATTCTAGTTTTATAATGTAGAAATAGCTGATGTTTTTACGGTATATTTGTTATGTCTTCCTTAGAGCCATTCCAATTTTCCGTTAAATCAGTTGATAAACGAAATTCCTAAAGCAAATTAATTAAATTTCTATGCCTCTTCTTTGGAAAATTTTCATAATATAACTAAAAAATTAATTATATTTTATTATTTAGAATGTTATAGCATTACAACCATATTAATTTGCTCGGAAACAAAACCAGTTTACACTAATATTACAGTTCAATTAACAGATGATTAAATCTCTTTGTAGTTTTTAAATTAGCACAATTCAGTTGATTACAAATTCAGCTCAATAGATGGTAGAATTTTAACTAAAATAAATCTCCTAAAATAATCAACTCTGTAGTTTGTTTAATCAGAAATCTACAACAACACAAAGCCGGGATCATTAAACTGATTTACTGTTTGGTATATTTATTCAATTCAATTTCGTAATTCATTTTAGGTCAATTGTGATGTATAAAGTTGAAATTAGTTCCAACATGTTTATTGTACTGAAATCAAACGGCAAATTATGAAGAAAAACTTTTCATAATTTTAATATCAATTTGTATTTAAATACCTGTATTACAGTATTCAAATGAATGAAAATCACTAATACGTAACATGTTCCATTACAAATATTTTAATTGTTTAAGATGATAATACAATAACTTACTCATCATTCTCAATTGCTACATTTGGATAAACCCCCTTAAAAAGCTTAAAATTGAATCCGATTTTTGGTCAAGTTTGAGATACTTAAAGCCAAACACACTTACTACAGTTACAGACAAGTGACATTAAAATAACTATTTCACCCAAGACAGAAGGTAAAGAGTCCATAAGATTACTCCCGTACTGATCGACTGATCCCAATGTATGAGTCTGATGTGATTTACTTGTTCATGAGTGAGAGCGACAATAATACGTAAAAAACAGTAAAGGGGAATTAACCGCCAAGTACAATAAGTTATTTTGTTTACTTCGACTTGACAATTCAAAAACAACTTGAATTATATATACAAGTGTTTAAGCATATAATGACTTCCATTAATCAAGTATGGGGTCGTACAAATAATTCAAATATGAGCTTAATCCAAACGTTTCATACAAAATGTCGCGGCAGATAACGCCTATTGGTTCATTTAAACTATCATTACATTGAGATCTTCATATTAAAAAGATAACAAAGAAGTGAAGAATATTTTAACTACTGTAGAAACTACTTTAACTTGCGATATCGTAGAAAATAAGGTTATATTTGAAAACTCCGTACTTGATATGTGGGGTTTTCGATGAGAAGCAAACCATATGAGCTTGTTAATTAAACAAAGGTTGTGCAAAAAGCACCATAATATTTAGTATAAAAAAAAAAGAATTTACTGTACATGTCGTGTTTTTATAATATTCCTGTAAAACGTCATTACAATATAATAGTCACTAAATCTTTCAAATTTGTAATTGGTAATATTTAAATTATTCAAGATAGTGTAATATTACAATATAACAAATAAAACTTTTTTCTACAATTTTTGTCTTCTTTTATCAATTAAGACACGTACTTTTTTATTTTTATTTATATATTTTATCGTTTTATCTTTTCATCTTATATATATATCTATATATATATATATATATATATATATATATATATATATATATATATATATATATATATATATATATATATATAAGATGAAAAGATAATACAAGTTTTCATTAAATACTACCTTCCCTAAAGTTTTCATAAATTATATTAAGTAATGTACTAGCAAGATACAGTCGTATTTATAATTATTAATTTGTTTTAATTAATTTCACTTATATTCTCATGGTATATATTTATGATTTTTTGAATTAAAATCTGCTGTTATTAATATTTATATGATAGGATAACTGACAGTTATAATTTACAAGATATATTTATAGATTAATATTGCTTATAATATTTATGTTTATTAAATAATACCTACATTTGGTGCTCGTAGAAAACTCTATTGAAATTCAGATAAATCGAATTACAAATATAAGAATTGTGGCTATTTCAAACAGACTTCAAGGCTATTTGTTTATATCTTCAAACGACAACACACTAAATTAGATACAATACAATTCTGGATGTTGTGGTATGAACCTCATTACTCCAAAATGATAATAAGCGAAGTGAGTCCTTAGTGAAGTATTATTTCGTCTCAAAACGTTTGTTTGATTCACTTTAAAATACCGATATGAAGCAATCTATTTAAGCTGAACTAAAAGGAAACCATGCCAATCCAATATAGAAATTATGTTTGATCATGTTCAGTTGATTTTTTTAATTCATGCTTAATTTAAGCAACCAAGTCACACACGTTTATGATGTAGTCTTGAGTTATAGATTCCTCTCTTCCATCTTTCCTCGACTATCTGTTATTATTACTAAAACTGGCGCTATTAGATTATTCGAATTGATGTTCATTTCCACAGGCTATGATGACAGAATTTCTCTGCATTGAAAACACATGAAATACGAAACAAAACACAATTGTTACGAATGAACACTTTACCTGTACAACTCACTACAATTTAGGACGTTATCAATTATTAAGTCTACATTCTCAGTTGCCATGTTCCACTTAACACAGATCAATAATTTATCTAGTGTATATGTAAAGGAACTACTTACCTTAAATATAATCTTTTTATTTTTATTTTTTAAGTGGAATATATATTTATTAAATGAAATAAAATATAAAATAAAATTAATGTAATTTTTTTTCACTTTAAGCCAATAATAATATTCAGGAATATATACTTGAATGATAATTGTTTAAAGAGTTTTATCATAACGTATATTTATTTCCGCGAATATAGGAAAGTTCAAAACAACTTCATTTTGCAAAATATACAAAATAAATCAAATTTGATAAAGTATTTCAGAATTTATACAAATTATTAAATAATCGATTGACTTACCCAGCCAAACATATAATGTACTACAAACAGATCATATAAATATAACATTCAAAAGCTGGTTACTTGAGATTGCTGGAAAAGTTAAATTGTATTAGTAGAGAAAATGGTGTTATATAGTTTGGTAAGATAGTTTTAAGAGTTGTTACACAGTTTTTCTTACACAGTGTATATCTCTACTTTCTTGACGTCGACTAGATTCCAAATGTTCTCCACTAATAAAGTCTCCACATGCTTCTTTCGTGTCCGTGACTCGGCCTTAGGAGATTTCGTAGCTATACGAATAAAAATTTCAAATTTTCTTTGAAAGTCAGGTTTCAAAACCACAATTTCCACTCTTCTCAATTTGTCATTTGAGAGGGGTGGTGTTAAAATATTACGTGAAGAAATAAATTCTAAAAACTTGTTATTTAATTTTGTGTGTTGTAAGTTGAATATCACACACCATATAAATTTAAAAAACTTAATAAAATGGTGATCATTTTGACATTTTTCACTCGAATAAAACTTGGGTTAATAAGGTTTAATATGACCACACTTATAGTCAATATGGTATTAAAAACCCATGTCTGTCTTTTGATCCAATTGTGGTGTTTAAACACTTTCGCAGTTTCAAATGTCTATTGCAAACAATTTGAGGTAAAAACGTCGCTTACGAGAGTTGATCATGGACTGGTAGTCAACGAAATTTCGTCTACAAATATAATATATAATTATAAAGATAATGATTAATATCTGTGAATCGGATATTTTTCCAAAATGAAACGTTACATTTCCCTACACCAAATAGGATGTCTCTGTGTTTACATGCAGATGACGAAGCAATGACAGTATGTCTAAAATAAATCTTTCGGTTTTCTGAAGCAATCAAACGTAAATATCAATATAATTATAGACTATATAATTTTTAATCTGAGATCGAATGGATCAACGTTGCCTCAGAAAAACGAAAATACGTTATTCTACATGTCGTCCGTCCGTCGTCGTCTGGATATTGGCATGATAGTGAAAATAGGAAAAATATTCTCATAGGAGACAAGAGTATTCACGTATAAATACCTATTAAAATTAAGAAAAATCGATTTAATAATACCAAAATAGCGGATATATAAGACCACTCTTAGTTTAGGCTATATCTCGTGAGTTATTCAACTAATAACATACTGTATTTAGATACAAAATTGCACTGTTGTCTAGAGTGTAATTTCGAACAATGACATCACAGAAGTATAGTTAAGAGATCCGGCAGGCCAAGTCACTTTACATATGTACAGCTTCAATGCCCGCGAGGAGCTAGACTCTGACATGAGCGAAGCATTGGATAACTATGTCATATATACACATCTACGAGGCCCGTTAGGGTGTAGCCGACATTAAGAACGTAGTGATTAACTATGTACACAATTACGAGGTTCAGAAAACCTGTGTAACAGCTGTTTTAAAAACAACTGGGTATACGTGGTATAACCCCTTGATCGACCAATTCAATGTAACATTTTCTACAATACCCAAGAAACCACGTTTTGTGTATTACATTTAGAATTGCTACCTGTATTAAATTATATGAAGAGGATGAGTAAGCACCACTATGATCCCATAGGATTATTTTAGAATATCATGCTTTACTTACGATGTTATTATTTGACAGTATATATTTCCATTTATTATCAAAATTACCTATTTTTTTAAAACATTTACAAACAATCCCTATCGCGTCTTGTTCAAATCATTATTCCTAATTATATCTATAAACTGTTTCACAATAACTAAAATCTTTGCTAAGTTTGTCTTTCAAAAATTTTACATCATCTATCGTATACAGTAATTTTATAATTAGCGTGAAATTGTATACTATTAAATAATTTTTTTTTCTGTAACCTTTATGACAGAGTCTAATTTAGTCCTTTAGGAAAATAGTATAACTTTACAATTATTTTGTGTTATGTTTGAAAAATTGTAAATTAAATCATTGTGGTTGTTTTGTCTTCATTTAATATTAAATTTATTGTAGAAAAAAGTAAAGTAGCCACACGTGCTGAAACATAATGATAGTGGTGTAATTAGTTCCACGCATTTTATGTAGTAGATAAGATCAGTTATCTTGCATCCATACTTGCGTATCTACATGAGTTTAATTAGTCATTGTTATAAAACAATAAAAATTGTGTATAATAAGATATTCGTTTTGGTAAGCACCTTGATGTAATACAGAATATATTATTTCCTTTGTTTTAGTATTAAAATGTAGCTAAATTACAATTTTAATTGCAAAATCAATAATTTATTATTTATTTATATGAATATAGATCATTCCTAAAATCTCAACATTGTGAATAAGTTCAATCAGATGGTTATATACAGGTAGCTATTATCATAAAAAAAATTATATAAATTAAATGTGTATATTAACAAAATATGTTTTATTTGAATGTTTCTTGAAGATATATTATTAACAACAAAGTAGATTGGAACCATCATGGTACTTACCCGACCCATAATATATTTTATTAAAGCACACCATCTAAATTAGGCGTCTTAGGCCTTTTGAAAATATAAAATTGCATTAGTAGATAAAGTGGTTTTGATAAAGGTTTTTTTCAAAATAGTTATTACACAGTCATCTGGACTTTATAATTGTTTATATCATTAATTTCTTGACGTCGGCTATACTTTTAGGAGAATCGTAGATGTATATAAGATTAAAAGTGTTGATTATTCTGCTCAGAAGGATCTCGTGCTCTACAACACATTTTATATGTAGGAAAGTGTTTGAAATTACGTTTTTACAATAATTTCGCTTTCTGTCATCCTACAGAGATGAGGTTCATACCATTACATGGATAATTGAATTTAGAATTAAAATTTATTGTGTTATAAGTTGAATAACACAGAAGATAGAAACATATTTTTGTGGAACAAGTTTCATTTTGACATTACTAATTTGAGTTACACCTAAGTGAGTTTTTTATACGAAATTACATTTTGCTACCTTAGTTTTTCTCCCTAATATCTTTCTTACGTGCTGAGTGATGACGGATAGACGAAATATTGAAAATAACTTTTTATGTTATTTGAAACTTGAAGATCACTCATAACCGGGTCTCGAAACTTATTCTTATTCGATATGGTAAATGAGTGAAATATGTATAACTGAATATCTAGTTTGTTATATATATTTTTGTTGATTTGAATGGTTTTTGTATTGAAAAGTTACATAAACCTACTTTATACATATATAAATTATTCTAGAATTGTATTTGTTTTCTTTTTTAGTTGGTACTTGTAAGATTATGTGACTGGTTAAAAAGTTGATGGCGACTTTTTGACTCTATGTGGTTTATGAGCAATTTGATATAAAGTTGAATTAATAATTTTCTTGTAAACATATATGTGAAATCTTAAAGAACAGAAAACGACGGTTCAATACAAGCGCATTAAAAACAGAATATATTATATTAAAAAGAAATACACAAACATTTGATATTGTCTTTTTATTAGGACAGATGGAATAAAGAGTATAGAAATGGTTATCCTGACAAATTGACAGTAATAAGAACATGTTATATTTTTTGGATATATATATATATATATATATATATATATATATATATATATATATATATATATATATATATATATATATATATTATCCAAATAACAGTGCTAACATATTATCCAAATTTAATTAGTAATCGAATCAAATTTAGACTTGCATATATTAGTTTTTCTGCATTAAATTTGAGTAAAAAACTGATCATATTTGTTGTAAAAGTGGTAATATTTCAGCAAGTTGAACTATTCACACAACATACACATTTACCAGTTAAATATAATAACTTAAATCACTACATGATGAAGAAATGTTCAGATAAATGAACCTTCTAAGTGGTCTATGTTTGTGTCCCGTTAGCACGACATTTTCAACTGAAGTGAGTTACCCCGTAGTTATGCTATTCAAACACTAAACCAACATCTATTACCAACTTTGTAATTCTGTGCGAGCTTAACCAGTTTATTCAATTGTTGACAAATCACTAAACAGCGTTGAAATTGTGAAATATTTGAATGTAATTTCACCCAGTAGCTGGTCATGATAAAATCACATAATATATGTCAAACTAATAGACTTCCACGATTTAAATTGTAAGAAAAAACGAAATTATAAACTTATAAAAAAAGTTATATCTGTTTTGTCTTTTGAAATAAAAACTTTCCATAAAATTTTTTTTGCCATAAAATTAATGTCTTTCCTAGATTTTAAAATATAATAATTATAATACGCCTAACTAATTTCATATTTTGAAAGGTTATCAAAGCATATCTTGCTTAAATAAACTTTTGAATATATCAAAATTATAATGATTAAGGATTACTTTAATAAGTTAAATTACCATACAATTTTATTTTTGTTATATATGCGCTATTTAAAATAAAGTAAGTAGGAATTTATTACAATACATTTATATTATTATAAAAATATTGAAAGTACAATAATAACTATAATTAACCTTTACGAAAATTCTCTGTGCTCTAATATTTCTCATTATACCGACTGTTTCAAATTTATGTATTTAATCATCAGAAAAATATTGAACGCTCAGAAATAAAGTTCTAGTATCTCTTTGAAATATATATAAAATGATTTGATATCAGTCTGTCATTTTGTTGTGTTCATTCTAAAAAAAATAAAAGATATAAATAAATTAAAATAAAAACAATTATTATAACCTCGGAAATGTATAAGCTACATAATTTAAAAGTAAAAGTATTTATTATATACATTTCGAAAATAGCAGAATTTGATTTATGGTTTATGAGTAACACGTTAAATTAAAAATACACAAATATAGTAGCAGGCGGAATATAAAGGGTTTACGAATAAATTATTATCAGAAAGTTTTTAATTGTGCTCTTACCAAGATTTTCTGAAATTTGGTCACATTCAGAAGTAGGTACTCTGTTTAATATCAGTTCTGTTTTAATTAATAATACAAATATTGCAATTTCAGGAAAATGTTGAGAGTGTTTCTATTAGTACTTGGAGTATCTTCCACCGTTTTCGCAGGAGATTGTCTCAAAGTAAAACCAGTGGACAACTTTTCTCTTAAGAAGGTAAAATTAACACAAAGAAAATGAAAAAAAAAACATGTGTAAAATGCCTGTCGTTGTTGTTTAAATGCAAATAACCTCTCGGTCAACATCGCCCTTTAAATAAATGGACCAAAATAAAACAAATTAAGGACGCCTGGATTTGAATACTGTGATAGGGTTAAGGTCGGGAAATTCCAACGGTTGGCAAAGAGAGGAAAGATGAAAGAGTGGTATAAAAACGTGTAGATACAGCGTGGTTCATGCATTGTTGGCAATTCCATATTCACCAAAGTGATCCCCTGAGGGTTATATACTAAACAAATCCACAATTTAAAACTGAGATTGACAATAACACAATCTTTGAAATTCACAATGGTTTATTATTTGAATGATTTTTTACAATAAAATGTTAAGAAGATATCTTTTTAGTTCCATTTCAAATCAACTTTTTATGCAAATCATATTATTTGTATCTTCAGTTGTCGATCCAATATCAAGTTTATTTAATCACGTCTGGCTTTATCTTTGTTTAACAAATAACAAACCTCCATTTTGAAGACTGTTGTCAATGTCTTCGATTTACCTACATTGGAGTTGGAGCCCCCCCTTTACTATGCCTATCCCTAAAATGTTTTTGCGGTACGTCTGTAAGAAAAAAAAACACGAATCCTATTTCATCTTTCAACAGCTTTAATCTGATGGAAAAATATGAAATTGCAACATATCTAAATGTGCCTTCCCAGTTATTGTTTTCTCCGCTACGAAAAAAGATCCTGTAACATTAGGCAACTGTTTCGCATGCACAGGTCTCGAATTGACTACTTCTTGTACTGAGAAAAACTTTATAACTATTCATATATATATATATATATATATATATATATATATATATATATATATATATTATAACATTGTTAAGTAATGTTTGTTAAAACAAAATTGTATTCTCTTTTAGTAAATCTAAATGAGTGACACATAATATCTAACAAACTAGTAGAGATTTACTAAAAGAGAATACAATTTTGTATTCAAAAATATTCCCTTACAAAAATATTCCGAATATAAATATGAATAAAATGTAATAAAAAGTTCGAATTGTAAACAAAAAAAATGTCATAATTTGCAAAAGATTTAGATATACCATTAATATATATTATGTGAATTCTTGACACTTCTGATTACCAAATTTGAAATTACTAACTCCATCTTAATTCACTCTTAGGGTTGACTCCTCTAACTAATTTAGATTTGTTAGGAAGTTCTTTCTTCCTGGGTTCCTTAAGTTTCAATAAAATCAATTATGTGGTTCAATACTTAATTAATCTTTATTTACAATTATTATTAACAATGACTATCTCCTAACGTATCACAATACTACAATATCTTTATTACTACTATTATCCTAAATGACTCTAATGGTTGTAACTCACTGATCTATTTCTACGTTATATATTAAAAAAATTATCTCTGAAATAATTACAAGGTTTATACATGAAGTTTGATCACCCTGCTTGCCACTCATGGATGCTCGTCTGAAGTCTCAATAGTCCTAGGTAGCTCGTACACGCCAAGTGTCCGTCTGGCTATCTTCAAATATTCCTGTAGCACCTTCCTTGATCAATCTTAGCCCACTGAATAAGTTTTCTCTCACTCAAAGGTTTATATATGTTTGTAGCATCAATGACGTCTACCTTTGTCTGCAAGGTAAGCAATTTCATAATTTTTCCAGGTCTGTCACAATAATTGTTCTTATACTGGGTTCTTAAAAAGAACTTAGACTATATTCCTAACAAAAACTATTCTAATTCCTAACAACACCTAATTAAAAAAAATAAAACAATAAATATTAACTATATCTCTTTATGATAATTATAATTATGACGTAATTATTTTTCTCCGAAAAATTGTATTTGCCTTTTTCAACACCACAGATTTTTATGGATTTTATAGATTATTTATGATTGGAGTATTATCTCAGGAACTTATGGATTTTATAGATTATTTATGATTGGAGTATTATCTCAGGAACTCACTCTAATAAGTAAGGGCTGAGCAATCCAGACGGAATCTAACTGTGTCCACACCCTTTTCCTCCTCGTGTAGTTTTTAAGATCTCTATCTTTTTTCGTACATCAGGTATTTTTTGATCAACTGTTCTGGTTTTCCGACCCAAACGCTATTGCAATCCTGGGGGGTCTTTATTTTATGTTCTTTAATTACTCTTCTTTAAGACGATGATAACTAAAAAGTTTTTCTGCCTTTAAACTACAAGAAACAAAAGAACGGTTTATTTCTGTATGAAGTGTGAAAGTTTTACCATTTAATCATATTATATTTTATAACGTATATATGTTTTTCTATTTAAGTTGTCTGGTGATTGGTACATAACGTCAGCCGCAATAACAAATCCTATATCATACGCCAAATACCGACATATGCGATGTGGTGTTAAGAACTTCAATGTGATAAATGAAGATAACAAACCCAACAATTTTACCTTTGATATGTATATTGGGTGAGTAGTTTTAGAGAGGTACAACTAATTCTCAAAATGTATAAAATTAAAATTATTTGAACAAATTTAACTTGAATATGTTACGTTGATTATAGTTTTACGTATTAAGTAGCAGAGATGAAAATGAAAAGTAAATTTTCGTACTTAATAATAGATTTTACCATTTTATAATAAAGAAGAGTATTTAATCCTTATTACAAAATGTTACTAATATGTCTCAAAAACTGGTGTCAATAGGAGGTAGTTGGTTAAACCTATAACTATAATTAATAAATACTATTTGTGCAGTAAATGAAATTGATTCGTTATTTACACTTAGTTTTGTGTTTCATGTTAGTTCTATATCCAGCATCTTTAAGTTAGTCAATTTATGAATCTATTACACATAACTCAAAAGGCTAACATAAATAAAAAAAACATATGTTTACCGTTTATTGTTTGCGATATAATTATTTTTGTAACATAATAATATACATCCTGCATTTATGGTACGCATTAGAATACTGATTTAAGACAGAGTTGTTTGATAGTTGCCAATTTTTGTACTTTTGATAGAAGAATCATATGGATCTATTTGGATTTCTATACTCTTATAGTATGTTATGAAGGCATTTTGTTATGTATTTTTATCATTTATTTATAAAATTATCCGGGTTATAATTTGTGCCAGTAAATTATTTCTTCAGTTTGCACTTAGTCCATGTGTATGAATGATGGTTATCTATTAATTATTCTGCATATGGAGATAGTCTTTAATTTCTTTTTTTGTTATTCAGTATATTCATGTTCCTTAATTAAATTCATTGACAAATGTTATACAAGTCTATCTAATATATTGTTGTAAGCAGTCATTGTGTTGTAGTTTGTATATGCCACTGTCAGAGTGTATTTATTAATTGGTTTTTCACAGTTCAAATACTGCATATGCCTTTGTTCTATGAGGAATTTTGTAATCCAATTTCTGAAAAAGTTTAATTTTAAAATTAAATGCCGGTGTGTCGATATGTATTTGTTAGATTTTTTTTCCCTTTAATACAGTTTAAAGAAAATACACTATCCTATTACCATAAATTTATGAAATATTTTATACGTACTGAGGTACCAGATTCTCAGTATGTGTTAAAAACATGTACTTTGTTATTCAACATCACCTAATTTAAGGAATCCATTTTAACGTAGAATTTTTATTTCAGAAAAGAAGAATACACAGTTAGAATGTCGTACGAGTTACCGGATCCTACAAAGGGTTACTTTCCTATGAATCGTAAGTGACTATAGGGCTTATGTTTTTATAGCAACAATTTTATTGCAATCATTATTAATCATAACATATTTCAATGTTGATTTTTATAGTTACAGAGGAGTCAATGGGGAAACTAACATACGACTATACCGTTGTATGTACAGACTACACTACATATTTAGTGGACTACGCGTGCTCCCAAACGTCACCAGGACAGAGTTCAGGTAAATCAAAACAAATATATTTTAAAAATTTTGTACATTTTATATTTACTCAAATATATTGTTTTTTAATATATATTTTACCTCTAGCAATGAATAACCATGTTCACAGTTCATGTACATTTTGATTTTTTTCTTTGTAGTGATTTCATCAAGTGATTACTAAAATTTTGAAATAATTTTTTAACAAAGCGTTTATAGTTAAAAATAATTATGCATAAAACCCATATTACATATTCAATAAAAATTGTGGGATGGGAGTATTGACTTAAGTAGTTGTATCAAAGACTAAATTTGTCATATGCAAATTTAAACGTGTATGTAACCTTATAAATTAGCGTAATACACAACTATTTTGACAACCTCTTGTATGTTTACGTCCATTAAATTATATCCTGGGTATATAAATATCTGACTCTTGTTGAAATGCGTTTGAAATGTAATTTCATAAAAATTTTAATAATTTCAAAAATTTCTAAAATTCTGGTACGACCTGGGAAATGAAAAATCCTCTTCCTCTCGTTCTGTCTGTAGAATCTTTAAAAGTAATTATGTAAATTTATATAAAAATGTAAACTATAACACAAATAAAGACTTACAGGTAGATATATGGAGAAAGTAATTCCTAACAACCTCATGAAACCGGGCAAGCAAATCGATACGGTTTAATCATGAGATAATTCTAATATAAAGATTCTAATATTCCATTATGAGATAATATAACAGAATTCTATGTGGTTAAAGGGATACAATAGTTTGATTACTGTTAAGATTTTATATAGAAACATTTGATATTCAACTGGGTTCCAGTTTACAATAATGTTTGATTGTGTACATTAGTTATTACAGTTGAATTGTTCTTATATTTCAAATTTACAACGTCAAAGCCCTTACTATTTGTTACTGTAGTATTACTGTTTAAAATCAATTTAACAAAGAAAACTTACAATAAGTTATTTAAAATTTTCAATAATATTTCATACCGCCATATTAAACAACGTTTACAACTAAATTGTTCCACTATTAGGCATGTTAAACGTTTACAAGAGACTTTGTAAAGAGTCAAATTTTGGGTTAATAATGGTTGGTTAGTGGGCGGGTATTTTAACTAATATATAAAAAAAATCTAAATATATTTAAGTGTCCGAATATAACATTTTGGTATGCTTTTACAGATTTCTTTACTCTTAAATTAAAATTTGTTTCCAAAATGTCGGTTTTATAAATTATTTGCAAAGGATGTTTTTGTCGATATTAATATTATGTATAATTTAAACATAGAAGAAATTAAACTTTCTAGTTCTAGTAGAAATCATAAAATATGTATACTCAGTATGTTACTCTTAGTATATTAAAATTTAAGTTTTGGATTTGTTATGGTTTTTAAGTATTTTCTTATAATTAATATTTATAAATAACATTATATTACATGTTTTAAAAGGACTTAACGATTATAAATTTACGTACATATTATCAAATGTCGGTTTTTTATAGGATATTTTCAAAAGATTCAATATTCGCAATTTATAATATCCTACTCTAACATAGACACCTAGTTCAACATTTTAAGAGTCCTGATAAATGTTTTAAAAACTACATATTTAGTGTCGAATATCAAGATGTTCAAATAATTTTTAAATATATATATATATATATTTCGTTTTTTTTTATATATCTCAAATATAATCTTAAGTACAACAATTAAATAATGACCCTTATAAAAACTCATTTTTATGCCAAATTGGGCTAATAGTGGGATTATTATAAGATTTATTCAAGGCTTAGAAAAGAGGGAATTTAATTATCAGCAGATATGAACTAGATGTCGATATCGGTATTGTCCGCTATTTAATTTAGAGCAATGAGTTTTAGAAGGAACCAAATTATTTAAAATATTTCAATGAGATATGGAAGTAAAATAAAACAAATCTTTTGTCCGGTCTTGCTTTTCAAAATTCCTAAGTACTCCATTTTGAGTTAATCTAGAGCATTATAAAACAACATTGTTTTATAAATGCCGCCATAATACGACATACTGTCAAAACCTATCTTGTTGTTAATAGCATGAATGTTTCTTGTAAAAAGTTAAATTTGGTGGTATTTGGCTATCTAATTCTCCAGGTTCTAAAATTCAATAGTTTAATATGAGTAAATATAGAGCTTTCAATAACTAACTTATTTTTTTTATATCATTGAATGGAATTCAATAAGCCAAACAAACCGCATCTATCCGAAAAAGAAGAGACAGTCCAAGATATTTTTTTTACTATATAATTATTAAGATCTGTCACAATAAAATATGACTATTACAATGTTGTTTATTTCAAACCATATTATTATTTATACTTATAAAACTCGATTAAACTACCGATTTTTATATATGTTTTCAGCATATTTAGCAATTTCTACAAGAAATCCAAAGATATATGATGAGATAATTGCTAAACCAGAAGTGAAAAAATGCTTCGCTGAAATTTCGTCTAAACCAATAAAAGAAACAGTTTTTAAAGTGCCATTCGACAATTGTCCAAATATTAAATAATCAAGAAATATAATGTGTTTATTAAAAATCAATAAATTTGTAATTATAAATATTAATTATTTAATAGATTATTGAAAATAGGTTCACTAACAAATACATTAAAACTCCACGTGGCATATTTAATTCTTACTTGGTATTATAATATATGTTTCACATTTGACAAGAAGGTCCGGTAAAAAAATAATGGGATCTGTTTTTCGCCGTTTCCAAAAACATTCAATACTGTCAACTAAGTTTTTACTAATTTCTTTTAGAAGTAAAATTATTTCAATTGAATTTCAACTAAGTAATTTGTTTATATGTAATTTAGTTATTATTATATAATCAAGTCTACATGAAGTTGAATAAATATATCGAAATTTTTTGGTGTTTTAAAATAATTTATGACACAAACAATATTATTACACATTATTTGCCTCTATCCTAAAATGTAGTTCTATTAATTCAATGACTAAAATAATTGACATAAAATATGTAGTTAATAAAATTATATAAAACAATGTAATAAAAACTGTTTTAAACATTGAATAACTTGTATTATCAACTTTCATCATTCTATTGAGATTAATGTTATTATTTAATATATCAGTGATATTAATAAACAGTATATTTCAACAATCGAACATTATTTTGTCCATGACAAAAAATATTAATATTTGTATTTTTAAAACACTAATTTACTAATTGTTTACATAGTTTTTAGCATTTATAATAACAGTTGGAAATATGTAAGATGAAACATTTGCTAAAAAAGAAGTCAAAAAAAGCTTTGCTGGTTTTTCTCTAAACCCGTAGAAGTAATATTGGTTATTGAAGTGATATTTTACAACGTCCAACTATTCATTACGGTTTTTTATGCTGTTAAAAAGTATAAAAGTTTCTGTCATCATTGCCTTAAAAAAAAAAAAAAAGAAGGAAAGAACATGAAATAAAAACATCTAACCCTTGAATAGTGTAATAACTTCATGATCCGAAAAAAAAATGGCAAAAGAATATATGGAAGAGAGACATCTAACCCAAGACTAGAAGAAATTTATTTATATATATATATATATATATATATATATATATATATAAGATCCAGGTAGGTAAATTCTGGATTGCTAAGTCCGTACTCACTCAAATAAACGCATGATTAATAATTATCTTTTCATTTACATTATGATAAATAATGATTATCTTCAACATTATAATGAATATTTGCCATTAATTAAAATATAAATGAAAAGTATATTTTGAAAATGAAAGAACTTATAGCGTTCTGGTGATGAGTTGTAAAATATTTATAAAATTCAGATCCCATATTCCAGCTTTTATTTTGTTGTAATCATAAACTACATGTTATCATGATAGAAATGTTGTATAATATATCACATGACACTTTTTGTTTCGTATCACACTGAATAAACTCGAAATGATATGAAATAAACGGAAACCATGGAATTTATTCTGGAGTATCTTCACAATATAACAATGAGAGGGAAAATACCACACATTCATGCTTGGTCCATAATTCTTTAATAATATTGTTTGTTTCCGTTGGAGGTAATCACAGCTCTGTATTATTATTAAATTTTGTATATCATACACTACTTTGATATCATCTTTTTTTCGTCAATAGCCTCTTTACATTTTTACGTTAGACGAATTTATAATCATAAATTTATTTGAAAATATAAAAAATGGATTCAGGAATGATGATTGATGTCGTATATTATACTTCCTTTTATTGGATTTCAGTAAAAGTACGTTGCTCACAAAACCACTAGAATGGTTATTCTATAGAACCACTATAGATATGCAAATATTTATTGATTTACGATATTATTCTTTAGACGAGAAGAAATTAAATCAAGGAATGCAATGAAGGGAAATTTTTAAGTTTTAATAAACATAATATATAAAAAGTTTATTTTAAATAATATATAATTAAAAATAGGAATATTAAATTGCAGAATTTAGTGTTTATTGACGTTTAGTTAAATTTCACGGAAAATAATTTATAGTGACCCTGGAATACATTTTTGCCTAATTTCTAATTGTATTATTTTCGTGAAAACAAAAATTATTTAGTTATTACTGAATAAATTTATTGAATAGCCTAAACAGCGTTTGATTAAAATAAAATCGCAAACTGGTTTGCGATTGTCATCTTCAAATTTCACTAAAATTTGAAATTACTGAATACATTTGATTTTAGGATATCATTTATTTCATTAAAGTCCTGTGGTCGATTTTTCGTTTAAGTATTGTTGATTTTGTTGTTAACTCCATTGTTTAGTGACAGGGCGACCACCAATTGTCCTAAGGACCCAAACATTTAACCGATGTGATAAAATCGTAGTTTTGTGAATATTTTAGTGTCTTAGTTACCACAAAATGTTTAAATTATAAAAAAATAAAATACTAAAAATTCCTTATTTCCAAAATATGTTCACAAACCAAATGAGGAATTCGTTGTGCTAACGACAAATAAATAACTCTAGGATCTTCTAATCATACGATTTTCTGCCCCAAAATGATAATGCTTCTCAAATTTTTACTCATTGTCGGGAACTAAAATTTTGTTCCGAAATATTTCAAACATATTCAATGTGATTATAATTACACTGTGATGTAGCTTTGATACTAGATGAATTGATAAGTTGCATAAACGAATGGATAGCTGTCTGTAAGTAGCTTTTAAATCTTTAAAACAATAAAATTCAAAAATTTTATAAGATATATTCATAAGTATTTAGTGCGTTAAAAATGACAATATTTACATCATCGTGCGAAAAGTTCTTTCCATAAATCTTATCTCTATCCCTAGAGTAGGCCTACTGACCATCAGCTCCCTCAATCATAGATTAGGGCTTTAAGATTTATGAAAAAAATATTTAAACTTTGGTTCTAAAAGAAAGATCCTTTCAATTAAAAGACAAATTTAGAAATGTTTCGAATATGTTTACATTGATATTGTACAGATTTGTTGCACTTAAATTTAAATCTGGGATACTTCATATCAAGGAGGACTAAAACAAATTAAAAAATACACACATAAATTATACGGAAAATGTTCCGAGTTTTTAAACACATCACAAATAAACATATGGTCAATAGAGTTAAAGGAACAACCTTTAGAAGAGATATGAGAGAGCATGATGGAGGTAAATCAAGACTTAAGCACTGAAAATATAAGGATGGTTAAAATATCACGAAATAAGTACATCTTTCGCGCGTTGACCAAAACTGCCTAGATAATAAATTGTGATGAAAATCGAAAACCAATAGGAATACCTCTTATTGCTTTCGTCCTACAGAAAATATGGAATTAGACGGACAAGTGCACAAACTAAAGATAGAAAAAGTAATGGTAAATCTGCAAAGTCCATTTTCAACCCCTGATTTTTTGGTATAAAGCCCATATACCAATGGAGAAGCGGTGAACTATTAAAAACCTGAAGTAGAAATTGTAGAGCAAGACCCTATGCAGACCTGACACTATTTTTGACACTTTGGGAACATTAATGTCATTTCAATATATACTAATCACCCCTTCTTTCACCAACCCATCGCCAAAGAGGACAATACTCGGCATTCGTCACTTACAAAGATCTATATCAATATACCAGACTAACAATAGGGATGCAAAAATTTAGAACTCACTCATTATATAAGTCCACTTTACCGGCATCATAATTTATAAAGACGACATAATCTTATAAGGGTCAATGTACAGATCAACTGGATCAACTGGATCAACTGGATACAACTGGAGTCACTAGAATAGGTTAAAAAAAAATTAAACTAAAAATGTAAAAGTTTAAAGAGGCATTTTTTTTTTAAATAAATGTATTAGAACATAACATTTCGGCAGAAGTTTTCAAACCGTTGGATTATAACCTCAAAAGAATTAAGGTATTATCAACACCTACTAAGATAAATGAATTACGAAGCCTTTTGAGTAAAGCCTCTTACTATGAAAAATTCATTCACAAATCTATCAACATCTCTTTAACACTAACAGTCTTAAGGAAAAAAAAACACCGACGTTAAACAACTAAGATGGACAGACAAAGAACAAGTGAAACATAAGAACATAAATATAACAATTAAAAGATACACTGACGTCACGTTCTGTCTTAACAATCTTTGGTGAAAACAAAAAAACTGAAATTTCATACAATGGCGGTAGACATAAAGTGAATGTACTTGACGAATAAAAATAATATTTCAACATAAATCATGATTTATAGTCAGAATCAAAGAAATGGCTCTTTATAAAAAATAATAGTACAAAATAATATTAAATTTAAATAATTTGATCATACGATGTAATTAGTTTAGTTGTCTCTTCTCAATCATCGATATTATTTATTTTTTAAAAACGTAAAAAAAACTTATAAATTAAAACTAGATATTTATAATTAATTTTATATTTGTGTTTTTATTATTTGCACTTGAAAAAAACTCTGATACAAAAACAGACAATCTGATCGGTGGTGGATGTCGCAAGTTGTTAAAAGGTTTGTACAGGGTAGAAATTAAAAAAAATCAAGTCATCTAATAAAACTACGGGTGTCCGGGAACTATTAAAGTGCCGGGACGAACAGTAATATTTAAAATAATTTAATAAAAAGTAAAAATTAAATTAGAAATAGCTTAAAGAATGACAGTCGAAATTTTTTTAAAGTCGTAGACGTTTCATGTAAAGAAAACCGAGACAGTAAAACGGAAAACCGAAATCCGAGCCGTGGAGACGAAATACTCGTCGCCGAAATTGTCTAGGAAGCAGATAACTATAATAGGAATAAATAGGGGAAGGGGATTCCATCAAGTTCGGGCTGCTGAACTTGATAGTGGGAACGCTCAGACCAGGTCAGTCTAGACTTCCACTTATCTAGGTTGTTCTTACCACAACGGATAAGCTCCCAGACCAGGTTAAAAGTTTGCACGCAAATAAATTCAAAAAATCATACGAGTAACAAATAATATTCTAAACTCAATAAAATAAAATCTGAACTTAACCTTGACAGAAAATACTCAACGCGACTCAACACGAGGGAAGCGAGCGATAGTACGACGAGAAAATAAACTACAAACAAATATGGTACTAAGTTTGAGTGCGTTGTAATATGATACATGAAATTTGGGATGTTAATATTTAAAACTAATGTCTTAATATTTACAATAAAAATATTAACTTGTAGTTGAATGTGAAGTTCGAACATCGTCTTACAAAAACAAAATATTATAAATTTTATGAAAGTCTAATATAAATTAAAGTTAAACTGAATCTATTTTGGATTCAAAAGAATCGGCGAAATCAAAGTCAAACTCGACACATCAAACTACCATCAATCCAAGAATTTCACAACCTCTAAAATTTACTTTAATACACAAAACGTATTGAATAAAATAGGGTCAATACGAGGACACCTACCAGAAAATTCACATAATAAACACTTTAACTGACTGTACGATAATAGAATAAAATACAATGCTTACACATTACAATCAATATTTAAAAAATAGACTCATTAAATGAAATATTTGTTACGAAATCAGTTTTCTTTTTAAAAATTCAGTTAACAGCATTAGTGATCTAAATATAAAATTTATATGTGGATGGATCCCTTAAATTTTGAATTTGATAAAATCAATGAAAATAACATTATAATAGAAGAAATAGCTAATGTGCCAAAGTTATGAAAACACTGTCCATATAAATATATTTTTAAGCACCAAGTTACTTTGGACGAGTGGAAATTTAATGGGTTCACAAAAGTAATTTGAAAGAAAGGAGAAATGATTATCACCGGTTTCACAACCTCCTAACAATTATAATACAGTTTTTTTTTTATTCTCCATGTAGAGGATGTTATAAAAATTAATATTTTTTGTAAAAAACAACAAAACAAAGAACAATAATTTAAACCTTGTATGACAAATTGCTAATGTAAATCGTTAAACAAAATCAACACGGGTTAAAAAAAAGTAAGTTGTTCCTTGATTTGAATATATATATATATATATATATATATATATATATATATATATATTATTAAAGGAAACCGTAATAAACTTTAAGTAAGCCAAATGTTTATCTATATAAGAATTACATTTTAATTTAAACTGATTTGGTTTTCACTTGTAATTTCTGCTCCTACATAAACGATTTGCACCACGTCTAGTTATATTTCGCTAAAATATATATATATATATATATATATATATATATTATCTATAGTCATTTCAATCTTACCAATAAATCATTTAAATAGTAAGTTTATTTGTAAGCAATGCTACTTAAGAAATTTTAATACAATAAAATACTTGTAAAAACACCTACTTAACTGATATCCAAATCGCTTATTAATATAAGTAATATGTAACTACCAATTTAATTTCGCTGTCAATATATTTCAATGTTTAGAGCCAACTCTCCTAACAGCAAGAACAACAACAGCTCTTAGATATTATAGGTATACACAGGTCTTCTAAGACTATTTAGTAACCAATTCTCAATAAGTGTCTTGTTATTGCTTTTATTACAAAAGCAATTATATTAATATCTGGTTTATTGTAACAAATACAAATTTTGCCGTACAATAAAAATATAACAGATAATAAAAATATACAAAAACGTAACTAGACTTTTTTAAACTTTTAAAGTTAAACAATAAGGTGTTATAAAAGTGTTAGCATTAGGATAGACGTAAAGATGTTGATTTCTATTTTTATAACAATAATTTTTGAAGAATAAAATATGTTAAAATATTGTCCAAGCGAAAGTGGGGGTTAAGTATGCCGAAACAGCTCAAGTGGGCCGAAAGGTGTAATTATATCATCATGAGGTAATATTAATTTATGTAAATGCTGACTAGACCTGCGACCTACTAGGAACTTATTAAATAATGAGGACAGGGTGGCTTAGAGTATTTTAATAACATGAGGACATAAAAGAGGAAGGCAGACTGTAAGTTGGGTGTGGAAGGTTAGTCTGGAGGAAAGATCGTTAGAATATTCAAGAAGAGAAGTAGCCCAAAGATAATAACCTTAAATACGAAAAGTATAATTAATTTTTGTTATCAATATTTAAATTAGAGAGAATACAATACAATATTTGATGGGTTAAATTGTAATGGAGATATTTGGTTTCGAGTTGAGTCATGACATTTGATAAAATGTTTCCAGTTTTAATAAAAGTCAAGAGTAATATTTGAGTAGTTAGCTGTGAGTAGATGAAATATTTTATTGCGAATTTGTTTCGAGTCTAAATTGTTAAATTTTTATTTTTTCAAAATAGGACTTAGATATTAGTAAACATTGAATTAAAAGGAATACGGCGTATTTTAGTTTTTGTTATCCTTCATGAATGTTTAGCAGGAGCTAGGGTTTCAAATATTTGCGCCTTAATAAATTTTTAATGTGGGTAGGCGACATTTTTGTCACGTTGACGACAAAAACAACCCTGGAAAGGCTGGATTATAGTTTATATGAAATTAGGAGTACAAAGGTACCTTGTGTAATGCATAATTGTGGTATTTGTTTTTCATACTAAGTACATTTTGAGAAACGAACGTAAGCTTTGGTCAACTATATTTTCTTAACATTATCTGAATGCCTTTTAAAATGCAACGGGTGCCAAACACCACTAAGGGAAAATAATGATTAGGATGTAACAAATCTTGAACTTTGTAAAAAGTTATTGTCATAGGATAGAAAAACAGTTTTAATGATAGGAGTAGATAACATCGATTTTACGCACTATTGTAATGAAAATGTGTGAGTATGTTTCATAAATAGGTTTTTGTATTTTCAAACAACAAAATGTAGCACGATTTAAAATATTAGGTTTTTTTTAAAATATTACAATTATTCATGGTGGCTCCTAGCTGTCACAATCGACAGATTGATATAGTAGTATTTTTCCAATGTAGAATATTTAATATATTTAATTGATTTTTCATATTGTTCAAAAAAAAATATTCCCTTGGGAAAATGGCTTTATGTGTCTTCACTCATCCTGCTGATATTTCCCGAAAACCTATATAATATATCTAGATATTATAGTTTAGTACATAGTACAATTAATTAATTTCATCTGTTGTATAACTTCTTGATTTTATCATCATAAAATTACTGACACTTTATAATATATCATTGCTTAATGATGTAAAACACATTTATTAAGTTTTTGTTGTTTTATATTGAAGTATTTATATGGATTCTAAAATTGGTAATGCCAAGTTTTTTTATCCATTGTATTACGAAAACAAATATTGTGATTTAATAATTATTTTTATTTTTTACTGTATAAATTAAGTATTATATATATATATATATATATATATATATATATATATATATATATATTTTTTTAATGATCTGATAAACTTTTAATGCAATCATTTATGGAGAAACATTCAAGAATTGACTTTAATGTAATAGCAGATATTTCTTGTTGAAACTCCATATTCAAGGATAAAATAAAGCAAAAGCTTAAAACTTCAAATATTTAATAGTATAAATGAGCTACAATTGTTTCGCCTTGCGGCATCGTCGGGCAACTGATAATTTACAGGTATAGACAACTATTTAAACATAAGTACAGGAAACTGAAATACAATAGAGAAATCGGGAAAGGTAGGGGGATGACCTAGCAGGTAGATAAAGGTTAATGAACTATGTTAGAGTAACCATCCTATCAGCCATAAACATGCTGCTTTTCACAGCATGGTGCATAGACTTATTAGTATACCTCTTTCACCTAATGACTTTTATGATGAACTGAATGTCGTTAAACAAATTGCTGTTAATTATAAGTATGAGGTTAGTTTAATAGCTAATACTTTAAGAAAAAAGTTAAAGCGTAGAGCTGAAAATTTAGTCTACTCTTCCCATAACGAGAACATTGAAATAGTTCGATATTGTAAATTATCTTATATCAACAGAACTAGTTATAAAATCAGTAACCTTATTTCAACTAAATGTAATCGTAAAGTTGCATTTTATGGTAAAAATAAATGTAGGGAAAATGTTGGTTAATAATAAAGATAAAAAAGAAATGTTAGAAAATAGTGGAGTTTATAAAATATCTTATCAAGATTGTGACTCTGAGTACATAGGTCAAACAGGTAGATCTATAAAAGTTAGAATTAAAGAACATGTAAATATCTGGAAACATGGCTATAGAAACTCTAACTTTGCTAACCACCTTTTGGACTAGGGGCATAGTTTTCATCCGAAATTGAATGTTAAACTTTTACATATAGAAAATAAAAGCAATAGAATAAATAATTTAGAATGTTTAGAAATAAATAGATCTAATTCACAAGGCCTATTCTCAACTTAAATGACCAAATTGTATTAAATTCGTCACCTCTTCTAAAACCCATCCGTAGCATAGTTCATTAACCTTTATCTACCTGCTAGGTCATCCCCCTACCTTTCCCGATTTCTCTATTGTATTTCAGTTTCCTGTAATTATGTTTAAATAGTTGTCTATACCTATAAATTATCAGTTGCCCGACGATGCCGCAAGGCGAAACAATTGTAGCTCATTTATACTATTAAATATTTGAAACTTTAAGCTTTTGCTTTATTTTATCCTTGAATTCAAGAATTGGTTGAAATCAAGGAATGTATTATATGTAAAGGAATATATACGACTAGTCACCAGAAGTTGTTGCTGAAATTCAATACATGATTTCTGAAAGGAACTTTATCACTACTAAACTGTACTATTATAAACTATGTAATGGTTAGATTCAAAAACTATGCGATGTAAGATCTGGGTAGCAATAGATGGTACTAAATAAACCTAAATTTTGAATATATTGTAACAAACATCTGAATGAAATGGTAGATGCTATATAAAACCTGATACACAAATATTTTTATGTCTAAAGAATAGAGTATACGACTGAAGCAAAAAACGTGTATAACTTAGTACAAAATATTAACTTGCTGCTTGAGAAAACCCTAGAAATTTTTGTATGGTATGCGTTTCTTCTAATAAAATCGAAGACAAATATACACTTTACAAAATAGTCAGTAAGGAAGTATTCCTCAGAATTGTTTACTGTCCTTATTGATGGTAAACGGAAAATTGATACTTCTAAATAAATGGATCGACATATTACTTATCTCTAGCTTCACGGGGTCATGAGTTTATAAGGATAAATCCCAGCTTCTTGAAGGATAAACATTAATAAACTAAATCGCAAGTTTTGAGCGAACTAATGATAAATATTTAAAGCGTTATCGAGACAAATGACTAAACTGTCTGGCGTCTGACGTCTAGGAATATAATTTACATAAACATAAAATGCATTACTTCATAGGGCTTGAAGTGTATATGGCTAGTAATATGTAGAAGTACATATGAGTAGACTTTTAAGTAATTATTGTGAGTTAAAGAGAATGTTTTAGGGTTATCATTCTTTCTCTTATAAATCATATCAGTTTCAGTTCCACTGGCTACTAGCTGCTTATCCTTTCGCCCGATTGTTTGTTAAACTGTGAGCTACAAAATGTTTTAAATAGTAAAGTACCATGGCTTAGAAACTGGAGGGAATATTGAGTCCTACCATTATATAACAAATCATGGGAACTATTTATCAATCAAAACATTTTCAATTACTTTCTTATTTCTTTGAAAATTTTGAAATACATAAAATCTAAAGTATACTAGTGTGAGGAGGCTTTCAAAGCAGTATCTGGTATCCTCTTCTAAGATTTGGAGAATCTTAAATAATGAAGGTTTGTATCCTTACCATTTGAAGAAAATAATAATCTTCACGCCGGCGATAATATTAAAATGTTTGAGTTTTGTCGTGGGTTGCAGCAAATCATCGGTTGGTCAAGTTAATTCTTTTTACAGGCGAGGCTCAATTCACCCTGAATGGTATTAATAATTCCAAGAACACTCACATAAGGGCTGAAGAAAATCCATACGTCACAGTTGAGACAAACTTTCAGAGACGATTCTCAGTCAATGTTTGGTGCGGCCTCATTAATGACAAACTTGTCGGACCTTGCATTTTAGATGGGGTAGGCCTACTGAATGGTTTAACCTATTTTCAGTTTTTACAGGACAGTCTACCAGAACTTCTTGAGGATATCCAAATCCAAACCAGAGCAAATATGTTCTATCAACATGACGGAGCGCCTCCGCACACGTCACTAAATGTTGTTCGCTTGTTACAGAACCGTTACGGTGAAAAGCTAATTGCTCACCGTGGACCAGTACATTGGCCTCATAGGTCACTGGACCTGACTCCGATCGACTTTTATTTGTGAGGGGCACATAAAAACAGAGGTTTACAAAACCAAACCACAGACAAGAGTAGAGTTAGTAGGAAGAATATTAAATGTCACCCAAACAATCAAAGACAACCCTGCAATGATAAGAGCTGCGACGTCTTCCCTGTTAAAGCGAGCCAGACTCTACCGAGATCATAATGGGGTACAATATGAAAACATTTTAAACTAAGTATAATTATTATTATGTTATAAACCAGTAAATAGTATTGTAAGATAAATAATGTTTATTTAAATTTAGTAGAATTTATATTATACAAACAATAATGTATGTTGCATCATACACGAGTAAAAAGGTAATTTGTAATTTGTGTTGGCTTACAGTTTATTAAAACACCAATAAAAGTTACTTGTAAAACTAAACATATCTAACTAATAACTTTATTGTACATGAAATTCTACAACTTTTGGTAAAGTTGCAGCCATAATGGTCCATCGGATCTCTCGTGAAAGCCATTTAAAAATTGAAAATAATTTTTTGAGTACTATCTATTTTAGTAAATTTTAATCTTTAAAGTGCTGTTGCCGAATAAAAGTCCTCATTTTAGTACTTAAAACTAATGATATATCTGTAGAATTTTCTCCACTAACTAACCATGTAGGTTTTATCAAAATATTATCACTAATTTTTGATCCAGAGGTCAAAAAATGCCTTAACTACAAGCAAAACTGAAAAAAAAACCCTATTTTCGGCTGTAAATATGAAACGAATAGGTTTTGGACCTATCTTTATATGACTTTTTTTTCTTGTATTAACCCATGGAACCGTTTCCCAAAGTTTGTCAGGGTTCCCATGAAACACCCTGTATACTAATATATAATATTATTTAAAATTAACGTATGTTAGATTATATTGTGCAATAAAAGTCTTGTTAGTTTAAATCGTATTTGATAAAAATTAATTTTTCTAAATTGGTCTTGACGAAAGACAGAATTAGTATTATTGACACTTTTATTCTTTTATTATTTACTCCTTTACTAAACTCAAACTACAATATTATATTTGGCGAATACAATGAAAAGCAGATCAGATATTCAACTTATTACTAAAATTATACTAAAATTTACTACACTTATAAATATATCCTCAGTACTACAGTAAGTAAATTAATTTCAAAATATTGTGGTTTAATCCTAAAACGTATAAATTTAAATGTGACTCGTACATTATTTGTAAAAGTTCTACTTTAATTTTTCGCACATGTCTCAAATAAAAAAAGCTAAACCATAAATTCAAAATTTATGATGCCAATCTTTGAGGATAGAAAGCTTATCCCCGACCATCAGATTGATTTCAGGCGAATCCATTCTACAGTAGACCAAGTCCATAGGATCACGAGTGTAGTGGAGAATGCACTATAGAAAAAGGAAACATGTGCAAGTGTCTTCTTGGATGAGGCAAATGCCTTTGACAGGGTTTGGCATGAGGGACTGATGTGGAAACTACAAAGAGATTCACTAAGGCAATACTACACAATACTGAAGTCGTACTTAACTGATAGACACTTTCGAGTTATGTACGAAGGTGAATACTCTGGACGGAAGAGAATTTCGGCAGGGGTCCCACAGGGCAGTGTGTTGGGCCCAGTCCTATATATGTTGTACACAAGGGATCTTCCTACACCAGATGAATCAATAATGGGTACATTTGCAGATGATACTACGATTCTAGCAACCGATAAAATACCTGAGGAAGCGGGGTAAAAAAGCTTCAGAGGGCCAACGATGAGGTGTGTAAATGGACCAAAAAATGGCGAATTGGTCTTAACGAAGCAAAGTCAGTCAATGTTAACTTTACAAACAGCAAGTCCAACCATCGGGTCCCAATTTAAAAAAATTCTGTTCCAGTTCCTAATGCTAATTCGGCTAAGTACCTGGGAATGACACTGGATGTAAAACTCAAATGGAAAGAGCATGTCAAAAAGAAAAAACAAGAACTAAACTTGAAGTTCAGGAAAATGTATTGGCTGCTTGGAAGACAATCACAACTGTCAATACACAGCAAGCTATTGATTTATAAGCAGGTCTTAAGACCAGTGTGGATCTACGGAATTCAGCTATGGGGCTGCACTAGCAAGACAAATGTAAATATCATTCAAGTGTTTCAAAATAAAGTGCTTAGATGTATAGTGGATGCACCCTGGTACATCAGGAACGATAATCTACATAGGGACTTGCACATAGACCTAGTCAGTGATGAAATCATAAAACAGGCAATGGAGCATAAACAACGCATCATTAACATGAACACCATAAGGTACAGGGACTGTTGGATGTCGCTCGGGTGGAGAGTAGACTGAAGAGGCCCAAGCCTTCAGATTTGATGGACTAGAGTGATAACCTTTGGGTCATATCCCTTACAAGTGTAAAAGTATGAAGTGTAAATTGCTAGATGGGTACATACTCAATTGTAATATTGAATTCATTAAAAAAAAAATATTAAAAAATCAAAACAATAAATTCAAAATAAATATTAATTTATTAGTATTTTTTTTAGTATTAGTATAATTAGATTGGTACATTTTATAAAAAACATAATTTTGAAATTATGCACTTGAAAATACACTCTGACACGTAAACAGGCCCTCGGACAAGTGTGATGAAGGTAAAGGTTAGTTTTTTGTAAACGACTGCCAAAGTTCCAGGGTTTAAAATCAACGATTGCTACAAACTACTATTTAATATTTTAAATTTAAATAATATTCGTTTTACGTCCGGTCGTTAAAGACACAAGTTTCTAATTAAAATAGATCGTATGCAATGGTCTAATTCATACATGGAATGCAAAGTACTAATAAAACGATTGTAATTCACTTTTATAAAACAGATAATAATGTAAATTAGCGTGACTTATTGCTTTCAGATTTGTATATATTACACGATCGCAGTCCCAGTTGTCACTTCACATTTAGGATTCGACAATCACAGATACAACTTATAGGAATGTATTCTCTACTGTTACTGCTTGTGTGGGGGATGGTTACTGTCTTCGTACAAGGTGAGGTAATCGCGAATGAACCACCGAAGAACGCGATAGGAACCGTAGATTTACGAAACGTGACAGCAGCAGAACTTCAAGAACGAATTATTCCTTTATTGATCGGATTAATACCATCTATTCTTGCAGTACTTGGCGCCATGGGCGCAACAGGCATAAAAGCCTGATAAATGTTTTTATCAGCAACAATCTCACACTACCAATATTATTGTCAAGTAAAAGTTTAATTATTTAAAAAAAATGGTTATTATTTAATAAAATGCTTCTTGTAAAATAAAAAATGGTTATTAAAATTAATGAATATCTTTTATTTGTATACCTAATTCATTTATTGCTATTTAAAATATGTATATTAACACGTTTCCTAATTTCGGTAAATAGTCACCATCCTCAGATGATATAAACCAATAGTGAACTAATTGTAAAAGTGAGATGTTACATAACTGTTATATTATTAGTATTACGTTTTGTGCAACTTTGATAGAGATAATTTTGTGGCATAAAGTAAAGATTTAAGTAAAAAGCAACAACAACAAGAAATACAAAAATAAACTATTTGTGGACTACAATCATGTAATACAGTTTCGATCACAGAGTATATCGGTGGATTAGAGCTATTTCCACAAGCCTTCTCATTTCCCTGGCTTGAAATTTGGTGACGAGGCACTTCTTCAGCGTACCCCATGACGGTTCCAACTCCTTAGAAACGCAGACGACAAGCAATTTCATCGATGACGAGATTCAAGGCAGATGTTATAACAATGCCTATATGCGAAAATTTTATTTATTAAATTTGTTATAAATCACAAATAGATGTCACATTTTAACCTTATGTCCATTTACTATCTTGCAACGTTTGTTAAAACCAATTAAAGGATTGTGGTCGGTTTTGACAGATTATAGCTACCACTGTCAGAGTATAATTTATACAGTATTTTCAAGAATACTTAAGAATACTTTTTCATACGAAACGAATTTTGAAATTTTATCTACAATACAACCGAGAAGTTCACATCGTTTGGGGACTCTTAGAATTAATTTTAGGTTAACAACACATTCCCTGTTGCAAAATTCCTTTTCTTGAATCAAGCAATTTCCAAAACGCTTGATTCAAGAAAAGTAATGATGAATAAGGACATGTTTGAAGGTGATCCTTGAACCAAACAATCGAAAAGTTAAATGATACAGCTTGAAAATTGTGGTCTTTTTTTTAATCAATGATTTTAACTTAACTTGTTTAAATCCCTAATATATATATATATACATATATATATATATATATGTGTGTGTGTGGGGGGTGTGTGTTTGTGTGTGTGTCTCACAGATGTAAAGAATTCCTACGCAATGATACATTCTGATAGTTAGGACATTTCCTTTCCTTACATTTCACACTAATCCATCAAAGGTAATGTCAATATTTTTAATCAATACATGAATGGCCTAAAAACGACACAAAGTTATTGTAGTTTAATTTTGCATAACCATTATTTGTGTTAGTAAACCAATACACGACTTTTCTAAAGTATAAGTCACTTATCGTTGTCAAGTGATAAAACCCATAAAAAAAATTAATTCATAACTATAACCTAGAAAACTAGGACTGTGTTGGAAACAAAACAAAATCTACAATCTAATAAAAGAAACTAGATCTACGCCGTCAAAGCTAAAAATTAATCAGACCTCATGAAACTACTATACACAGGCCTATACTACCAAAGCATTGAAAGCAACTGATTGTTAAAGGGGTGGAGTGAAGAGAAAGTTGTCCTATTGGTTTATAGTGGTAAACAACATTTTGGTTCCTTTTTAATCCACCTAAATATTTTACAATTTTACTCCGTGTTCGTGTCCATAATCCAATTGCATAGTCTAATTATTAATGTAGTGTATTAAAACAATTCATAATGGCATTGTAGAGTAAATCAGAGTCGATTCCATTGTTTGAGTTTAATTTAAATTTCTACATTTTTCATGAAGATTTACCCATGTGAAAATGTTCGGAGGCAAGTAAATCATAATTATCTTGTGAACTGCATTGGGAAAATAGTTTTTGATCATTTAAATTTTTTTTGACCTAAGAGAGAGAGAGAGAGAGAGAGAGAGAGAGAGAGAGAGAGAGGGAGGGAGAGAGAGAGAGAGAGAGAGAGAGAGAGAGAGAGAGAGAGAGAGAGAGAGAGAGAGAGAGAGAGAGAGAGAGAGAGAGAGAGAGAGAGAGAGAGAGAGAGAGAGAGAGAGAGAGAGAGAGAGAGAGAGAGAGAGAGAGAGAGAGAGAGAGAGAGAGAGAGAAAGAGAGAGAGAGTTTTAAGTTTGAATTAACTACAGTATAAAAATTTGCAATATTATGAATCCAAACATATTTGAAATAATTTAGGCTAAATGTGTTAATATATTATTTAAAATTTATTAACTAAAATAACGGAAGTGAAAACGTAAAAATATTACGATTTTTATTATGATATGACATAATGTGATTATGACAATTTTATCAAACTTTAAGAATTACAGAGATCACAGACAAGATACAATGAGCACAAAGAAATTTGTTTTACAACAATCAACTGGCGATATAAATACTTGATAGTAAATAAATTTTTTTCAGTGTCTTATAAATCGGGAAAGTGTTAATAAATTGTTAAGTTAATAAAAAGTGAATATTTTAAAGAAAACCTCATACTTTAATCTAAACCATTTTAAATCTCACGTGAGAGTTATTTTACTATCTTAAAAAATTACAACGATTTTATTTGTAAATTTACAAATAATTTTTTACAATAAAAATATTCTATTGTAAACAAAACATCATTGCATAAGTTACACATTCAACGTTTACTTCCAGTGAAGTCTAAATATAAAACTTTTCTCTGTTAAAAAATACTTACAGTATAAATGTAAAACTAAATTAGTGTAACATAACCCACCATATCCAATATAATTTGTAGCAAACAAGTTTAAATTTTACACATATCTATTCACTATGTATTATATCGCTACTCTGTATTGTAATACTTGTATTTACTCTTGAAAGTTATAGGTTTATAAGAGAAGTTTGAAGATAAATGATGCAGTTACAGAGACAGAGAAAAAGCGAACTATATGTTATCCTGTAACCGACAGTTCATAGCTGTACACTTACTCTCTGACAGTTCAGAACTAAGTAGAATTCATAGCCAATTTATTAAACAAATATGGTGACTAATTATAAAGACCTATAGCAGTACCTATTTTAACGAGTTTTTAAACTGATATGATGATATTTTAAATTTATTGAGTTATATTTATGTTTTGAATTAAACAATTAATTATAAAAGATCGCTTAAAGTCCAAACTATTGTTTCTACAATTAAGAGGCAGTTCAGGGTTGCAACATTGTAGTTGACGCTTAGCGGGTTAATAGTCTTGTCACTAGTCCTTACCTAATACTAACGAATTTTAGTGGAGATACGAGACATGTTAGAGCAATTTTCTAAATGCATACCATTAATTTATTTTCTCGTTTCTTTTAATAGTTTTAATGGACGTTGAATTTGTATAGATATATCACTAAAGATAATTCCAATTACACTTAACTCGTGAGTTTATAAATAATTATATAAATAATACAAATTGAACGTTTTTTTTAAACTGTCTAACATTGTTTAAAAAAAAGTTCAAATTAAAAAATCATAACTAATAACAATAGAAGTTGAAACAATAAATAAGAAATTATAACATTAGTAAACGTAATTTGTATAAAATATAATTTGTAGATATTTTCTTACTTTTGATGAAGTTCAATATAAATCTGTTGTATAATAGTTTCGGTAATCGAGATTTCATCTCTGTTATTTAGCATTCCCGATTAAAACAAACAATGTAACTCCTACTTTTCCAGCAATGGTGTGTAATCGCCATAACGTTTTGGCCTTAATTTTATGAAACCATACACCTTCCACACATCAAGAATAATAATTATTAAAATCCCAAACAGAAGCTTAGATGAAACTTGAATGAAATCTGTTTTATATATTACTTGATTTCATAACAGTGGAAATAGACACACAGATTCATTTTTTTCTAATACACATTTGCGATATGGAAAATTAAATTTATTTTTCTTTTAGAGAAGAATATAACAATGAACTTACAGGTTATTATCAATGGCTTCAACTTTCCTATAGCAGGAAGGAAACAATTCTTTATAGAAGATACGGTCATCTATTAGACAGCTTTAGATGAAGATTGCAGCAATCACATTAGGCTAGAATAAAAAACTCAAAACAACACATCTCTCACATTTTAAATATTTCTTTTTGTCAGCTTTTAATTTATGTAGTTGATATGTCTTTGATTCATAATTATCATAGTCAGCAGGACACTCAAATCTGCTTTTAATTTGTAAACAATTCAACGACGAATATGATTACACAGTTTCACATTTATCTAATCATTTATTTTTCAATCATTTTTCGAAAGTATACATCATTTATATTGTAATTTGATGAAAGTATGGGCTTAATATTTTCCTAATTTCAAACTAGAGTTCTTTTTCTCGGGGTTTCCAGTACTAACTCAATATATGTACTTAGGTAAATAAGTCTTACAAATAAGTTAACTTTATTAACAAACACGGATAATATCATACTAATCATATTGTTCATATATAATAAAATTGTATTAAATGTTAAACTCCAATGTTACATGTCATAAATTATGTCTATAAGTATATTTCATAAGTTTACATCAGATTTACAACGAACAAGTTCTTCTTCTTATTTGTTCACATTATTATTATTGTAAAAGTCACCAACTGGAGATGAAAGGGAGATGAAAGTATTGAAATTGAGAGAAAAGACTTTATATTATATTTACTTTGTGGCACATTTATTGTTACATAAATCGTATGTAATTTCGTTCTCAATAAATATTTGTGTGTCCATAATACAAAAATATTTGATCTTAAAATATTTTTAATATTTTACACTTTGTTCTAAAGGGAAGCGATTAATTTATTCTTGAAATGGCTCGGTGTTTCTTAAAATAATTAATAAAAATAAACTAATAGTTATTATCTTCTTTCTACCTTTATATGCAAGTCACTAATACAATAACTTGTACGTAAAATAATTTCACAAGTTTAATATAAACTTATTCTGTATTGCTGTAGTGTTATAAATTTCTTTATCTAATTTTAAATACTTATTTTGCTCATATTACTCAATTTATTAAAATATCTCATATTCATTATGATCATATAATTCTATTAACTTTTCTCTTAACATTCAAACCAGGAGGTATTTTTTTAAAAATATAATATTATGGATTAGGCTTTAATGTCACAAGTTTTGTATAGTGTTATAATGTTTACATAATTGTTATTGTTAAATTTGATTACGTTTTGAATTATCCTAACTTTGACGGTTAAATGTGTTTGCTTTTGAAATATAATCTTATTAGTGGTTTCATAATTTTATTATTATCTTAGAAACATCTTACACAAGGATGATCATCTGTTTGATTCAAAATTAAAATTGATTTAGTTTGCATATATTTTTTTTTACTTTTTTCAAATGTTGTACTGCTGATCTATTTATTATATCTATACCTTATATTTTAATTATTTTTTACTATTAATAAAGAATTATAAATATTATTAGTCAATATTTCAAACCAATGAAAATGGTCAGGTGGTCGGAAATATTACAGTAGAAATAACGCAAAAGATATGTGAGAACCTTACTTTATCTATACGTATATATATATATATATATATATATATATATATATATATATATATATATATATATATATATATATATATATAAATGTGTGTCGTAAATAATATACTAAATGTCGTGCTGTATAATATAGATGAGAAATTGTTAATTTATGTAGAATGATATTCCATATTCCGATGAAATTAATTTTGATGTGTAAGTAATCAAATTGAAATAATAATAAGCGTAAAATTAAACAATCGAATAAAACAATAAACAAATATGATGATTTTGATTACTAATATGGACTTTATGGTTAAATACAACTGTGAACACAACACAATCTTATTTTACAATGAAGTAAACCGGGAAGTACTGTGAGCACCAGACATATTACAGAAGTACTGTGATCTATCATATTATAAAATGTAGTGAAGATTCTTGCTGACAGGCAAAACAAATAGTGTGTGTTTGGTATGCGTCCGTTTGTCTGCATAAGTCGATATTCACTAATGGACTAATGTTTTTTGGGGTTATATCTTCTTATGTAAATGTACAGATTTTACTCTTGATTTCTTTATACTTAAATAGTCTTATAACGGTGACTAAGAACAAACCTACAACATAATCTTTAAAAATCCGTTAGTAAAATGTCGTCATTTGTTAAAAAAAAAAAGAATAGTGAATCTACCAATAATAAAAAACAGCTGTAGGTATCGCATAGAATATGTAAAAAAATAAACACATTCTAGATACGCTAAATCCGACTTAATACTTTTTACAGGCTTTTATAATTAGAGAATTAATGTAACATTGTATATAGTTTCTGATTTGTGATGACGCAAACGTAAATGGAAATGACTTAATTAACATGACATAATATACATTAAGGTAAAACTAATATACAGTTTTATAGTTAGCACTGTATCAAATAAATCAGTTTTATAACATTTTTACATTTAGATATAACCATATAATTTACACATTAAACAAGAAATAATTTCTTATTTGTTACTGAATACTGACGAATAGTTTATGAAGATAATGATGAGTTAAGTAAATATAAATTATAAAAAAAATGTACTTCTCTAATAATTCACATTTAACTTAGTAAATGTGAATAAGATAACCATCTTATCTTATCTCTTTTGACAGTTGCAAAATAAATTAGGAGAATATTTTATATTCACTTAGCAAAACGTAAACAGTCTAGTTCCATTGTGTTCAGATATTAAGCAAATAAAAATTGTACATTTCAGAGGATCAAAATAACTCTAAAAATGTTAAGCCTTTACTAGTAAAACAAAACACCACAGCTTTTAATTTTCAATTTTCAAATAGTTAGTCACAAGATGAAGATGTTTGAGATTAGAAATAAAAATGTTTCTTTCTATTTGCACATCTTATATATTTAACATGTTTTTTTTTTGAAATTTGAGAATAGAGACCGTATCAATAACTTAATGATTCCACAGCTTCAGACTAGACTAAAATAAATTTCATCCATGCTTACCAGGAGCTTTTACATGAATTTTAATTATTCAATTCTCAATTAGATAGAGATCAATAAAGATTTAGAAAAAAACTTCATCAAAATAAATAAAGTGGGTGCGTAATCCATAGATAGCTATTACCTTTTTTGAGTTTAATGATTATAAATTTATTGTGTGTTTTTATTTATTTATTCACAGTTATATATAAACAAAATTTAAAACAGAATTTTTTTATCGACCTTCATGTATCACAGCACATTAATTATATGGAGATACGTAGAGAAGAAGTCCCTATGCTCCTTTAGTTGAAATAATGAACTAACAGAACAAGAAAAAAAGTAACAATTAAATCCAAAATTAAAATGAATTTATTTAAAAAAATAAAACTTATTCTAAACATCATCAGATTCCTTTTACAATTTAAAATGACATGTAACATTATAGATTTTAAAATGTCCTATTGACTTCCCCCATGAAAAATGAATGTCTATTTGGTAAAATAGGAAAGCACATAAAAGTGTGTTCATTTGTTTAAAGAAGTGCGCTGTTAAAAATGTAATCGGTATTAAAAAATTAAATCTATTAAAATAGAAAACTTTAAATTTGATATCTATTTTAAAATACATTTTGTCTGCTTAAAATGACATGTCACACGATGGAGATTGTGGACAGAAAGTGTTTAAAATTGTTTTACGTATAGAGGATTAAATTTAAAATTTATTAGAAATATAATAGTGATGAAGGTTACTTGGATGAAAATTTCATGTGTCTTAAGTCTCATGACTACAGGTGTGGAATTTCTAACAAAATGTTCATGCTCCCGTTTCTTGTAACACGTTTAAATGTATAAAAGTACTCATGTCTTATTAACTTGGTGAGAGAAATTTAAATCAAGTACTCATCTTCAAGAAGATAGTTGACAATGGATGTCATATTGCATAGGTTTGGGGTATTAAAGAAAATTTTAAGAATTATATTATTGAATATGTATGTATATAAATATCTTGAATAATGTGTATAAATGTACACTAGCTTCAATAGGAGTTTCATTTTTAAATTCAATCTAAGTTGAAATATTGAGAGAAACCAAACCATGTTGGTCACGTCATGTATTCTAAAGACCGAACGTTGAAGACGATATATTTTGATCAATTCCTGTTAATAAAATAAAATAATAAAGTTTTGCAAAGTTTTTTACTTTTATATTGATTGACCATACTTTAAACTGCTTAAAAAAGAGATTATTTATAAACAAATTTTAAATGTACTACTTTGTAAATCTTTCATTTGGTTTTCTGAGAATTGCTCAAACTTGTCAAAATCTGTTAGAAATTATTAAATTAAATGGACTCTATTCTGACTAGATATTAGTTTACTCTTATTGCTATGACAAAATTTCTGAGTTAGGAGTAGTTTAAAATTTGGACTTCTTTACAAAAACGTCTGCATGATATACCACGGCGTAATGTTCCACAACAATCGGTGTTTGGTATTCACATGGCCCCTGCAATAAGCCCAAATAGGCTACACAGTAAACTAGGCGGCGTGCGCATTTTTGATTCATCCGATAAGAGGAGCGGGGTTTTTTCACAGATGCTGTTATGCAATTGATGAGTGTGCGTGTTTTTCATTAACCCACTTATATTTTTTTACGCTTAACCTCTGTTAAATTACGTACTATAACCCGGAGTTCTAAACACGTATTCATAACCACCCGAATAACACATTTTCACCACGCTATTCTAATAGATACTGGGGTATTTTTGTGTTTGTGATCTTTTGCTTCCAGCTCTACAAGCCAGTCCTGGCCAGGAATCATCGCATAACATCACACCACAAGGTAAGATCCATATTCACCTAATTATTTCAGTGTCAAATATATAATTAATACTTTAATAAAGGTCGTCCGAAACTAACAATAAATATTACACCAGATTATACCTCTTTTGTTCACCGCTGCTAGAGGCGTTAAGTTACGTTACAATCGGTTTAATAGAACTTTAAAAAAATACGAAATACAATGCACAAGTCACTTTAATAGTAAAAAATAAATAAACTATCTATAATATTAATTATTTTTTTTTTTAATTACTTGATGTGTTGAGAGTCTAGTTCATGATAGGCTGCTAAGTTGATTAGTTCAGACTACGAAATAATTAGTAGACTATTTGAAAATAAACGGAAAATAATAATCACCTGTTTGCAGATCAAAATTTTGCCTGTGCTCTACCAATATCTGGTGGAAAACTACTCAATCTGTCTGGTTTATCAAAGTTGTCAGTTAGCCTATTGCGGCTTTTCTCTAATTTATGTAAGTAGTTAACATAAAATAACAATACACTAAGTAATAAAAATAATAAAAGAATGCAGTATTCAAATATTTTCCTCTTTAAAAATTATATTTTTTTAAATAATAATAAAACTATTCAGATGATTTTATTTTACTTTATACATTTATTTGACATTCGTGTGAGAAACTTCTAGCAATTAATTATTCTTTAGAACGATACTTCAGTCGTAATTTTAAAATAATTAAGTTACATTTTTATTTATAATTGTTTCTACTCTCTAAGAAACCTGTCTGGTCTTATAACTTAGCGAATTATTTTAACCCTAGTTAAGTTTAACAGGACAAACACTCTCGCAAGTGGTCACATGCACGGATACTACTGATTGCTTGCAACTTAAAAGGAAATTACATTTTTAATATCTTCAAATTAAAAATACTTCCCTTTTCACTGCCGTCCAGATAATTGTATGATTTTACATTAAATAAAGTTGGAAATGGAGTTTCAAGTAATGTCCTTAGGAATATTCCAATTGACTAAAATAACGACATATATTATGTGTTTAATTTAAATATTGGTTTTGTGATCAATGTGTATTTGTATAATTTGTAAACCTGTATAATGACCTAGGAATATAGGTCAACAGCATGAAATTCAACTCCATACTTCATATTTATACGTGCAATATGAAAATCCCACTCATATTGGAAATGTGTTTGAATATTTGTATAAATTTAATTTTGGATGTGTCATCCTAATTATTAGTAGGTGCTACATAAAATTACAATCTGTTATAATTTTTATTTGCATACGTCATAAAATTGAAGTGATAATGGATAACCTATTACAAATTATAATTTAATCATCCATAAATAAAGAATATAATTAGTAATATTGAAACATATTATGTTAAATCTAAAAGTGAGAAATGTGGTTTGATTGGTTGATGTTTTCATCAAGCTTAATGCAGTTCGAAAATATGACGCGTCAAGGTTGCGTTCATTCTAACGGTTCCTAAAGTAGAGTTGATTCTTGTTTACCGTAACACACCTTTTTCTCCTTGGTGGAACAGGTGTTGAGTTCATGTATAAATATAGCAAAAGTAAGGTCTAAATATTGATCCCCAGTAAGAATTTTGTAAATATGTTTCCTTATATGTAATAATATTTAAAGTGTTATCTGTGGAGCACAAGTTCAATATCTCTCTCTCTCTCTCTCTCTCTCTCTCTCTCTCTCTCTCTCTCTCACTCTCTCTCTCTCTCTCTCTCTCTCTCTCTCTCTCTCTCTCTCTCTCTCTCTCTCTCTCTCTCTCTCTCTCTCTCTCTCTGTCTCACTCTCACACACTCTCTCTCTCGCTCTGAATTCTCTTACTGGAATAAGCAAACTTCTAATTCAGAGATTCTGAGTAAATATAATGATTGAAATATTTTATAACAAAAAATATGTTTTTTGTTAAGTATTATTATTTTTTATTAAATTATAATTTTCATATTTTTTACGGTTCCAAGAATAAATGTGCGATAAAGTAAGATAAGTCAACTCTGTCAACCGCCTTCTATCATCTAGGATACCATTTTACGTACTAAGTACTACAACATATATACCTTTAATGATAATTTATGTAATAATAAATAATCCAGTTAAGTGTGAATAAGTTAATCTGTTTTAATTAGGCTTCCAGACCTAATAGAATAGCTTCACAATAAAAATAAATAATAAAATTTGGACGTCTAATAATTAAAACAAACACTTTTTAGTATAAACTCAAACTTTATTTATTTAAATTTTACCACCCATGGTTTCGGTAGTTACAGCATTGTCAAGGTAGTTTACATGAAATAATCAATGCTGTAACTAACGAATCCATGGTCGGTAAAATTAAAAAAAAATCGTGGTTTATAAAAAAAAAGTGTTTGTTTTAATTATTAAAATGGAATACCACCAAGCACCTACGGTCTTTAGCATAAATAGTTAGACGTCTAATATAAATTTGGTACAATCGTTAATTATAATTAGGTAAATTTAAATGATAATTTTTTTTAATGTTAGAATATTACATTAATTAAGTAAAAAATAATATTATTTTTTTAAAGATAAAAAACAAAATATATAATATTGGCATAATAGCCTATAGAATTGTTAACAATTTAAAATTTATAATGTAAAATACATGTTATCATCTGGGCTTTTTAAAAAAAATATATGATGAATTTGTTGTATGTTGATTACTGTTGTAATTAGCTAATCAATTTTGAGAAATAGCAGTGTGCTGTTTACTAAATTATTTGCACTGATATTCTCTTGAACAGGTAAGTTTTGGATCACAATGACGTGTGCACTCTTTTTGTCGGACCTAGTTATGATCAAAGAATGCAACACTGGTATATATTTTTTAATACTTTAAAGTTTATATAATAAACATATTTTGGGGAATTTTACAGTATAAATAAAATATAAATAAAATATCTGTTATAAATAACTATATATTCATAATTTTTTTTAAATATTTATACCTATTTACTGTGTTCTGTATTTTCTTAGGTCTAACGATTTAGTTATCTGATCTAATACACAAGGAGATCCCGAAGGTTAACATTAAACTTAGACAACATTGTGTACCCCCAACGGCATAAACCTTATTTAAATATACTAAAAGGAAGTACAACAATGTGATTGGAAATATATATGGGTATTTGTTTAAACATAATTGAATAAATTATTAGAAAGTATAACATAAGTGTTATTTGCAAAAGTTCTAATTTATTTTTCCTACATGTGTCAAATAAAAAAATCAAAACAATAAAATCAAAATTAAATATTCATAATTAGATTAGTACATTTTATAAAAACATAATTTTGTATTTTTCCGTATTATACACTTGAAATAAATAATCAAAATAATTATTACACGAATATCTCCAAGCCCATCTACACAGAATCGGCCTAGCAAACGAAGACACATGCCCCCTGTGTCAAGCAGGAAGAATGGACAGTGAACGCCTCTACCAATGTGCCCAACTCCAGTCAGTACCGCAGTGAACACAGTTAGTCTATACTGGGAGGCACGGTGTCGAATGGCAGAACGGCCACGGACGGGCGTTGGATAAAGTAAAGTAAGTACTTGAAAATACACTCTGACACGTAAACAGGCACTCAGACAAGTGTGATGAAAGTAAAGTTAATTTTTTTTGTAATCGACTGCCATAGTTCCAGGGTATAAAATCAACGATTGCTATAAAGTACTATTTAATATTTTTAATTGAAATAATATACTTTTTACGTCCGGTCATTAAAGACACAAGTTTCTAATTAAAATAGATCGTATGCAATGGTCTAATTCATACATGGAATGCAAAGGTTGAGTCTTCGCCCTGTCCATCACCAACTCTATCACGACCCAAACTAAACGCAAAACCAGCGACCTATTAAGGATGTGCGTCATGCTGAATAGATCATCTACCAGAGTTTGATCTCAGCAAGGATGGTCAACGTTTCATCGTGTCGGATGAAAACTCACTTTTGTTGTGACAAATGTAGGGTCCACTTGTGCATTACGAAGAAAAGAAGCTGTTTTTATTCTTTTTATTCACAAAAACTTTATATTTAATGTGTACATATATTTCAACACCCTTAATATTATTTATTCTACCAAACAATTTTTTTATAAATATTCTTTATATATATATATATATATATATATATATATATATATATATATATATATATATTGTAACGTAATAGAGGGCTCCCAAAAGGTCAGTGCTCGCAGGCCATAAATTGTGAAAGGGTTGACAGCTAGAAAAACGATTCTAACGTCAGTCACGGACCACAAGGAGTAAAAAAAAACATTCAAAAGTCAATGCCTTCAACCGAAATTATTTGAAAAGGACCAATGAAAGGAATTGCGTCAGTTCTGAAGTAACGTAAACGATTTAAAATAAGCCAATGAAGGAAGAGGACCGGAATAAAGCATTTGAAAATAAAATTTATAAATAAGGGTGGAAGAGAAGCGCAAGAGGTCTTTTTGGTTGTTAACTTATTGAAGAAGGGTGTTCCGGAGAAAGTGTTTCTCTTAGTAGAGAAAAGAAAAATGTTTTGAAAGATTTAGCCGAAATCAACCGTCGAAATTAAATAGTAACTGCGTCGTTTTGTACAAGTGTTTATTAATAATCTTTAAAGTAAAGTTAAAAGATAATCGTCGTTTATATTTTTTAAAAAATCGTCGTCGTCATAAAAGTGTGTGAGTAATACCGTCGTTCTACAAGTGTTTGAACAAGAATAATCATTGAATAAATTAAAAAGAATCGTCGTCTTAAAAGTGTGTGAAAATAAAAGTGTATGAAGAAAAGAGGATTCGTTAAAAAGATTAAGGCTAATCAATCCATTTACTGGCAGTCTACGCAGGAACCACGTTCAAGGAACCAGGAACATTGGAGCTGTAATAGTACTTCAGAATCGATAAGTACAAATTATTAATGGACAATTTCAATTAAGCAAGATACCACCAAATTCTATTTTATATTAAGTAAATTATAGTCACCAAAGAACCTAACGAAACCGTATAGAGAAAGTAAATTAAATTAATAAATAATAAATTTCAGTTAGCCGGATCATTTTATCAAAATAATAAAAAGTAAAAAATTAAAAGTAAAAATTCGAATACACTCTTATATCTTTATTTTAGATTAAAACATTGTTGAATAAGTAACTTGTATTTAACTATGCACTTAAAATAAGTAGTAGATTAAGATATTAATTGTATATTTATTAAATGCATCAAATCTTTACTATCTGCCTCAAAATTGTCTCAATCAAGGTTAAACTATACATATCAGTATTATGACCGTGATGTAACATCTCTCTATTACAATTAGTGCACTATTAGTTTATATAACTCTGAGGATGTTAACTACATTAACGAAATTAAGAAAAGATCTTAATAAACCATTTTAAATAGAATTTAATGAAATAGGTATAGAAATAATAGACGTTAATTAATTATTATAATCATTGTTTAATTTACAAGAAGCATTTTATTATATAATCACATTTTATCAAAAAATATTTATATATTTACTGGTTTTTATTAATGTACGTTTAAATTGGTGCTGATAAATATATTGTAGCATATTATACAACGTAGATTTCATTCATATAGGCCCTAGCAAAAATTTGCATCAGGCATTAAGAAGGAAAGATGGAGTTATTACGATGAACAAAGATAATAAACGCTCTTAGTAAATTTTCAAAAAGATTTATGCCTTCAAAATACCTGCTGAGCCCATGGCGGCAAATGCTGCAATAATAGATGGTAATAATCCCATTAATAAAGGAATAATTCGTTCTTGAAGTTCTGCTGCTGTCACGTTTCGTAAATCTAAGTTTCCTATCGCGTTCTTCGGTGGTTCATTCGCGATTACCTCACCTTGTACGAAGACAGTAACCATCCCCCACAATAGCAGTAGCAGTAGAGAATACATTCCTATAAGTTGTATCTGTGATTGTCGAATCCTAAATGTGAAGTGACAACTGGGACTGCGATCGTGTAATATATACAAATCTGAAAGCAATAAGTCACGCTAATTTACATTATCATCTGTTTTATAAAAGTGAATTACAATCGTTTTATTAGTACTTTGCATTCCATGTATGAATTAGACCATTGCATACGATCTATTTTAATTAGAAACTTGTGTCTTTAACGACCGGACGTAAAAAAAAAATTATTTCAATTAAAAATATTAAATAGTAGTTTATAGCAATCGTTGATTTCAAACCTGGAACTATGGCAATCGATTACAAAAAAAAATTAACTTTACTTTCGTCACTCTTGTCTGAGTGCCTGTTTACGTGTCAGAGTGTATTTTCAAGTACTTACTTTACTTTATCCAACGCCCGTCCGTGGCCGTTCTGCCATTCGACACCGTGCCTCCCAGTATAGACTAACTGTGTTCTGCGGTATTGACTGGAGTTTGGCACATTGGTAGAGGCATTCACTCTCCCTTGATATATATATATATATATATATATATATATATATATATATATATATATATATATATATATATATATATATATAACTATACAAACTGACATTAAATTCAAATGTCAAAATTATATTTAGTTTAAAATATAAATGTGATTGAAGTTAGTGGTCCTGGTGGATTCCTTTGATTGGTGATTAATTGGTGTGATTAGTAAAACATTGAAGTTCTACATTAGACGGGCTGAGTAAGTCTATTAAGCAAGATAAGATTCCAATTTTGTTTCATTTTTGTTTGTTTTTTGTATGTTTTTTTTTGTTTTTTTTTTCTTTGGCTCTCACACTTGAAGCAGCATGGCTGTTTTAGAAAAGAAAAAGAAACGAGATGTTAATAGAACTGCATTTAATATAATTGCACAAGTTGTTATTTTTTAGCTAAAATTGCATTTAGAAGTTTAACAAGATTTTCTCACTACATCAGTTTTATGAGAGTTAATTTTTGTCTCACAACAGTCAAGCTGGCCTGGATTTGCTAAATCTTTGGCATTTACGCATTCTACAATTTGTCGAATAATTCACCAGAAAACTTCAAAACTTAGGCGATTTATGAAATATGTAATTTAGAGTTTTATAATCAGATTTTTAACACAGATTTTCCTGGTAACCTTTGGACGAAACGTCAAGAAAGCTTATTAAATTACTTGGTTTTAGAGTCATTTTTTTATAACCTTTAAATACAAATATATCAACCAATTAGGTTAGTTTAAATTAAAAAATTTACTTTAGCTATTGTTGGAAGAATAAGTTTTTGCAGAAGGCGATAGTACATGATAATTACAACTAAAAACAATGACAAAAACATGATTTTAAACAAATGAAAGATGAAAATGTATACAGTTCTATCTGTAAAATATTGAAACTTATATTTTTTTTTATAAACAGGTTTGATAACCTTATATTATTATTTCTGATATAATAACTTTAATAATAAAGAGGTTTTCTTTTATATCATATATATATATATATATATATATATATATATATATATATATATATATATATATATATATAAAGCAATTAGGTTATTTTAAAATACGATAAATTGATAATATCAGACAAAAATGTAAATAGCAAGAAACGAGAACTGATCATGTCACTACAAGACGAAGGAAAGAAGAGGATTACAAATGGAAAAAAACAATGGAATAGGAACGTGAGGAAGAACTCTTTGACAACTATTTCAAGGGCCGAGGCGTAGCTTGAGGGAATAAGGAATAGCAAAATCTTGGAATTAGGTTAACAAATGGAACTCATCGGGCTACGGACACAAACATATATAATGGCTTAAAATCTACTATACCCAGGAAGACAGGTCATCAAGTCGAATCCCGACCGTATTCCTCCTAGTGTAATTATATGAACTCTCAATGTTAGGACGCTGAGAACTGCAATCAGACATTCAGAATTAGAAGAGTCACTTAAAAACGTAAAAATGTACTTCCAACCTTTAGTTGAAGTTAGAAGAAACTCAGAAACATTTTGCATAGAAAGCATTAATTCATATTTATTTTATCACTTCGTAGAAACAAAATATCATACATAGATTAGTTGGGTTTATTGTTAAAATCATTTCAGGGGACAAATCCTTGAGTATAGAGGAATATCGGAACGATAATACAATATTTATATTACAACTGAAGGAAAATAAAAGTTAATTATCTACCGGATTCACGCCACTAAACCGGAAGATAAAAAATAACTATGATCTTTTCTTTGAAACTTTATCTCAGGGTTTAAAACAAGAAAATAAAACTGGACATATTAAATTTTAATCCTAGGCGACTTCAGAAGCCAAGTTGGTAATCTAAAGAAAGGTGAAAGAATACACTGGGGTAGTATAACTATGACAGATCAACAGTAGGAAGATTTCAGCCAGGAATATGAAATGAAGATAGTTAATACTTTCTTCAAAAAATATCAGGAAAAAATGGACTTTGATTACACAAATCAACTAGTTAAAACTGAAACTGAAGTTTTATAAAGCAATTTTCATTGACAGGAAATAATGAATTTAGTAAAGACCAGGCTGTTAAACGTACAATTACCAAATGAATAGAAGAATACCCAGAGGCCTCGAAAAACTAATGGCTTGAAATTTCTAGAAACTAACCTACAAATTTACCAATAGAAATTAGAGATTTATAGTTTACAAGATAGCGATAACACATTGCAAACGTCTATCCAAGAAAGTTTCGGAATGACTAAAGATAACAAATTGAATATTTATTTTATGTCCCGATAAGATAAAAGAATTAAGAATTCAAAGAAAAAAAATAAACATGACGAATGACAAAAGAAAGTAAGATATATAAACAAGACGAAACAAAAATAGAACATACAGTTCTTTGCAAACTCATGGGCTTTAGGGTTAAAGAAGATGTTAACAATTTCGAAAATAGAATGATTGAAATGACATTAGATACCGATGGCTCTATAAAGAGGCTGAAGAAGCAATTATCAGAAGGGATGTCCTTGAACGTAGGAGTGAGAGATAAAAAATGTAAAATAAAGATAAGTATAGCTAGAATAATTAGTAGGGTTAATAAACTGTACGAGATTATATATATATATATATATATATATATATATATATATATATATATATATATATATATATGCACATGTGAAGTAGTAACACATAACAAAAAAGCAAGTATGTGAAGATGTGGTTTATTATTTTTTTAGAAAAATTTAAGTGAAAAAATATTGAAAACGCCTAAAAAAAGTGCAGGAAATGATAAAATTACATATTAGATGTAAAGATGGTAGCTACTAGACTAATATTATGAAGGTGCTACTAGTGATATTAAAAAGGAATTTAAGAGAGTAAATAGTACTATCACAGTGGAAATCTGGATAGACCATTTTAGTATTTATTTTAAAAAAAGGAGCTACTGTGAGATAAATAACAACCGTCCTATAAGCATAACTTACTCTAGTCTTTGTAAGTTGTTTATGAAACTTGTTCAGAACCGTAACCAACACCTATATAGAATGGTCATCAACCAATCGAACAATCAGTCTTTCGGTGTGGATATTTTACTCTCGATAATCTCCAGCTGAATCCAACTTACCGTGAAGTGTAAACAATGTTAAATTCGATTTTACCTTGCATTTATCGATTATATAAAAGTTATAGATTGTTAGAAGCACTAATTTCTATTAAATCGCTTCAGCCGCAAGATTTCTCTTCAACATATTTAAATATTATTGCAGATATAAAAACACTACTTCAAGAATAATGTAGGGAAACCAGGAAAATACTTTAGAATTCAAAATGGATTCAAACAATTCGACCACGTTTCACCATTATTTTAAATGCTGCTCTGCATAAAAATTAAAAGAAATTAAAGTGAAAATGGGCTGGTGGATTTGCAAGAGAAGTAGAGCTGAATTGGAGATCAAGAAAAATACTAAGACAAAGAACGAGATGGAAAGATGATATGAAGACAGCGGGAAAGTCGTAGTTGGAGACAGCAAAGGACCTCTAAAAGTAGCCGAACCTGGAAGAGGTTCATAGTGTGCCTAGTTCTCTCAAGTGTGAAATGTTTAATTTATTAGCCAAAGTCATGAATAAATGAAAGATAAGAAAGTATAATAAATGACAATAACCCTACAAGTCTATATAAATTAATTTATGTTGTAGTTGATTCAATTTACAAAGGTTGATAAACAGGGAATTCATTGACATAAATCCCTAATGGACCATAAATAAATGTCCAATTTCCAACATTTGAATCACATTTCCTTGAATATATGTAAATTTGAAACAGATAAAAAAGATTATGTTCATGAACTCATCGTTGATAGACGATCTTTAATCAGAGTTTTTCAAAATGATGGTATTTTATTGTATAATAATATTGACTGACCGAAAGACTAATGGAACTATGATGCCAGTAAAATATATTAAACATCTTAAAACATAGAATGAAGGATCTGATATCAATTTAATTAAGTTCCAAGTCCAGATGATAAATAATATTTAAAATGTAAGGGGAAAACATTTTAGCCATCTGTATAGAGAATGTGTGCTAGTTTTTGTTCTGTTTATATATAATGAATAACTTCAAGATTAATAATATTTTAATAATTCCTGAAGGTTTAAGCAATCTACTAAACAAGATAATACAACGATCGAAACGTTTATAATTATATAATACACAAAACTGGAAACGCCTATGCAATCTTTGAATGTACCTTAAAAAAGTTGTTTAAGTATTTATATCTGTTTAAATAGTATTATCATGGTTTATTGGTTAAAGAAAAAATGTTTCACTTCACGGGTCTATACCAATAAAAATAATTATTTTGAATGTTTAGAACTTAAGTTTGCTCAAATAATCTGGTTTTTAACCATCCCTAATTTGGTTTACAAAAAAATTAGGTAGTATATCACACCACCTCTTTAATCTTCATATATATATATATATATATATATATATATAACTTATATCCGTTTAGTTATTGGATTAATAACGTCAAAAACAACACAAAATTTGATAAAATTTGATATTATATAGGCTACATACTATATATCAAACCCTTAGGTGTTATATTGATTACAATATACTTTAAGCTAAGTTTTCTTACCTAAGTACACAGAAAGTTTCTTACCTACTTCAGAACTAAATGTCGTTGTAGTTAATTACCAAAGTTTCTTCTTGTTAATTACAAGTTTACATCATCTATATCAAAAATGGTGTCTTACTTGTAAACTTGTGTTTGACATTTCAAAGGATAAATTTTGTTTTGATTACAGCAAACTTTGTATCCACTGCACCACTGAAAACAAAATAATATATTGATAAAATCATAAATACATGGATTAACACCAAGGGTTAAAAATTTTTTTTAATGTGAACATGATTTATTTTAGCCACCAGCATTTTGTAATATGTAAATTTGTCTCCATTTTATTTGTCGTATATAATATAATTCATACGTTTAGAACTTTCAATGTGTACTAAATATATTGTATTAATTAAATTACATAAGTAATGAAAAAAGTTATTTTCTAGAAAACTAATAGAGTAGTAACGTACATTAAACCATGTTCCGTTTTTTCTTAAAGAGTTAAAACCACTCATAACATGTTTGCGGTTTAGTTATTATCATACAGAGTTGTATCGCGACTAATAGATTATATATATATGCAGTGTTCAAATATAGAGTTTTAAATGTTGGATTTTTGTTTTAGACCTGAGAGTAAAATATCATTTATAGAAATAACGGAAGTGGTTTTTACACTACCATCGAATGCAAAACCACTACCATACTAAATTATTTCTATTGCATACGAGCTTGGTAGTGCTGCTATAATGTTTGAACACAGCATGTTGTGGATGAAAATAATGTCCCGAGTTAGGAATTCACTAAGTAGTCTGACATGAAATTATAATAGATATCTTTTAGGTCTGGTTTATTTTTAAATTATTTATTAAATTGGAGAAACGACGTTGGCCCGTACTTGATGAATCTCCGAACAGGATACGATCTTGAGAAAATGGAAGTGAGTTAATATATAGTCCGCTAGCATTGCGCTTGACTGTTGAGTCTTATTGATTTTGACATAGCATTTCTTTATTAGATATTTTTGTAGAGAATCTAACTATGTTTAGAGCCCAAACATTTTGTACTAATTTGTGTAGATTCATGTCACTAATTATTACCATGAAAATCGATTTAATTGATAATTTGGGGTAGGAATTGTTCCTATTAGACAGTAACCAATGATAGTAATTTTTGGCGTTGGTAAATCGACCCCTAAGTGTACTGAATGTTCAGATAAATTAAGAACATATAAATCAAAACCAATAATTATTTAAATTTCTGAGTTGTTATTGAAATTTGGATCAGAACTTTAAAAATCATTTAGTTTAACTTGTAATTCAAGGAATTTCTCAAATTGTGGCCTATTAGAGTTAATTTCATCAATCACAATAATTTCTTGTAATTATTTTTGCAACTGACCATTTAAATTGTAAATAATTAGTTTATTGGTGCCTAATGTACGTGTAGATATTGTGGAATTTCCTGTTAGTAAAGTGCTAGATGGGATGATGTTTAGACCAATTTTAGAAGCGCAATGTTTCGTAATAATAATCTATTAACTTACAGAGTCAAGCAATGCTGTAAACGTGTGTGGTTTGATAAAGTGTGTTGACAAAACAACTAAAGCATTACAAAGGCAAGTTGAACGAAAATGATTATATCCGCTGTTTGAGAAACAACATACACTGATGAAATATTGTCGGAGTTGTGGACTAGATTTTCTTTTTTTGTGATATCCTGGCTTAATTATTTCTGAAGCTACATTGTTAAGGCGTCACCAACAAGTAGTTCCATTGTACGACTTGAATAGGCTGTGGAAATATAATATTATGTGATGTTCATTATGACATCTTTTACAATGTTCTTTAGAAGTACAATTAGTTGCAGAATGTTTACCGAGACAATTATTAAATTAATTAATTTTCTTAATTTTTCCATACCTTTCTGAAGATGAATTTATTATGTCCGTAAAACGATAATGGGTATGCTTGTCTGTTTTACATAGTAAATTGTTTTAATTATTTACAGTAGACCTTTGCTGGCTCATGGTTTGTTTAAATTTATCCCCTTGACTAAAGAGGTTGAGCATTTTAATTTTTATAAATGCCTTAGATTTAGAAAATGATTTCGTTGTGGTTTCTACAAGTACTGCATCTTCTAAATGAGAACAATAAATCATTAAAAAAGTTGATTTAATCCTTTCTATGTGAGTAGCTCACGGTTGGCTTTGCTTGAACCTTCAAATTATCGACATCTCACTTGATATAACTCTCCTAGTAAGAAAGTATCTTACGTAAATTCATTTTGCACATCGTAATAAAGTACAATTATAGCTTGAGAAAAACATCGATGTATTGACGTTACTCATGTTTGATTAGAGGCGTCGATTATTTGTGAAATATGAACATTGTTATCTAAGAGTTATCTAAGAATGTATTGACGCACAAGGTGTCCCAAGATGCATTCTTATAGATGGGAGGTAAATTGTAAATTGTGTATAACATTTAGAGTTTCAATAAACAAACACGAAATGAGATAAAATAACTTTTCAACTAGAGATAAAGATGGACTTTGTTGATATATTATTGTCAAAAATGTGCAAAATATTGTCCATTTTTTTATTTTCCGTTTAATTTTTTTTAAATTTATTTAACGAAGATGGACGGACTTTATGGAAGAAGATTTTTGACAGTCTGAATTATGAAACTGGGTTAATTTTTTATGGATTCATCCGTCTGTGGAATAAATACAATTAAAAAATTGATTTCGACAATTAAATCTGAAATTTCAAACTGATTCTTTTAAAGTTTCACTTTGGTCAAATCTTTCTATATTTTCTTCAGATTTAACTTGTTCAAAAAACTTATCAAAAGCACGTGAGCGTTTTTCGTGCATCCTCAAATAATGAAGTTTTTTTGTTTTATTACCTGAAGTATGACTGTCAGTTGCAGATTCAGAAATAGTTTGTATTTGTAATAATACTTTAGAAAGTCGAGTTTTCACGCCAACAGCTTCTCGTGTGTAATGTAAAGAAGCGCATTTTTTGTGAAAAAGAAGAAGACAATTATTTGCATGTTAATTACTTTCAAGAGAGCTATATAGAATGACATTAATTAATGCATACACAATACGTGACAGATATTATAAAGAATGCATGAACCAAACATTAGAAAATCATTTGAGGTTAAAACACGTGTTCATTTAAAACAAGTCATTATATAAAGTTATTAACATTAGTAATACATGACGTTTGTAGTTATACATTACACAGTATTTCATGAGACTTTATAATCCATAATAATTATAAAACAAGTGTCGGACTTAGCCTTGAAATTGAAACAATTAACAATGAAATTATGTCAGAAATGAATTACGTGAGGTTGAGTCAGGTGCGGACTAGCGCTAACATAGATTTTTAATAGCAATAAATATATTTAACAACTTGTGATAGAACACAAGAAAAGTTTGAATTCAAAAAAATGAGTTGCTCTACTCATCCGTACAAGATATCACGGCTAGATATGAATAAACGGTGAAGGCAAGAGTGTTGAACTTTGATTAAATTAAAAACTCGTTTTTCTAAGCTTTGGTCAAAAATATTAGAGCACACCTGGCACCAAATACAAATATCCAATACTAAACAGAGTATATTAGTTAATATTTGCATTTAATTAAAATAAATAACATAGCGTGTAGATATCACATTACATGATATATTCAAGGATTAAATTAGAGGTAACATAATATTTACTTTTGAAACCATTATTACAATTATTACGCTAAATATAAATTAATCACAGCAAGTGTATTTGTGTAATATAGTCAGAGAGCTATATTACACAAACAATATATTATACGAAAACAATATTTTTGAAATCTATTAAAATTTTGAAACGATATTAATATAATTAAACAAGTTTTGTTGTCTGTTCGGGAGTATTTTATGTAGGTACATAGTTTATTTATTTATGTTTTTAATTTTCAGAACAATTAACAATGGTATTTTCGTAGGAGCAATCGATATTTTGTTTGTTTTTTTTTTTAAATAATGTTAGAAAAATTAAATAAAATAATAATACAATAATAATAAGATTGTCTTATTGGATTACTGAATTATTTGAAATTTAATTTCTAGAATCCGTTTTATTTATTTGTTTAGTTAAGGAATATAATAAATTATAAAGTTTTAAAATATAGAATATTAAAATAGACTAACATTAAATAAAAGTCTAAACAAATTTATAAAAATATATTTTAGTTTTATCGAATTTTAATCCGAATTCATATAGTAAAACAATTGATAATATCACCCATATTGTTCCAAAAGTGCATATCTTCCAGTGTTCATTAATATCAAAGTGAAAGATAGAGAGAGATAGTGAGAACAAACAAAAAACAAAAAAAAAAATTAAAACGGTAACATTCCATAGACTGTGATGTCAATATACAATATATAATTTTAATATAATCACTTGTTAAACAATACCTAGTTTAAAAACATTCAATCTTTCAACTTATCTGTTCTTGTTATTCATCGGTTTTAAACTAAAAACAAATTAAGTTTAGTTTTATTATTATTATTATTATTTTTAAAATATTTTTTTTAATGCGCAGTATATATACTTTATGTTTTTATTGTCAATACTTTTCAAATACTAAGATTCATGTTATTTAAAAAATATATATTATTTTATAAAGTAGATAACTATTTAATTGATCTGTTTTTTTCAAAACAATTATTTGGTTTACAAAATATAATATAATATTAATATATTGAAATATGACTTTTTATCAATAAATGTTTTCTTCGTATGTACAATTTATCGTATGTCTTGTGGAAATGTAATGACAAAATTAGGTTTACTACAAACAACACAAATTAAAAACTTAGGTGTTAAAATTTCCATAATATGTTTCAAGTCATATTAAGTACCATATTAGTCTAAAAGTTTCTGACGTCATATAATATTGGCGTCGTAGTTTTAGCAAATTTAGTTTGCAGTAATTACTTGCAAAAAGTTATTTATCATGGTAGGCTAGATCAAAGTTGTTTACGACTTAGGTATAACATTTCTATGGAAAAACTAGTTATATCAAAGCATTTTTGCAAATAGATTGCCACATTGATTAATAAAATTTTTAAGTCCCACCCAAGTTAGCATTGATGTTACAAATTATTGTTAACATATGTTACTGATCACTGACATACAGTACCTAACTTATTATTTACTATTTTTAACCAATATTTACAACCCACAATAATACTTAAAAACTAATAATCCCAAAAAGATTTGTTGGTGTAATAAAAAAAAAAAAAAAAAAAAAAAAAAAAAACAGTATTTCTTTGACACGAAGAAGAAAAATACTTTCTTACTAACTCATCATTGAGAAATAATGTCGTCCAAATTTTATTGATATAAAAAATATTCCCAAGTTGACGGACAAATATTGTAAATATCTCAAAATGTAAGACAAATGATAATTTTTTGAAATACAGTAGCAGAATAATGTAGACTTTTTAACAATTTGTGATATATCTTCAGTCAGAGTTTATGTTTTATTGAAAAGTATAAACAAATTAACACATTTTTGATTGTTGTGGTTTTACTAATGCCTGGCTTCTGAAGTAGTAAAAGAGAATAAGATTTCTAAGCAAAATAATCACCCATTTTCCTGCTGGTTTGATTTTAATAAAAGAAAGAACTATAGTGCTGCTGCTAAACAATGTAATTATTTGTCACTAAATAAGTTACTACGTATTCACTGTGGAAAAAATACCTGTTAACTTTTAGTTTATCGTACAATACAATTAATATACGGGGTGATTTAGGAAGAAACACAGGTCCGGAAATTGTTCTATGGACCTACCTAATGGCCTCCAAGGTTATCTGATCTAACACCTTTAGGTTATTACCAATGGGGCGTATGAAAGCTGTAGTATACGAAGATAAAGTTAATACCTGTGATACGTTGATGATTTGAACTCAAAATGCCGCTAAAAGTGTTCGAAGCCAACATTATAAAATACAAAATGCAATCAAACGAATTATATTTATAGCACAATGTTGTATGTGATGGAGAGCATGTTGAACATTAAGATTAATGTTTAATCATGGATTAAATTTGTGATAAACAGTCAGATTGCGGGTGCAATGAAAATGTAGAATACCGATTTATTTGATTTGTCTTATTGAAATTTGCCTAAAATTACGCAGACAACAGGTAAATTTTTAATTACGCAGTTTTGACTCCTTCAATTAAAAGTTATAGCTCTTTATAAACAAATATTTAGATTTTATGAATGGAACTTGCATAAGATTATTCAGACAACAGTTTGACTACTTATATGCAAAGTTTTGCAGTTTATACATAATATGTAGATATTTTGAATATAACTTGTCTACCATTTTAAATTTATGAAATAGTTTCAAATCTGTTTTTGTTAAATACAGAGGTATAACTGTAAACAAATCTCAATTTATTGAAAAACCAAACTATAGTTTACTGTCTTAAACCAATTACAAACGTGAGTGACACTTACATGCTCTATTAACGGAAACTTATAAGAATAGCTGAATGATTTTGTAAGCTCTTCCTGGAGAAATAGAAAGTTAAAATAAATATGAATAAACATTTAATTTTAACAAAGGACTTTAAAGTTATTAAGAACAAGAGGAAGGATTTGACTGAATCTGTCTTACTTTTGACGGCATTTAAAAAATATGTATATATGTTTTGAATATGTTTTTGGTCTAGATAAAACCAAAATGGCAATTTGAGTACACAGACATAGTCAAACCGGACAAAACATTTGTTTTACGTCTCTTCTACATCGTATTGAGATATTCTGAATAATTTGGTTACTTCTAAAACTCATTGCTCTAAATTAAATAGCGGTAATACAGTTGTCGAAATCTAGTTCAAATATCTTCTGATAAAGTAGCAGATCTAATCCTCGAAAAAAAAACTTTTTTCACGGAAGTGCCCTTGTGTTATAACTTGAATTATAAAATCCGATAATTAGCCAAATTTGATATAAGATATATAAAAAAACTTAATATATAATAAATAATAATAATTCATTGAAAAATTTGAAATTCTGTCCAAAATATGAGGTTTTTAAATTTTTATTAAGACTCGTGATATATTGAACTAGGTGTCTAAGTTAGATTAGGACATTATGAAATGCGAATATTGAATATGTCTTAAAGAAAAACCGACATTTGATAAAAAGTTCGCAAATTTACACTTGGTAAATCCTTCCAAAACTTTACTTCCAGAAATTTTTTAAAACTTTTTAAAAACTCTAAAAACACCATTAAAAAACCCAATATCTCGTATTTTAATATATTTAGAGCAATATACTGAGAATGCATATATTCCATTTTTTACATATGATCTCGACAATCAATGTCCTTTGCAAATATTATTTAAAACCTATATTTTGCCCACACATTTTATTTTAATGGTTCAGAAATCGGCGAAAGCGTACCAAAATGTTAGATGTAGACAGTGACAGATTGAGATGTAGTCTGTATATTATAGTTAAAATACTCACCCAATATCATCGCTGTGATATCCCCAAAATTTGACTATTTGCAAAGTCTCTAGTTAACGTATAACATGCAAAATTAGGACAAATTAGTAGTAAACATGGTTTAATATTTAGATATGAATTGTTATTGAAACTTTAAAATAACCTAATGTAAGTTTTCCTTGTTTAAATCTCTTGTAAAACGTAACGGTAATGTTAGAAAGGGTTTTGAAGTTGTATATCTGAAATATAAGAACAACGACATCAACTGTAGGAACTAATGCACAATATCTAACATTACTGTAAACTGGATCACGGTTGAATGTTAACTCTTTCTGTACAGCCGTAATTAATGCTCTTTTTCCTATAAGTTAATCTCTAAAAATATATCTACATTGATTGACATCAATAAATCGTATTTAATATTAAGGTAATATTTCTGGTTTTTTTTTTGTCGCACTAAAATAACATTTATCTCACTTAAAGAAATATTCCTAAAATTACATACTACTACAAAATCTATTTCAGATAGTAGTTATAAATCAACCGACAAAGTCCAACACAGGTTAGATATTTCTGTTTAGATATAAAATAAACTCTGTAAAATTTAAATTAATAAGCTTTCCATTTCAACTTGACAAAACTATGTTTCTTTCTATGTTTAAGTTGAGAAGATTTTAATTGGAATAGAGGATCTTTTCAAATTTCGGAATATTGTATATTTTGTGATTGGTGAATCGTATTCCCTGCTACAAGCCGACTCGTATTTTTGTTGTTAATTTGTGTTTAATTAAGTCAATACTTCAGTTATAAAATAGTTTTATTGGTTTATTAATATATCTCTTAGTTCACGAGACCTCATACTGTTTCAATCAAACAATAGTTAATAATGGACTAAATTACATAAAAGAGATTAGATTGCCCATGGTCACTAAAAAAATGCCCATTTAGCAATTTAGTGCTTTAGATGTCCCAAATATTATGCTTTCTCTCAATTTTGAACAAATCAAAGAAACAAAAAACACCTTTGTTTGAAATAGTTATTTGATAAATAAACTTAACATTTGGGTCAATACTTTAAACTCCATATCTTTTATTTAGAATTATTAAAAAAGGATATTTTAGAACTTATGGAGCATATGTATCCGCCTGTTTATTTGTATGTAGAAATTTAGTTTGGGAAGTATCTATAAAGTTGAAAAAGAAGGAATCTATTTATAAATTTTACAAGACATTTATTTATAGACTACTGTTGTTGTTGTTATTCTTGAAAATGACTTTTCAAAATCAAATAGAGACCCAAATAATCCAAAATGATACTATAAAGAATTAAATTCGAACACAAAATCTCACAAAAAAATACATTTACTTAACCAAACGTGTTTCGATAACAAAGGTGCTATCCTCTATGATACATGAGCTAATATAGTAACTAATCTAAAAGTAACCTAGCCTACCCGATGTCTTTATAATGCAAATATGCATTTATTTACAATTAATTCATAGTGTTTATCTGAGGAGAAAAAGTAAATAAATCTTGAAAATAATTAAAACATGATTACACAACTTTTTTTTTTTTAATTTGGAAATAAAATGAATAACAATAAATACAAAACGAGCAAATTCAATTTGAAAATCCTAAAGTAAGGAGAAGGCTACGGCATTATCCATTGCATTAACGGATTGAATTATAACTACATAATGACAAAAATCCATTGTAAAAAATAAACTAAATTGGCTTTAAACATATTTTACCTTAAAGAAAAACCATTCATAAAAACAAAACCCCAACAAACACACACAAACACACACACACACACACACACACACACACACACACACACACACACACACACACACACACACACACACACACACACACACACACACACACACACACACACACACACACACACACAAACACACAAACAAACAAACACACACAAACAAACAAACACACACACACACACACACACACACACACACACACACACACACACACACACACACACACACACACAAAGTGATATGACAGTGATTTAACATCTCATTGTTATACTTGATTCACTATTTATATCACTCTTAGGATGGTAACTTTATTACCGATATCTAGAAAAGATCTTATTAAACCATTTTAAATAACATTTAATGATACAGGTATACAAATAATAGCCATCCATTTAATGCAATAACTATTATTTATTGTAAAAGAAGAATTATATTATATATGACAATTATTTTTCGTAAATATTTAAATTTTTATTGAGATTATTAATGTTCGTGAAATATTGGTGCTGATAAAAACATTGCAGTATATTATACAATGTAGATTTCATTCATATGGCTAATAATTGCCTTAGGCGTTGGTAATAAAAGATGGATTTAATGCGATCAAAAAAGATAATAAACGCTCTTTGTAATGTTTGAAGAACATTGATTCATTTTTTATAATTATTTTGAGGCCATGGTGTTCATTGATGACAAAAGAGATGGCATTAATCCAATAATTAAAGGTATAAATTCTTCTGCTATCGCGTCTTGTAAATCTGCAGTTCCTATCGTGTACTCCTGTGGTTCCGTCTTAATCACCCCACCTTGTACGAAAACCATAACCATCCCCCACACTAGCAGTAGCAGTAGAGAATACATTCCTATAAGTTGTATCTGTGATTGTCGATCCCTAAAAGTGAAGTGACAACTGGGACTGCGATCGTGTAATATATACAAATCTGAAAGCAATAAGTCACGCTAATTTACATTATTATCTGTTTTATAAAAGTGAATTACAATCGTTTTATTAGTACTTTGCTTTCTCTGTATGAATTAGACCATTGCATACTATCTATTTTTAATTAGTAACTTGTGTCTTTAATGTCTGGACGTAAAACGCATAATATTTCAATTAAAAATACTAAAAAGTAGTTTGTAGCAATCGTTGATTAGAAACCCTGAAATTTTAAAAGTCGTTTATAAAAAAACTAACGTTTACCTTTACCAAACTTATCTGAGTGCCTGTTTACGTCTCAGATTGTATTTTCTAGAGAAATTTTAGAGTGTATTTTTATCACAAGAAAAATAAAATAAAATTAAAAAAAAATATAACAGTTTGAGTTTTATTTATTTATTTTTATTATTTTTTTAACAACAAAATCACAACATTGAAGTATTGTAAAATTTATCTACCTATGAAAGGTAATACAAATTGTGCATTTTAGTAATATCTTTAATATTTATGCCTTTGTTTGGCAAGGACGTTTGAAGAACATAATAGATATTATTTATTTTTTTTCTATATTATTAGCTTCGGCTTGACGTCAAAAATGTCATGTGTTTCAGGCTCAATATTCTAAGTTACTGAGAATAATGAGTTTTTTTATAAATGTTATAAATCACTTACTCGTTTACAACATTATTCGTTCTGTTAAAAACCACCAATAATAGTATAATTTCTCTCAAACATTTTAATGAAGTTGGGAGGAAAAAAGGCTTACCAAACTGACCGGAAATAACTTATAATTACAGATTTTTCAAAATAGATATATATTTCACGATTCACGTAATTTAAAAAATATATATTAAGTACGAAGTCTCAATTAATTGTTATTTATTTCACAATTTTATGAAATGTAATTTGTTCTTTTCATCCAAGCAGGAACAGAAATAATTTTAATAATAAAAACAACAACTCTCTGCCCGAATTAAAGTTGTGTTAATTATAACAAAACGTAATGTTGACGAATACCCCGGGGTTCTCTTCTACGTACTAGCTTAGGAGGGAATAATGTAATATAAAAAATCATACTATGTTTTGTTGTCTATGACGTAAAACTATATAATATGCGGTAAAATCAAATAAACACAATACTGCCATACTACATAACGGTTAGAGAGAAGATTAATGTTTTCTTTTTATCTTATATGTTTAATAAATTTTGTAAAATAATAAAAGTTTTTTTAATCTTCGCACTTCCCTAAGGTGGTGTAGCATTCAAAACATATCAACTCACTTCTACCACATTAAATAAATCTTTACTCATCTTATCAACCGTCAATTCTTGCCTAGTCCACTCCGCCCTTGATTAGTGTCGCTGCGTGGTGACCCACAGCCGAAACAATCATCTGAGTTCTCCGTCTTGCTCTAACGGACGAAGTCCAGCCTTACCGATATCACACAACCTGTTCCGCTTGAAAAACGTACTCACTCCTGTCTTGGTCATCATAAAATGTAGACTCAAAATCTAACAAAGTGCTAGTTCTAATTTATGTTAACATTTGCTTCAGAAGAAATAAGTAATAAAAAAGGTTGTCAGTGATGTGTTTTTTGTGGAGTAAAGATCAAGGTTGTTAAATTTTTTTTTATAAGTAACGGCACATGTTTCGTGAGCTCTTTCTAGAGGATCCAGGTAACTTATCTTTTTTCAGATTTTACTATATTATAAAATTTTGTCAGTATTTTAAGCTTTGTTCATTAAGATATGTGTTTCATGTTTTATTTTAGTATTCAAAATTTAATATTTTCGTAAAAGTATTTTCCATTCTTTAAAACATAATTTACAGATATTTTAGGCTTTGTTCATTAAGATATGTATTTGATGTTTTATTTAATATTCAAAATTTTACTGAAACTTAATAATTATAAAAAAAGGCATTTTCCTTTCATAAAACATAGTTTACAAAACCTTAAAAAGTCAGACTTTAAGTATTGAGCAGTTATGTTGAAATTAGAACAAACTTGTAACAAACATTAAGCAATCAGAATATTAAATTTTTAAACATGTCAAAATGCTAATTAGAGAAATGTTTTTTTTTGGACCAGAATACTTGTTTTTACAGATTTTCCAAGTGTCATACAAGTTTTATTTCAAACAAAATCAAAGTACTTATATACAATCTTTATGACAATCTAAGAAGGATTTAATTATAAACTTAATGAATTTCTGTAATACCGTTAATATTCTCTAATTTAGACGAAATAACTAGATATTTTAATAAAAGAATCCTGTTTCTACAACATGTTTAAGTTTACATAATTCTAGTAAACGTGTCTTTTCTACAGCAAAAAGCTGGATCGAGAGTGAGAACCTGTTTAATTTTGCATATTCTACAGCAAAACAGTAGCTTCGTCAAGGTTTCTACCTGTTCTCAAAGACATGCTCAAACAAAGAATTTTAAACATTACAAGTGCACAAAAAATGATTTTCTTTCGAACACTGACTTTGTGAAACTGTTTATATATATATATATATATATATATATATATATATATATATATATATATATATATATATATATATATAAACAGTTTCACAAAGTCTCGTCAGCAGAGAGACGTTGCCCAAATGATAATTGGCATCTGAGAGGTGGGCAATCACCGATTGCTGGTCAATAGAGAGATGGGCCCAGGAACGTACTTACGAAAGAGATAGAGAAAATTCACGGGCCAATGTTGAAAAGGCGAGCAGATTCATCTGTTAAGAAAACAAGAGTTGTTGTTTAAATTCAATAATTTGCCATTTCTCTGATTGAGGATTTAAAGGTCTGATTATAACAGATCATGTTTTAAACTAATTGTATTTTATGGGATTAAATATTTGATAGGATATAATATGACATGTTGACATAGAATTATTTATAGATATAAAGTAATTGTAATAACTATAAGGGAATAAATAACAATTTATTATTAATAATCTGGATAACTGAATTTGCTATCGATCCATGTTTGTTTTAAAATCTAACGAACCCAAAGAAATTAGATAAACCATTCTAATTATCATATAGGAAAAACCAATTCCTATTACTTCATACATCATACATCATTCTATTTAATTATCACTAGAACTTACTTTAATTATAACACTCAGCCCTAGTCAATAAAAATAACAACATTACAACATAAAACATTTATTATTAACATAACATGTAAATACAAAACACGCTTTAATACAGTTCGGTTACAGAATAAAACAATAAATTAATAATTTACTGAAATGTTACAGAGTGATCAAAACTTCATCTTTACTTATGTCATTATTTAAATTAAAAAATACATATTTACCTCATGTTTTTAGCGATCGTGTTCCTAGCGGCAGTAGCACAGGAAACACTACTGCCGTCGTCCGCGACCCTCCACTACTGAAAAACTAATCAGATATACTGTAATCCATATAAAAATTATGGGTATACTAATAAAAAAGATATAATAATAATGGAATTTGTATATAATGAATTGAATAAAAAATAGTTTGAATTATGTGTAAAATGAATTTGAATATAATTGAATTTTTGTTAAATTATCAATATAAATTATTTTTTTATGTACGAATAATTTTAATGAATATAACCAAATTAATTTTTGTATTGTGAAATAATTATTGGAATTGGAATTAATAAACTATTTAATTACAATTATTGAACTAAGTGCATTAAGAATACAAACAAATCTTTATTTATAAGAGTGATCACTTTTCAGAGTCACGGTATTTAAGCCACCCTACTATTTTGAGGTTTTGAACAGTAAAACTTAAACAACTGCACGATGGTTACAAATACAATATCGCTGCATACAGTGTGTGGCGTTTTTATAGAAATTTAAGTCTAATAATTAACCGCTGGGAGGTGTGCTTGGTCTTGCATATGAGTCATGTAGTGAGCTACAGGTTTTTTTTTTTGTTTTCTTGGAATCATTGTTAAAAATTTAAATGTTTTGTGAAAAGTGTTTTAAAGGAAATCATCCAATAAATAATGTTAAAATAGCTCATACATGCGTGTTTTCTTAGAAAATTTAAAAGCTACCTCTCTATGATCCAGGTAAAAGAAAAAAAACTCATTTCATTTAGTAAGATAAATTTCAATGAAAGAAATATCTATAATCTGAGTTCGCTATCTTATATGCATTGTATTTTGGATTATGCTGTAGATTTTATCTAAGTATTCTTTTCCTTCAACGATTAAAGTCTGTTAAACAATTAGCCTTGTTTCTGTTTAAAAATTAATGTCTGATTTAATTATTAAAATTAATTGTCTGTAAATATAAAAAAAAAAAAAATTAATACTGTTTAAACTTATAGGCCAGTTAGAAATATTTAAGTAATATAGCTTGATGTGAAATCTTTTCTAACGTAACTCTACGTTACATGAAGTTTCCAAAACCTAACATGAAACTTATACTATAATTTTTTGCCTTACTAATGCCTCTTGTTTTTTTTAATACAGTTCTAATATTGGTCCGAAAAACAGACCGCAATTTCTTTCTTCATAATAGAGCCAAGGGGGTAGGGACGTCAAAAATATTTTTTTATTGTGGAAATTGAATCTACAAGTCTTCCTGAACACATAGGTATATGATTTGTATGGTCTAAAAATGTTTGTTTGGCAGATAAAAATAATATTGTGAAAAATAACAAGCGAGTTTTGGCGGCTTGTTGCAAAACTCAGCGTCTCAATTGCAGAGCACTGTTTAGCACTTCTTATAGTAAGTGATTCAAAACCTCTGTTACATGTAAGAGAGTGTAGGTTGGCTATTCTGCTTTTATATGTCTTTGCCAATGCCACTGTCATCTGGCCAGATGCTTGGTTATGTTATGTCATGTTTGTTTATGAAAACAAATCATTGTTGGTTAGTTTTGTGAATGTTTTTGTGAAAGTTTGCTAGTTTGGCAGTGTTTATACTATTTTAGTTTTCTAGTGAATATTGTTATTTATCTAATAGTACAGTTTATCATGCCTAGAATAAAAAAAAATTGACAAGAGACGTTTCCATGGAAACAAGAAAACTGAAGATGAGTCTAGGCCTAGGCCTGTGCAGCTTAGATCAGAGAAGAAAACACCTCTTAGTTCTTCTAAGAAGAAAATTTTAAAGTCAGAGTTTGATGTGAGTAAAACTGATGTTATTGAAGACAATTAATTCTAAAGGACATTCTATTGTCAATTTAGATTTACTCCAAAATGCTTTGTTTGAATCTTGCGTTAGCAAAAGTTATTTGGTAGGTAAAATGTTGCTCTTAGAAGAAAATAAACTTAGAAGAGGTCTTGTAGTAGCCTATGTATTACAAAGTAATAATTGTGATGCTAAAACAACATTTAGTAATTCCAAACAATTACCCTCAAAATCCTATGAGGTAAATGTACGCATGGTGTACGGGCTCCGCTCAATCGGCAAGGGTTATACTGGAGGCCGAATGCTTTGCGCGATGTTGCATCTTCCTGCACCGCCTCAGAAGTTTTCTAGGATTTCCAACCTCATCGCTCCAGTTGTTGAAACTGTGTCAGAGATATCCTTGAAGAATGCAGCTAAAAAAGCTGTATCAGAAAATGAAGAAAATGGTACGCCTAACCAAATACCTGCCGCTATCGATGGAACATGGCAAAAAAAGAGGCTATACCTCGCTAAACGGTGTGATAACTCTTACCAGCTTTGATACCGGTAAAGTTATCGACTGCGAATGCTTGACCAAATTTTGCCATATTTGTAAAAATGTAAAGAAAACTGCCCATGAATGCAAATCTAACTTTCAAGGATCTAGTAAAGGGATGGAGTCTGCTGGCGCGATCGCTATTTTCCGCAGATCGGTTGAAACAAGAGGCGTCATATATACTAAGTATCTCGGAGATGGAGACTCGAAAGAATTTGCTAGTGTTGTAGAAGACAAGCCTTATGGAGACAGCAACATTGTGAAGCTTGAATGTGTAGGCCACATACAAAAAAGAATGGGAAATCGATTGAGAGCACTATGCAAACAAAAGAAAGGGCAAAAACTATCCGATGGTAAAGGGCTAACAGGTAAAGGTCGACTTACAGATGCGACCATTGACAAGCTACAAAACTACTATGGCCTAGCCATTAGGAGGAATTGCAATGACCTAGAAAATATGATACGTGCTGTCTGGTCTACCTATTTCCACAAGCGGTCCACAGATGACAGACCTCTGCACCACCTTTGTCCAGAAGGCGCAGACAGCTGGTGCAAGTATAACAAAGCGCTTGAACTCAATCAGCCTTACACTCATGAAATTTCCTTGCCAGAAGCAGTTTTATTAGCCATACATCCTACATACAAAAACCTAGCTAAACCAGATCTTTTAAAAAAGTGCCTACATGGCCAAACGCAGAATCCCAATGAATCATTCAATAGCGTAATTTGGAAACGTGTCCCGAAAACTGAGTTTGTGGGTATTGAAACGCTAAAGTTCGGAGTTGCTGACGCAGTACTGACATTTAATGAGGGTAATATTGCCAAAAGCTCTGTGCTAATGAATTTAGGGTGTACATTGAGCCTAAATACAATTGGAGGCCTGAAGAAAGTCGACCAATCAAGAATTTATAAAGCCGAAAAAGCAGTACTCGCCATTACGAAAGAGGCTCGGATGAAGAAAAGGCAGCTAAAAAGAAAAAGAGAAGATGCTGAGGATGACAAAAACAACCCACAGTATGGACCAGGACTATTTATTGTACCATTGTAAGTGTCATTTTGGCTTTATTACAATAAATTACCTCATATGTATAGTATAGGCCTACTTTAATTGCGATTTCCCGATAACTCTAAAAATCTGTATTTAGGTACACACTGTTCAGCCATTTTGTGACCTAGAGCTTGAAAGTTTTACCACATGTAAATTATGTTTAGGGCTACATAGTAGAGCAATTAGAATTCTAAAACTGTTATTAAAACCAATTTAAAAAAATAATAACTAAAAATTATCAGGTAAAAAATCATTATCTTATAAAAAAATTTTTTTCTCCCCACCAAAATAGCCAATCTAAAAACCAGTTGGTCTGCTATCTATATGAAAGGGTTGGAGAAAGTTAAATTCCTAAGACGATTCCACAGTAACGTATTGTTATTGGAGTGTACATATTTTATTTGTGTATTACCAAAGCATAATAAAGTAGATAGTAAATGTGCACTGCGCTGTGCTAATGTTACTATGCTTGTCTCCAATAGTGTAGTGTAGTGTAGTGTAGTGTAGTGTAGTGTAGTGTAGTGTAGTGTAGTGTAGTGTAGTGTAGTGTAGTGTAGTGTAGTGTAGTGTAGTGTAGTGTAGTGTAGTGTAGTGTAGTGTAGTGTAGTGTAGTGTTTTTAAAATGACTTTACTCCCTAGATTTTTAGTTACATTTCGTCTCTTTAATATAACGACATCATATTTTAAATGTTTTATTTATTTTATATCACAAAAGTTGTATCTCAAGCAAACAATTTTTTTTCCCAATTTATTACAATAATTGTTGTTGGTATTTATTACAAAAAATATCTTAAATAAATAAGAAATTTAATGTTCCATGTTTAATGTGAACGAATGTACATTCAAGAAACATAATCTAATATAATTTACCTTCACAAGAGATACGCAATTTCATTCTTTTCAAAATATTGTTCCAGTTGTTTGATTCAATCTTGTATATAAAACGACAGCAATCAAAGTGATTTATAGGGATGTAAAGTAGGACAAGAGGAGGCAATGTGTATATAAATAGCAAAATACATTTGGAAGGGAAAGGTGTTAAACGACATAATTTGTAAAATAAAGTAGGATTGTTAAAGTGCTTCTGTTATTGAAGTTCGATATATACAGTGTTGAAAAGAATAACTTTACACAATAGTCGGTGTCGTTTAAACAAAAACAAAATGTTAATGCAATGTATAATATTTCACATATATGATAGGATTATTATATACTTCTTTTAAAAATAATTTATGTAGTGTAACTTCCTTCCTTTGTGTTTTGCTGTGTATTTTATAATGTGGTATCATAAATAATATATAATTAGTGGGTATTTTCTTTAAGGCCAAATTTAGTTTTTTTGCAATTTTATTTTTATTATTAAAAATTTGTAATATGTATTTCATAATTGTATATTTCTATTTATGCTGATGTTAAGTGTCGTGTTTACTTATTCGTTAACGAAAATATATTTTTTTAAATATTGTTGTTATTATTTTTTATTGTTTTCGTGTGTGTTCCTATTATTACACATTAATTTCCCTATTTTTGAACATTACAGAACATTTATGCATCTTAATCTTTATTAATCTTAATCGTTATTGCGTCTTATTCATCATTATTGTTAAGTAATATGTATCTTAACATTTTTATTGATTTTTTAAACCAAATATATATATATATATATATATATATATATATATATATATATATATATATATATTATACACTAATAAATCTAATACCGTGATAAAAGGTTAAAAGAATCTATCAATTCTGATGATATGTTTCACAAACTCTACTCATGTAACAGATGTGCTGTGTACCACAAGTATTTTGTGTTTCAAAATATTTAGGGATATTTAATCTATAATATAGTTAATTACCTCTGAGGTTGTCCTCAGTCCGTATTATAGTTATGGACTAATAAAACTGTTTCGCCGAAACAGCGCTATAGTCAAAACTATAATACGGACTGAGGACAACCTCAGAGGTAATTAACTATAATATATATTAAACAGTCCAAGGCAACACATTCTACTTTATAAAATATTTAATCTTATTTTCTTATGAAAAATATATTTAATATAAATTAAGAGACTCATTGTTATATAAATTTAAGACCGAAATTGTTTTAACTAAACACTATAAACATGCAGTTATTTGATGATTGCCTGTTGTCTTATAGATCTCCTTTGAATTGAATATCATAGTCCAGTTAATTAATACCTGAGCAATTGAAAAGATAAATTTGGCCTGTATTGATAACTTTCTATTTTGTTTAGATAATTAGAACTCATCAAGATATTGGAGGTTCATTGATTTCGATTGCAATTTAACAACCAACGTATTTTAATGTGATATCCTTTTTTTTTACATCACTGAACATTTGGTTTTATTAAAATTTAATAGAATACTGAATTAACAGTTAGTTTTGTTACACATAAACTAGTTTGTTATATCATTTTTATAAATTACTTATCATTGATTTTGAATAATTCAGCATTAATTATAGAGGTAAAAAACCCCAACGAATATTACATTTGAACTTAGTAAATGTGTGCCTTAGCCAAGTAGATCAAAACATTATTTAGTAACATAAATTATTTAAACTCATGGCAGATATTACTACTTGTTGAACAGAAATCATCTTTGTTCGTATAAAATATATGTGAACTACTACTAACTAAACATTAGGTAAAATTTTCAATAATAATATGGGGATATGCTTTCTTTAGTTTAAACCCATTTATAAAGTTAAATAATGTTGAAAAATATTGTTTGCTTACCATTTTATGTTAATGCTATTACATGACACATATAATTTTAAAATTATAAAAAGATACACTGTATTTGTTGTTTAAATCAAGTTCAAGAAGGAACGCTGTATACAAACACAGAAGGCATAGTTTTGAGTTCAAAAAATTATACTTTGAAATAATATTAAAGAGCCATTGGCGGTTAAAAGTGGATATTTATAATGATATTATTGATCCACCAAAGAAAACATCTTTTTTTATTAGCCACCTCTACCTACTTATCAAACTGGTGTTAACAACATCTCTAGTTATATACCCAGTGTTGTAGGAAATACATTTATCAACTAACTAGAAACTTGTTTAATGGTGATCATATGTTAGAAAAAATAGTTTAATATACAAAAATGAAATATATAGTAATTTAGCATCTAAATATGGAGAGAGCTCTTTAAAATGCCCTCAAATGAAGGTGTGAAGATTACATAAGTTATTAGATTTTAGTAGTACTGTACTTTATAGTACAAGATAGCTTTAAATTACAACTTACTACGGCACAAACAGTATTTGTAATATATGATGAGTTTAGGATCTGTGAATGTTTTTAATACTAAATATTTATATTACGATCGACTACACGTGGTAATAATGATGCAGCATCTACAATTAACTCTATCGACCGCTTCTTGATTAACTTCTGCTAGAAGTGAATGGCAGTTTTCTATTAATGTATGGGAACTCTCTTCTTCACTTCTGTTTCAGCACAATATATTTGATTATCTTTTATTTTAATGATAACTGTATGTTTTATTAGCTTATGTTATAATAATTTCTTATGTACATCTGCAGTAATTCAATATAAATTGCTAATGATTTGAGCAAGAAGCAAGCATCTTGTATGGCAACGGAAACCATTAGGGATATAATATAATAGTTGATTATTCATATTTTAATATTTAATTCTTCTTTAGTAATATTTACACAGTATGTGTAAAATTGGCCCCCTGGTTATCCCTATATAAAAATATCTGTAAATAGCAAGACAGCTTTTCAATTCACATTATAATTGGAATGATAATGGTAACAATCAAACTATGATATTCAAACGATAAGTCAGCGAAATTTGATAAAGCAAACGCATATCATTTAGCTACACTATGTTGTAATTTTAATTTAGCACAAGCGATTTCTGAATTTTAATCTGTTATCATTGTGTACTATTATAAAATCGAGTAGTTTAGGAGTACACACTTAAATTGTAATAATATGCGTAGTTTTTTCAATTATCTATTTCTCTCTTCTATGTAGGCAAATTATTACATTTTCATAGTTTTTAAAAAGGTATTTTGAAATAATATATTGTAACAACTAATCCATTCTTAACAGTATGTAGAATATACAAGACGCATGGATAACATTTTCAGGGGTTTAGAAAACGGGTAAATGATAACTACTGTATGATACCGATATTAACATTTATTATTATATATTTTGGTTGATCACCCTATATTGTTAGCTACTTCACACATATAGTAAAATTATATTAGTTAATTTGATAAAAAAATGATACCTAATGTTAGTCGTCAAGTTGTTTGAGTTATATGCAGAACCTTATTACGTAAAAATTATAATGTCCATATCAAAGAGAAAGAAACCGTAAATTTTATTATGAATACGTGAAAATATTAAAGTTTTTTTAAACAAAAATATATTATAAAGATTTATTTCATTTGATTAAAAAAGAAATTAATATCTACATAAAAAGTGTTTAAAAAAAAAAAAAAAAAAAAAAAAAAAACATAAATTTATAGTTGTGTGTTATTACGAGAGTCAATAATTACCGATACAAATTAATGTACAAAAATATTTATTTTTGCAAAAAGAGACTTTTGCTACTTTTCAACATAATACATAGTTTTATTGTATACCTGATGCAAAGAAATCATTTCCCAGTTGTTTGAGACAATTTCATACCAAATCTTTGACCTGTTCATCATTACTGAACTCCCCCCCTAATACCTCCTTCACTGGACCAAACAAATGAAAATCCGAGAGAGCCACATTTGGACTGTAGATGCGGTAGTATTTCCCAACACATTTTTCAATAGTGTCTTAGGTGAGCAGGACTATTGACTTAGGTGAGCACACCTATTGAGGTGTGACGGTAAGTATTGTCTTGTCCCGCCTTTTTTTTCATAATTGCAAAGTTTCCTCACATTGCTGGCTTTACTTTGTCCATCAGAACGTCGTTTAATTTTGCGTTCTGAATTAGCTTCGGACATGTGATCTAGTGTGTTTCCATTTCATGCTTTTTCCTTTGGACTCTGGTTCATAATGGAGAACCCAAGTATCATCACTATTAAAATCTTGCTTTTAAAAGGGCCACCCTAACTTATATAGGGCTATTTCAACTCTGTGCATACTTTGAGTCTCGTTACCTTGTGTTGTTGCTGTACTTGAAATTGATACTGATAACGTTATGAACTGTATTAACATTTACTGCAACGGTTTTTGATATCTATTTAACTGTAATACGTCGGTCTTCACAAATAATGTCGTCAATGCGGGTCTAAAGAGAAGCAGTTGACACTTCAACCACCTGACTGTACGTTGCTTGTCATCACTGAGTTTCACCACTTTTTGAAATGTTATATACACTTATAAATAAATTCGTGGTTCATACAACTTTTACCATTATTTAAAATCATTCGATAAAATATTTTAGCCAGATTTCACCTTGTGAAAGCAAAACACGGATCACTCAACCTTGTTCAGCTAATGCGGAAAATTGAAGTAGACTCGTCATTGTTGAATGCAATATTGAGCTTATGAATAACATTTTAACCGTCCGCTTATGTCAGCTCATCCCAGTGACGCCAACCTAAAGCAATAATAGAACAAAACTTCTCTTACAAAAAGTTTCATTCTACATCAATTTGTCTCTTTAACTATTGAGTTTCCCTCATATTTCAAAACCAACTATTAAAATGTCATAGATCCCACTATTTAAACCCCCTCCTAGTTTAATATTTTACGATTTATATATTCCATTGGTTAAATGGTTTTAAATTTTAACCAATGGGAATATATAAATAAATCAATTAATTATGGTAAAGAATCAAGGTTTCCTTTAATTCCAACACTAATGCTGATTTTATGCTATAGCTTATATTTTAATTTTGGACTATCATAATTATAAAGTTCTTAATTATAATCATTGGAAAAATGTAACAATTTACAAGATTCTTACGTAATTGTAATAATTATTGAATATAATGGCACAACATTTTAAACATTTAAGTTTTTAATAAATGTAAGTATTTTGCTTTCGAAAACAATCTGTAACCTATTTAAAACGTAACTAAGTAAACACAACTAATTTTGAATGGGTTTTATTAATTTGACGACAGACAATTATTTCTCTTAAATATCCCCATTCACCAGTTTTCCAAAAAAATCGGTAATGATAACGGACGCGATGAAAATTTTAATTAAAAACATAAATTGACATATTTATTAATTAATTTCAAATCTATGTAACATTTTTATTAAATATTATTTTCTAATTGATAAGTTTCAAAGTGTTGATGACGGTATTGTTGTTTTCACTAATATTGAAAATTTCTCAAAATTGATTGTAGAAATTTCTATGAAAAATTAAGGGACTTCTCATGATCTCATGCCAAATCCCAAATAAAAGAAAATTTCCTTTTTTAAAATAATTGCGACTTCCGTATTTGTTAATATTGTTTGTGTTTACGACTATGTATATTTTTCTCTTCATATACGTTTGTTAAATAACGTGATAAATTATTATTCAGTAATTATAAAGTGATATTATTCCTGGATTATTAATTATATTGAGATCGATTTTTAATGTAATGTATATCACATTTAAAAGCATTATTTATTTTAAGCCACAAAATTTGAATCTTAAGCCTATTAAGTTTTTCACACACCAATAATAAATTAAAATGCTTCATATGATTTATAACAGCCAATTTTTTTCATATATTAATTTATCTTCCATGTTCAATGTTAATAGATGCACATTCGATGAAAATTAACCTAATTTTTGTATACATGTACAATACGTAAATATTGTTTTGAATATGTTACAGATGTCAGTTAGATTCTTGGATACAAATGACACAATGAAAGTGATTTATAGGGATGAAAAGAAGGACGAGAGGAGATATTGTGTCCGTAAGTAACAAAATACATTTGACAAAGAAATTTGTTTTACTACACGAAGTATAAAATAAAGTAAGTCTGTAATATAATTTCTGTTTTTGACGTTACATATAGAGAGCGTTGAAACACATACGGTACACATATATCTTTATCGTTTACACAAAAAATATGTTTTAAGGCATCTCATAATAACTCGCATGAGAGTTGGATATATACTTATCTTTAATATAGCTTAAATAAACAACTTCTTTATATTTTTAATTATTAAAAAATATATATAATATACTTAATATATATTTAATCTTTTTAACTTAGCAATACATTTTTGTCTAACATATAGTTAAAAAAGGTTTAAAAAAAAAATTAAGTATTTTTTTATAGATCCTGGTCATTGTAAATATAATGTATCTTGATATAGTATAAACAGATAAGGTTGTGTACCTATAACACTGTAAAAACAGAATGAAAATGAAAACATACAATTACCACAAGTTATTTAAAATTAATTTGTGATTATCTGATCAGAATAATTATGGTACGTAAACAGTTATGTTTTCAACATTCACTTGATTAACAGTTTGATTCAATTACGATACATTTATATTGAATTAATGGGGGTGAGCAGGTTAGTCCTCGATTGCTAACTATCCCTAGATTCATAAGCTTATTTTTTCCACACATTATTCATAAGCATTCGTCTGTCAGACTACTCCAGGTAAAAAAAATTTCTTTATATTAAATTGAAAATTATCTTTATTAATACATAGTCAAGTAATAAAATATAAACGTAAACATTTGTCCATGTGTTTCTTTCCATCAAAAAGTCACTTTAAATACAGATACTTTTCCCTGGTGCTCAAGACACATGAATCGCTGACACTTGAAACACTTATAACGTGTCATCCTCCGCTTCTTTAAGGGACAGTAGGCACAAATTTTCCTTTGTGATGTCCCTTGGGGTTCATCCTCAACAGCTGGATCTTTTCACCAAGAATGTCTTCAATTTTCAACTTTAGATGACGCTGTAATGTTGGGATTTGAAGTCTCTGATGTAACCATGGAAACATGAGTGCTTCACTTATGTCTTTTGCGAATTCTCGTTGTGAAACCGGTTTTCTCCGTTGTGCCACCATGTAATGCACGTAAATTACATAAGAGTTCACTAACGTGGTATTATTCATACCAAAGAAAAAACAGAGGGGCCATCTTTGTGTGTTTCTACTGCAGCTCATGTTATTGCACATTTCATCAAAGGCATCTACAGCGCCTTTTGTTGATTTATAAAACATGAAAATGTCTGGCTTTCCAGTTTCCTCTGCAATAGTACCTATTTCATGGGTGTTTGAAAGCAGACAAACCATTTTGTTTATCTTTGCTTTGTAAGAAACTAAAATGTTTTCTTTGCTGTAACAAAACATGGAAGAGTTCAGTTTTCTTGACTTTTTCTCTGTCGTTTCTTTTGGGATTTCCTTTTTGTCACAGCGCAATGTTCCCACAATAGTTAAGCTTTGCTCCTTCAACATGTCATTCGCCAAAGGTATTGAGGTGAACCAATTATCCATTGTAATGTTCCTGTTGGTTCCATGAATAGTTTTGGTTATATTTTTCACAAAATATGCACCTGCAGGAAGTCCAGATGTGTTTGTATTTTTGCCAAGGTGAGGCATTGCATCTATCATATATTTTGTCCTCACATCGCATAATAGGACTATTTTGATGCCATATTTATTTGGCTTTGATGGCAAATACATCCTAAAAGAACAGCGTCCACGAAAACCAAGCAGTTGTTCATCAACGGTCACATAGGAACCTGGTGTGTAGCTACTTCGGCATGCTTCAACAAATTACCTATAAACCTTCAAGGTATACCCTATAAAGATATACTACATTCATTAGTAAACTGAACGCCGTTGTTGCTTCCGTAATGAAGTCCCATAGTATGTCATTATACCCTGCATATACTCCTTATCATTACTACAGACAGGTTCAAAAATTAAAAGATTAATATCTATGTAGACTAAAAATAAACATTTGAACGAAATCCAAACAAAGAATGAATTCTATAAGAAAACACTTTTACGTTGACAATAGTCTTATAATGAGACTACGTGGGAAGAAAGTTAACAAATGAATTGAGTTGTAGTGTTCAGATAGAGTAAGAAAACAACCTCTATAGACGTTTGAAGACGGAATCAACCAATAGAGAAAGACACATGTCACTTGGACAATGCTATTCTTAGAGGAAAGGAAGAGAGATGTTAAGATTAATTATATCAAAATACAAGATGAAAATGGACTGTTGCTGATGCACTGAAATATTAGTATATCAATAGTTTTAAGATTGAAAATTTCTAAAAATACCATTTCGGAATTGGTAATATTCTAAATAAATCCATTTTTATACACATGCCATTGCTGTGACCATGTGCAAATAGACAAACAAAGATATTTGACCAATTACAATTTGTCTCTAGTTCTATATTGGATATTTCCAATTAAATGATTAAATTGTATCATTTTTAAATTAATAAAATTTAACGACCATTATATTTATATTGTCCATCAATTAATTATAAATTCAAACATTTCATATTTGTGAGACATTGTAAGGGATGTGAATACAAGATACCTCTAGGGAAATTAAACTCCGTCAGAATTAAGAAAGTCTTGTCGATCATTTCTTTTTAAAACATCTTAGATTTTTTTAATAACTCTGTAATATTTAATTTATCGCCTACAAGAATTAGTAAATCTTTAATATGCTGTTTAATCAGTTTTTTTCACATATTTTGTTCATGTCTCATTTGAAAGAATATGACGAAATGAATGTTTAGTAGTTTTAAATTACTATGTTTATTAAAAGTGTAAACATAATTTATTTTCACTAGTTCTCTACGTATCAATCATATTTACACCAAATTAATGATACATGTTAAACATAAAATAGTTTCTAATCTATTAATCTAACATTGTTTCACTACTTAACTTGGGAATAAGACAGATTTAAGATATTCATACATGTTTTAAAACATAGTCTTCGCTGATGTAGATTCAAAATTTGACTCTTTCTGATCATTAATAAAACATATTTTATGACAAACCTTTACCTAAATATTTTGTAATGTTTATATAATCTACTATATATTTAATGTTAGAAAGGAAGAAGCTGAAATTTAGATAACATTTTAAAGAGTTGTAATGAGCGTAGAAATCATAGTTCGTAACATTCTTTTTTTACTTCAGGTTTTACAAACATGATTTAGGAACGAGCTTTCCGTTATCACTGCATTGTTTTTGTTTTGTTTATTTGGCGGTAATTGTAATTCAGATTTCGAATTTTAACCTCGGTATTTTACTAAAGTTTTTTAATTCAAAATCAAACTCGATGAAAGTATAACCCTTCAAAAGAGCTCACTTATAGTTAGTAAGAGTGTGGCATTCTCTAAGAATCCTAGCTGGTTGCATATCTTTTTTTCATCTAGTCTTCAGTTATATCCATCTGTTTTATCTTTTCTATTAGGGTTCTCTTGGTCAACTTTTGTTCTCTACAGATCTTGGTGTTATTCAAGACCTAAGTGTTCCTTTCATTTTACATAACATTCCCAATTTCTAAATGTGGGAATAGTGAATAGAGCATAAATTATATATTATCTTACACATAACCTTTTCCTTACGCATAAAAAAACTAATAGTAATATTTGGACAATGGTTACTTTAACTTTCACTATTTAGTCTATATACTCCAATTCAATATTTAGTCCTAATAGTATTATTTCTTTCCCGACTAAAAATTAATGTGTCTATAGAATATATATGTATATTAAATGTCCCACTCACGTCGTATATAACAAACATGTAAATATTATGTGATAAATCCATTAGTTCATTGTTTTGCAGGTAATGTAATATGACTGGGCTACTTTAACTTAGAATTAATAGAAGTTCTTATTTTATTTAAATTATGTACCAGATCCCTATGAGAATGACTTAGTTTTACATAGTGTGCATTGTCATTAGTATCAAGTTGTATTTATTAAATGGTAAAAGTTATGCTCATTTTGTACTATACTTCGTTAATATTCCAAAATAGAATGAAAAATATAATTTTAAAATGAAGTAGATGTAAGTTACTAACGTAAACGTTTATCTATTCAAGCAAAATTATCTCAATTTTAAAACGTTGTAACGATAATCACTCTTATCCACAACTTTTGATCGACGTCTAATTTCACAAATGCCAAACAAAACTCCACTAATCACGAGTGGGTGATTTCTCACTAGTCCTTCACTTATTGGGCAAGCACTTGCATATATGTAAAGTTCATCGATATATAGTTTTCTTGCATTTATATGTGCCATATTAGGTAACAGACACAATGAAAAGATAACCTATACATTATTACTGAATTTATTATAAAGTTGAACTTATGTTTCTTACTCTTCACTCAAGATAAAATAATCATGTATTTTATGTAGGTAATGCAAGGATTATTATTTTTAAATTGCATCATTTACGGAATCTATTTTGTTACCTAATTCAAGTACAATATTTACTAAGAATTGTTAATTATTACAACTTTTACATATTGACAACCCCACTTCGTATATTTTGTTTTATAAAATAAAGGGAAAATATATTATACATCCGAAAAGGTTAGGATGAAAAATAATTTATATTAAATTAAAAATAATTAAATAATATATTTATTATAAATAATTATATTAATAAATATTATTATTAAACTTCTTTATATTAATTAATTTAAAGAATAATAACAACATTGTTTACAACTTTAGAACTAAAATGTAAAGGAATAATTTTTTTTTTATTTCAAATGATACAGTATTATAATAACATTTAAATCGAAGCTCATTAAAATTATAAATAAAGTTAGTTTTTTCACTTAGGTATTTTTTTTCCTCTTTATAACAAGACTTAGTTTTGGTTACAATAGCAATAATTGTCGTTGAATTTGTTTATCATGTACCTTATCTAAATACAAAATATAGTCCTACATTTAGCTATTTATTCATATATTTATAATAATTTGAGAATGCATTTTTGAAACAATATCTTTATATGAGGAGCTATTAGTCGTAGATTTTTTATAGGACCGAAATACATGCAAGAAAAAGTATTATTGCTTAAAATAAAATAAAAACGCGATGGGAGGACAAGAATAACACAAAAACAAGTAAAGTCTATCCTCATCTTCAGTAAATATTAATTGAAACCATAGTCCAAATATACTGAGTTCACGAGCAAGAAGCTCTTACCTATTCCCAAACTTAACAAATGCAAGAGTTTTGTTTATACTTTGGGCAGAAGTTTTTTATAATAATTTTGCAACAGTTTAGTTTGATGTGAAATGCAACTAAAGTACAGGTAAACGATTGAATAATACATAACAAGCACAACTCATCTTAACTCTTGGGAATTTGATGGATGAAAGCAATTTATATTGTAATCAACTCGTCTTATGTTGAACTTACATAAACGACATTAAAATGGTTATAGCCAGATTTTATGATAACACGTTTACGTATGCAGTGAAACAAAATTAAATTAATTATATTAAATATGTGCTAATTATGAACATCGGCACAGTGCTCTTTGGTCTTTTCATTTTACCCATAGTAGTTAGGCAAAACGAAATAAAAAATTTTGATACTAAAGTAGAGAATACTAAACATAAAAACTCTTTGAATTAAAATCATTGATGTAAGTTCTGAAACAATTAACGTGCTCTAAATTATAAACTCATCAATTCGCACTAAAACAACATTCATTGTTTTATGGTATGATTAGGGACAACAAAACCACGGCCTGGGTTTTGTCCGTAATGCAATTAATTCCCTGTTTGCTTTCAATCTCATGCTGTAGAGTCACAACTATTATAAGTCTATTTGTTTAATTATCACATGTCAAATATGCTAAGCTGTCCTACCGATTAGCAAAGGTAAATAAGGTAAATAAACTTATGAAATTCAAATTCAAATTGTTCTCTTAATAATTGAGTTCTTTCCCATTCATAAATGACATAATAAAATAAACTATTTAAAAATTGTAAAACATTTACGGAGTTTAAACAATAATAGTTATACACTGTTACTGGTCGCTTTTACAATAGTAGTAAGTAAGGGCAGTATGGCTAGACGGTCAAAGGTCAAGTCCAAAGTTCAAAGATAAGAGATACACGACTTTGAGAACGTATTTGATGGTATTAAGTAAACAAAGATAAGGTTGGCGCCATAGTGTAAACAAAGATAAGAGATAACGAGTACAGAGTTAATGTGTGTAAATAAAGAAAATTTATAATTAGTTATTAAAGTAAATAAAATGTTGTGGTCAGGGGGGCAATCTTTGTCAGAGTCCACCATTAGTTTAGGGGCAGTTTGGGTTTGACGTCACACACCGTTTTAAAATTATAAAATATAAATAGTGTTATCATAGATGAGAGACTACAAGTTAGTGTATGTAAATATTGATAACAAATAACGAGTACAAAGTTGATGTAAATAAAATGTTGTGGTCAGAGGGCTTCTCAATGTTTATAGAATGTTATTGATTGATATCTAATTAGTCAATAATTGAAATATCATATTTTTTTAATTTCTATATATATATATATATATATATATATATATAAAAATATTATTTATATTTATGTTCAGTGTAGTGTTAATAAATGCAAGTGTTCTTAAACGAGCTAATGCGGAGATAATTCTTTTTTAATACAGCGTTCAATAAATTGAATAATAATATACTGTTACATTTATAATTTATTTGTAGACGTTGAAATATCATAAAACATTGAAATAATAAATGTATCAACGTTGTTAAATATGAAATTGTTTCTAGTACAGATTGCTTTGCATTGAGTATGATCTTTATATTTCTAGTTGGATATATATATAAGCCTATATATATTACACTTCTACTTGTCACGTACCTTTAATTTATAAAATATCTATTTATTAATAGAATTATATTAAACTATTATTTTTTATGTTTTATTTTTAAACTGAAATTGTTAGTTGAATTTTCATTAGGTTTGGAAGAAATTATATAGTTAAACAGGTAAAATAAAATAATCTCGTGTGATTGTGCCAGGAATATGATGGACATAGCACAAACAATTCACTTTTTTCCACTTTATTGACTGACAAGTAGAAAAATAAACCCCAGTCAAGCTGCGGCACATGGCGCCACGCGGAACACAATTGCCTATTATCTTCACCTACAGTTTATTTATTTAACTAATATTAAACCTTATTCATAGAGTAAGCAAATGTAGAGGTAAATCATAAAATAATAATCTGTTACTAACAATAGTGAGCAACATTGAATTAACCTAACCTAATGAAATTTCTCAATTAGGCTAATGATTAAAATAAAACTTACTCTTCGATTTTATTAACGTATTTATGATAAATTGTGTTTAAGATTAGTTTTATTTATATGAAAACTTCTTACACATTAGGCTCAATTTTATTTATTCGTTGTAATTATAAGATTTTATGAAAATAAGATTTTTATTATTATTTTTTTTTTTACATTAAGTTTATTTGAAAAGAATAAACACTTGTTTTACTCCTCTTCTCGCACTGTTAGATAAAAAACATAGAATAGCTGTATGGGTTTTCTTATTTTCAGTGTCCACACTATTCATTACATATATTCAATAATGTCATGGCGATGCATTTGTTCTCATACTTTCTTGAAAACAGTAAGTATTGTCCAGCACAAATAACACCTAAATAATTAACATAAAATAGTTTTTATGTTATGTATCTTTGTCATTCAAAGAAGAGATGAAAATATATAACTACATTTTAAAAACCAGCTTCAAAAACAAACTTTTATCGCTATTTCGTCATGCTGCAGAAATCATCTTTCAACATGAGAGAGCAACTTGCTCTCAAAAAATATCCGTGTAAGCAAAATGTCGAAAAATTTCTTACTTGCATTTTTGACTTTTTATGTTACAAACATCTATTTCCAGTGTAAAACTAAAAAGTAGAGTGAAATCAGGGCATCACCTTCACAGATTACTTCTTTTATTAAAACAAAAAAACAAAAATATTATTTTGCAATCACAAAATTGTACACCATGTGTGTTTTATCACACAACCGTTTTATAATCTGCACTTGCAGAATCAAATATTTATCTCTATCTGGAGGCATAATAGAAGTGGTGTCCTATAGTAGGTAACTAAACTATTGTGATAGATAAACATTGACTGATACAATGTTATTAAACAGAAGTTAGTCGAGTTAAACTTGTAAGAGAACTTCTGGTACTACTTGTAACCATTAGACTAATAATTATTTCTTCTACTTCTCTAATTATTAGTATAGTTTACTTGTAACCATTAGACTAATAATTATAGATGCGAATTTACCATTAGATGAGATACTAACTTTGCTTACATAACATCTTCAATTATTATTAGTTTAGATTCTTGCTGGTTTGGTTTGTATTATCACTATTTTTCTAAAATATTACTGTAAGTATAATCAACAGTAAAATGTTTAATATTTTTGAAATAAATGTCAATAGAAAATATTTTAAATGGTTTATTTATAATAAATGCTGGTTTGTTTAACTCTTATATATATATATATATATAGTTATTTCTTCGATTTACATATGGCTTGGAGAAAAAAGCTTATGAACAATATTTACTTATATTCCTACATTATATACACATTTTGATTGAAAATTTACAAAGATTATTTAAAATGCGTATATAGTTTCATAATAGTTATATGAAATGATTGTCTTCGTGTGTTATTGATGGGAAACGTAAACACATTAGAATATTCAACGCCTATACTTTAAAAAGATAATTACATGTTTAGAGGTTTTGGTTTTAATAATAAACTTAAAACATATGTTTTTCAAATTTAGGTAATAATAAAAAGAAGTATTGTTTTACGTGCCAATATGTTTGACACTAAAACGTCTCTACTGTTCTATATTGCTTAAAGTGAAATATAAAAATTCTGTCACGAAGATTCATTGAGATGTAATAAATGGTAAATATATACATACAAATAAAACGTTTAAAATGTATTTGTTGACGATGAGAGTAAAATATGGTAATATGTAAAATATGGAGATAAGTAATTTCATTACAAGTAGCTACTGAAAATTTAACATCACAAACCATAATCAATGTACGTTTTCCAGAACCACTCACCTCCTCATTTGTTATTATTTACAAATTTGCAGCAACGATTTCACAAATCAAGATTCATTGAAACGCCTCATTCTTTAAAATAAGCCTACAATAACACTAATCAACTAAAATATAATATAAATAACCTTATTAATCATAATTAATTATAAGATTTAAATGGTAATTTTAGATTGTGAAACGGTGATGTCAATTAATGAAAAATAATATATATCTCTGAGAAGCTCAATTATATTTACTATGTTTTGGCAATTTCGAGTCACTCAATCTGAATATATTCCTTGTTAATGGACCATTTAGTAAAAAATCCCTTTTTTACGTCTTACTCGGTAAGATCCATGTTCCTTTCAATCCTATGGTCAGAGATTAGAGTGAGCGCATGCGCAATAGTATCTAACCAAGCTATAAAAAAACAATTCGCCAAGGGTTATTAATCAGTTCTTAAGTAACACGGATGTCAAACCCAGCAAGAGACGTACACCATACGAAAGGAATAAGAAAATCAACTTTAAAACTAATTTAATTCCGGGAAAAACAGACCAAAATATGGAAAAGAAAATCGTTAATAGAACTCTGCCTGTGCTACTTTTGAATACGTGGTATTCTCTTAATAAAAGTCAAAGGAAAGTAGCTATGATTGGTTTGGATATTGAAAATATGTTTGAACCAAGATTGCAATTACGTAAATCAGATACAAATAGTGGAGTTTCACTAAGTATTTCTGAATGGAATATTTTACTACAAAAGTCTGAATTAATTTCCAATTTGTTCATGTGTAAAAAACAAAGTTATGAAAATTTTGATTTGGATAAGCATAAAGTTGTGTTTCAAATGATGTACGGTAAAAAATCTATTTTAATTCGTGAACTAATCTGTATTCAACCTCAGCTTTATCTACCAGATACACTCATTATTCAGGAACCTACATGGAAAGGATTGTTACAGATGTCACAATGCGTTTCAAACTACTTCAACTTTTGTACTCTGATGTCATCAAATGTGTTCAACTGTTTTCAAGATATTAAAAATATTGTAGTGAATAACTTATTAACAAATCTACCAGCAGATGTAGTAAAAGAAGATTGTATTGTTAAAACTTATTTAGTGAAATGTTTGGATGAATTAGACATAAATGTTATAAAATGTGAAACAAATAATAAAGACTTGATTTTATCTGAAATTAAAATAATGTGTTTAGATACTTTTGTAAATTATTTAAGATTACACTTGTTTTATAAAGATATGAATGAATGTATATAATTATTGTTTCCAATATGTAAAACCTTTGTATACATACTATGTACTATTAAGTATTATTTTTCAATAAAATATTATTATAAATTTCACTGTTATTATTATTTAAAAGCCTGTATTAAAATAAGGAGAATGAAATAATGAAGTCTTATACAGAGTTCAATTCTTATAATTATCAAATAAATACACACACACACACACACACACACACACACACACACACACACACACACACACACACACACACACACACACACACACACACACACACACACACACACACACACACACACACACACACACACACACACACACACACACACACACACACACACACACACACACACACACACACACACAATAATAACAATATATATAACAGATTATACAATAAAACTATTTAAACAAGAATATATACAACATATTAAAAATGTCTTTGCCGTTTATTAGGCGGCTCGTCATTTTCTTCTTCACAATTATTTTCTATGTTTCTTTTTAAATAATAGTTATATAAAAATAATGTCATTGAATCGGCTCCCTCTGTTACACTTTCGTCCCCGCTTAAATACGGAATTACTTCATCGTATTCTTCTACTACTACTTCTTCTTCTTCTTCTTCTTCTTCATTACCCCCCTCACCTTCAAAATTTTCTTCCTCCTCCTCTTCTGTCAAATCTATTACATCGTCATCACTCCATGACAACCACCACTCGTTCATCCCAACCAACTCCTCAAACAAACTTTCATCCTCCTTCCACCATTCTTCTAAACCAGCCATTCTAAAAAACTCACTGAACCTCTATATAACCACAAGCAAAATAATAAAATTCTAATTCCTTACATCGTTTATAAAGGTTTACCCCCTACTCTTTGTTACAATAAATAGAGTTGGCACGGAAACGTGGCTCGATGGCACGGAAACGTGATTACAAATTTTAATTTAACTCTCACATCAAATCGATCAATAATCATTTTATGCTTTGAGCCGTTTACTAATACAATTACAGTTAACACTTTTCCGTGAAGTTTATATTTTATAATTTCTATTTCATCAACTAAAGAATTGAGATCGGAACCTAGTTGAAAAACCAACTTTCCTGTAACACCTTTTAAATAAAATGTCGTTGTCCCTTAGCGGCAGGAGGAAGATGTGAGACACCATTCTGAGTATTAACTTACCATATTATCTTAGAACATTAAACTATATACTGTTTGATTATCAAACAGTTAACTTTTAGTGTAAAGTTCAGATTAATATTTACTTTGACACATGTATAAAAATCATGTAGATGTGACTAACATTTTGTTTGTAAACTTCATATTGGTATTTAGTTTTGGGCAAAAGTCGTTTAAATAACTCTATTTATTGTAACAAAGAGTAGGGGGTAAACCTTTATAAACGATGTAAGGAATTAGAATTTTATTATTTTGCTTGTGGTTATATAGAGGTTCAGTGAGTTTTTTAGAATGGCTGGTTTAGAAGAATGGTGGAAGGAGGATGAAAGTTTGTTTGAGGAGTTGGTTGGGATGAACGAGTGGTGGTTGTCATGGAGTGATGACGATGTAATAGATTTGACAGAAGAGGAGGAGGAAGAAAATTTTGAAGGTGAGGGGGGTAATGAAGAAGAAGAAGAAGAAGAAGAAGTAGTAGTAGAAGAATACGATGAAGTAATTCCGTATTCAAGCGGGGACGAAAGTGTAACAGAGGGAGCCGATTCAATGACATTATTTTTATATAACTATTATTTAAAAAGAAACATAGAAAATAATTGTGAAGAAGAAAATGACGAGCCGCCTAATAAACGGCAAAGACATTTTTAATATGTTGTATATATTCTTGTTTAAATAGTTTTATTGTATAATCTGTTATATATTTTGTTATTATTGTGTGTGTGTGTGTGTGTGTGTGTGTGTGTGTGTGTGTGTGAACTTGTATTGCTATTGTTATGAGGCTGTAAACAAGTCACATTCTATTCTTGTGAGGATATGCCCCCTTGTGAGGATATCCTCATAAGGTAGTCACTTCAGACTTCAATAGAAATGGCTTTAGATTGCTAGTCCGAACCTATACATATATTTTTTGTCGATATTAAAAAAAGCTTTATAAGAATAGTATAGGACAACCCGAAGTTCACGTGTGTAAGGTCTAGGTAGCGCTAGTAGTCATTTGTTTTACACACTTGCCTAGTTTTGATTGGCAGATGGCACAGTGGAAGAGTTCAAGTAATATGAAATAAGATGTTTAACAGTGGAAAATGTATCGTAAACTTATGTTCTATGTTCATTAAATAAAAAAGTTAAGTCAAGTGTCTTTTCATGTTAGGGTTATGTTTAGTAACTAGACATAATGCAATAGTTTCTATGCACCTTCCTACATTCGCCATGAAGCTTTGGATAAGTTTATTTTATTTCCATAAAATGTTTTTATTGAACTACTAACAACCTTAAGATTCACAACTTGTGGAAATTTATTTTATACAACTTAGAACATTAAAAAAATAAAATTGTATAGGACTACAATTCAAGCCTAATGTGCTACTTTTGTACAAGCCTAGAATATTCTGGGTTAAGTCCTACATAATTATAACTTTTTAATTACCCAGAATAATTGAAACAACTGTTCCCATAGGCCACCTATATTTAAGGATTGTAATAGGCTATGCACTGCATGCCTCTATTAAGGCCCATGAGGAAAATATTTAATTATACATCACCTCTATATTATTTCTTGGACTGTTTTTAAATAAACAAGGTTAAGTTATGGCTTAGGCCTAATTTGCCTTTTACAAGATTCAATTAGCCAATTTTTCTTAATTGAAAAATCTAGAGTAGGGACCTATAGGTTCTAAAAGTTAATTAGGCTAGATTTGTTTGTTTACACAATTTAAAATAGCATAATGCATAGACAACATAATAAATCTCTAATTCCGAAAGCACACATTAAAAACAAATCTTGTTGAAATAATTTTTTTATTGAAATCTATGACATCTAAATTTAATATGACCAATAATAAAGGCAATAAAGATGGAAACAATTCTAAATATCTTAATGAAATTAAAAAAATTAACATTTTACTATGTATTTTGTCATATGTTAGCCTACATTCCGTAATTCTTGAGATGTGATTGTCATTCTTACATGTATGCAGTATTAGGCCTATAGTATTTTGTCCTGTTCTGAAAGATCGACTTGTTTCATAGCTATGATATTGGTTTCATTATGTATGATGAGAATGGAGATTTAGGACAGACACGTTATAATTAATCACAGTTGTTGCCTTAAAGGAAAGAAATATCGTGTTGAGGATTAAATTAGAATCAAGATATACCAAACTAATTACTAATGGGTATATTTTTTAGTGCACCAGCTAATTATAAAATTACTGCAACAAATTGGATTAGAACCAAGATTTACCAAATTAACTAGAAATGCGTTTATCCTAATTCATCAGTTGATTCGAAAAAAAAACAAAAAACAAAAGAGAATTAAATTACATCCAATATTTACTAAAGTAATTGTAAATGTGTTTGTTTCTGCATCAGTGGACTAAAAATCTAGGTAGAAATAAAATTAGAATCAACATTTAACATTTTAACTTACATTTTTAAACCCGTATTGTTTTTAAACTAAATAACTTCATCAGTATTTGAATGTACATTATAACATAACCTGGAAGAACCTAGCTTATTTGTAGAGTTTTTGGTAACCAAAAACATAACTTAGATTAGATTAATGGTAGAAACAAGAATCACTCCAAATAGGTTAGGTAATAAACAAAAGGAATAGAAATAAAGCCTTGCTCATGCGTAATACGATGTTTATTTATTGTATCTCTTTATTTTGTGGAAATAATTGTTACGTATGAATAACAGGTCATACATCACGCAGAGGGATTAATGTTCTCATTTTAGAAAGTTTAACTTGAAGCAAAATTGCCTTGAAGAGTAGGCATATGTATGTTTATAAACATTATACATTACTGTTTATAGGGACCAATGTAACTTTATTTGCTAATCTGCAGATAGTCGTAATTAAGGTTAGGCCTAAACCTCGATTATTGTGATATTGAAACTTATAATTAGACAACAAGAATGTAAAACCTTAACGCATGCACAGTCCTAATTTGTTTGAATTTGACAAATATGTTTAACAGATCAGAATGAGGTGGCATTAATATCCCTTACAATTCAGTTTAGAAGTTAATATTTTTTTTTCTCTCAAGTGGTTAGAACTGTTTCTGCCAATTATGTCGTTGAATGTATTACATTTAGTCATTGTAGATTTTAAAAAATATATTTCATCAAGATACTATAGAAATGTGTTTTTTCCCCTTTTTTTCAGAATTACCTAAATTTAAGTTTTAAGACTAACACCTTAATGTTATGAATAATCTATACATAAATTATGCTTTACCTAGGTATTAAATTTAAACGAGTCCATAGGCAATATTACCGCATGCCAGAAGAAATGGTCCAAAAAACACAAATTAGCAAAATACTAATGACTTTAGAACAAGGACGATTAAGAGAAATGAAGGGAAAGTCTTTGTCTGAAATAGACATTGAAATGAAAGACACTACTAGTAAACAAAAATCAATAGCTGTTGTAGATGATACATTCTACAAAAATTCTGATGAATCTGACGACTCAAACTCGGAGCTTTTTATGTTAGAAAACCTTCCAGTTAATACTGTCAATGAAAACAGTAAAAAAAAATGACCTATGACCAGGAACAATCATATTTCCATCTTAGAATTTGAAAGTTCTTACATTGAAAAGACAGAAAATAACAATTGTAACAAAAGAAAAAAAAAACAGGTAGCAAATCAGAATCAGAATTCTCTGATTTTGAAGCACCAGGAAAACAGTTGAAAAAACAGAAAGGGAGAGGCATACGAAGGAAAAATTGTCTTAAATTTAACTGGACTGATAGTGACTTGGAAATTGTGAATAAATTCTTTTTAAAAAGTATTTTATGTAAAAAAGTTCTGGGAAAAAAAGATTATGACAGTTTTATCAAAATATATCCCCAATTTGAAGAGAGAGGTTTGGAGTAAAATAAAATGGTGTTTATACAATTTGATTAAAAAAAAGTAACAATTGTGGGATAACCTAGAAGTAAATTAAAATAACTAAGAATTTTCTTGACTTTTTGAAGACTGTACCAATTTAATTTATTAAATAATCAAATTAGAACTGTATAAGTATTATAGTAAAGTGGTAGTTGTTTGTTTATTACTACAAAAACAAGTGTTCTCTAAGAAGTTTTCAAAATTATTAAGTTATTTCTTTCTTGAAGACAGTTAACTTATATGATTTTGTTATTTAGGTCTATGAACTTATATAGAAATCATGTTTGCCAGTAAGTTAAAAAAATGTTCATGTACCAATGATAAAGTTACATTTTTATTAATATACTAGGAATCTTGTTTGAAAAAAAAGTTTTTAAAATGTTCATGTACCAATGATAAAGTTACATTTTTATTAATATACTAGGAATCTTGTTTGAAAAAAAGTTTTAAAATTGTTCATGTACAAAACGATTAAGTTTTATTTGTATACTAGGCATAATGTTTGAAAAAAATTTATAAATTGTTCATGTACCAATGATAAAGTTTAATTTTTTTTAATATACTAAGAATCATGTTTGCAAAAGAATAATAAAATTGTTCATGTACCAAATGATAAAAATTTGTTATTGCCTTAGCTCGAATAAATACTTATTGGATTCATAATTTGTAGGTTTCATTGACAACCTGTTTTAGTTGTAGACTGTAGAAATTAAAAGTATTGAAGGTTTGTCTAAAAAATGAATTGTTGGTCAATCGTGACTAAGAAACTATTCTCAGAGTTATTACACTAACAGGGATAAATATAGTTTGTTATAATGAATAGATTTATGTAGTGAAATAATAAATATGACATATGTATTATTTTCGCATTAAAACTATTAAAAACCAAACTATTAGGTAAACCAATTTTAACGTAGGCTTACATTACTATTATTAATTTTTTTCATTAATGCAGACTTTATGTATTTCTATTTTATATAAAGTTTTTTTCTGCAACTCAATATTTAATTTTACTTTTTGACTAAATTTTTCTCCATTTCGAAATTTTTATTTTATGTATTCTAATTTACACCAATAAGTTTACTCTGATAATGATTTCAATTAATTTCTTTGATATATATTTTATATAAATTAATTTACCTCAATTCACACTCAGTAATATTGTGTATATGTGAATTATGCCCCCCGCATAAACGTCTTTTTATCTTTTTTTTCTTGGCTTGTAGATTTTCTTTCTTTTATTGGATGTTAGGAATTAAAATTCTCAAACTGTGCAGATAGTTAATTATATGTTTGTAATCCAATTATATTCTGAATATGTAGGTTAGAGCAGAATAAAACCCCTGCTTTTTGGTTCGGTTAATTTTGTTTTATATGGTAATAAATTCTTGCTTTTCAAAAATCATTAATGATAGACTTTGAACATTTTTTGAATCTCTGGCGATATCAATATATTTGTATTATTTATTTTTCAAACATGCTAATTTATGGTTTAAGACATTATATTTTCTCGTAGGTCATTGCATACTTCTGACATTTCAATATAAATGGAGATAATATTTTTATAAGGTCATACACGAAAACTTTTTTTTACATACATTATTATTTATTAGGTGTATTCAGTTGCAATAAATTATATAAATATATTCAGATGTTCGGTATTTATCTAAATATGCCCGATTTGTTTTATGACGGACGAGCTAACGGTCAAACCGTTGGCGAACTCAAAAAATAAATAATATTTGTGTTTAGATAAAAAAATAAAATAAAATACATGAATTGTGAATACAGAAATTAAAATTTTGATGACGGACATACCATTCTCCAAAAATAAGTTAAGCAACAGAAAATACACAAGAATTTTAATTTAATTGGTTAAATTCGATCATTCTAAAGTTGTTGGGCTCGGACAGATGGAATAACGGACCCGACCGTTGATCAAACCGAAATATGAATTCAATATTTGAGTTCAGTGACAAAAAATACATAAGAATATTGTCTGTTAAATTCTGTCATTCTAAAATTGTTGGCGCCGGACAGACGGACTAACAGACAAACCGTTGTCAAACCGAAAAATAAATGCAATATTTGAGTTCAATGACAAAAATACATAAGAATATTGTCTATTAAATTCTGTCATTCTAAAATTGTTGGCGCCGGACAGACGGACTAACAAACAAACCGTTGTCAAACCGAAAAATAAATGCAATATTTGAGTTCAATGACAAAAAATACATAAGAATATAGTCTGTTAAATTTGAGAAGTCTAAAGTTGTTGGCGTCGGACGGACTAACAGACGAACCGTTGGTCAAATCGAAAAATAAATGCAACATTTGAGTTCAATGACAAAAAATACACAAGAATATACATTTTAATTTTTAATTTCGAACATTGCACAAATGTTGATGGTTGTGATTATTCCGAATGCTTTAGATATGTGGGAAATGGTTCTGTTACAGCTAAGGGGCTACAAGTTAGTGAGACATTTAAACTCCTCATAAAGGTTTACACAAAAGGCTCACAAAGTCTCACACATATCCTCGCAAAACAGTTAACACAAAAACCGTTATAGCCCTCTAAAAATAGTCTAGGACACATTAAAAAAAAACAATATTTCAACGAATAAACTTTGGCACTCCTAACAACTCATAAATATCATGAAATTTGTTAATTGCCACATATAGCTGGAATCACTTTAAACCGATTTATAACACCTTTCTCACAAGGGTAGTAGGTGACACACATCCTCACAACGGTACCAATACACGTATGTGTGTGTGTGTGTGTGTGTGTGTGTGTGTGTGTGTGTGTGTGTGTGTGTGTGTGTGTGTGTGTGTGTGTATTTATTTGATAATTATAAGAATTGAACTCTGTATAAGACTTCATTATTTCATTCTCCTTATTTTAATACAGGCTTTTAAATAATAATAACAGTGAAATTTATAATAATATTTTATTGAAAAATAATACTTAATAGTACATAGTATGTATACAAAGGTTTTACATATTGGAAACAATAATTATATACATTCATTCATATCTTTATAAAACAAGTGTAATCTTAAATAATTTACAAAAGTATCTAAACACATTATTTTAATTTCAGATAAAATCAAGTCTTTATTATTTGTTTCACATTTTATAACATTTATGTCTAATTCATCCAAACATTTCACTAAATAAGTTTTAACAATACAATCTTCTTTTACTACATCTGCTGGTAGATTTGTTAATAAGTTATTCACTACAATATTTTTAATATCTTGAAAACAGTTGAACACATTTGATGACATCAGAGTACAAAAGTTGAAGTAGTTTGAAACGCATTGTGACATCTGTAACAATCCTTTCCATGTAGGTTCCTGAATAATGAGTGTATCTGGTAGATAAAGCTGAGGTTGAATACAGATTAGTTCACGAATTAAAATAGATTTTTTACCGTACATCATTTGAAACACAACTTTATGCTTATCCAAATCAAAATTTTCATAACTTTGTTTTTTACACATGAACAAATTGGAAATTAATTCAGACTTTTGTAGTAAAATATTCCATTCAGAAATACTTAGTGAAACTCCACTATTTGTATCTGATTTACGTAATTGCAATCTTGGTTCAAACATATTTTCAATATCCAAACCAATCATAGCTACTTTCCTTTGACTTTTATTAAGAGAATACCACGTATTCAAAAGTAGCACAGGCAGAGTTCTATTAACGATTTTCTTTTCCATATTTTGGTCTGTTTTTCCCGGAATTAAATTAGTTTTAAAGTTGATTTTCTTATTCCTTTCGTATGGTGTACGTCTCTTGCTGGGTTTGACATCCGTGTTACTTAAGAACTGATTAATAACCCTTGGCGAATTGTTTTTTATAGCTTGGTTAGATACTATTGCGCATGCGCTCACTCTAATCTCTGACCATAGGATTGAAAGGAACATGGATCTTACCGAGTAAGACGTAAAAAAGGGATTTTTTACTAAATGGTCCATTAACAAGGAATATATTCAGATTGAGTGACTCGAAATTGCCAAAACATAGTAAATATAATTGAGCTTCTCAGAGATATATATTATTTTTCATTAATTGACATCACCGTTTCACAATCTAAAATTACCATTTAAATCTTATAATTAATTATGATTAATAAGGTTATTTATATTATATTTTAGTTGATTAGTGTTATTGTAGGCTTATTTTAAAGAATGAGGCGTTTCAATGAATCTTGATTTGTGAAATCGTTGCTGCAAATTTGTAAATAATAACAAATGAGGAGGTGAGTGGTTCTGGAAAACGTACATTGATTATGGTTTGTGATGTTAAATTTTCAGTAGCTACTTGTAATGAAATTACTTATCTCCATATTTTACATATTACCATATTTTACTCTCATCGTCAACAAATACATTTTAAACGTTTTATTTGTATGTATATATTTACCATTTATTACATCTCAATGAATCTTCGTGACAGAATTTTTATATTTCACTTTAAGCAATATAGAACAGTAGAGACGTTTTAGTGTCAAACATATTGGCACGTAAAACAATACTTCTTTTTATTATTACCTAAATTTGAAAAACATATGTTTTAAGTTTATTATTAAAACCAAAACCTCTAAACATGTAATTATCTTTTTAAAGTATAGGCGTTGAATATTCTAATGTGTTTACGTTTCCCATCAATAACACACGAAGACAATCATTTCATATAACTATTATGAAACTATATACGCATTTTAAATAATCTTTGTAAATTTTCAATCAAAATGTGTATATAATGTAGGAATATAAGTAAATATTGTTCATAAGCTTTTTTCTCCAAGCCATATGTAAATCGAAGAAATAACTATATATATATATATATATATAAGAGTTAAACAAACCAGCATTTATTATAAATAAACCATTTAAAATATTTTCTATTGACATTTATTTCAAAAATATTAAACATTTTACTGTTGATTATACTTACAGTAATATTTTAGAAAAATAGTGATAATACAAACCAAACCAGCAAGAATCTAAACTAATAATAATTGAAGATGTTATGTAAGCAAAGTTAGTATCTCATCTAATGGTAAATTCGCATCTATAATTATTAGTCTAATGGTTACAAGTAAACTATACTAATAATTAGAGAAGTAGAAGAAATAATTATTAGTCTAATGGTTACAAGTAGTACCAGAAGTTCTCTTACAAGTTTAACTCGACTAACTTCTGTTTAATAACATTGTATCAGTCAATGTTTATCTATCACAATAGTTTAGTTACCTACTATAGGACACCACTTCTATTATGCCTCCAGATAGAGATAAATATTTGATTCTGCAAGTGCAGATTATAAAACGGTTGTGTGATAAAACACACATGGTGTACAATTTTGTGATTGCAAAATAATATTTTTGTTTTTTTGTTTTAATAAAAGAAGTAATCTGTGAAGGTGATGCCCTGATTTCACTCTACTTTTTAGTTTTACACTGGAAATAGATGTTTGTAACATAAAAAGTCAAAAATGCAAGTAAGAAATTTTTCGACATTTTGCTTACACGGATATTTTTTGAGAGCAAGTTGCTCTCTCATGTTGAAAGATGATTTCTGCAGCATGACGAAATAGCGATAAAAGTTTGTTTTTGAAGCTGGTTTTTAAAATGTAGTTATATATTTTCATCTCTTCTTTGAATGACAAAGATACATAACATAAAAACTATTTTATGTTAATTATTTAGGTGTTATTTGTGCTGGACAATACTTACTGTTTTCAAGAAAGTATGAGAACAAATGCATCGCCATGACATTATTGAATATATGTAATGAATAGTGTGGACACTGAAAATAAGAAAACCCATACAGCTATTCTATGTTTTTTATCTAACAGTGCGAGAAGAGGAGTAAAACAAGTGTTTATTCTTTTCAAATAAACTTAATGTAAAAAAAAAAATAATAATAAAAATCTTATTTTCATAAAATCTTATAATTACAACGAATAAATAAAATTGAGCCTAATGTGTAAGAAGTTTTCATATAAATAAAACTAATCTTAAACACAATTTATCATAAATACGTTAATAAAATCGAAGAGTAAGTTTTATTTTAATCATTAGCCTAATTGAGAAATTTCATTAGGTTAGGTTAATTCAATGTTGCTCACTATTGTTAGTAACAGATTATTATTTTATGATTTACCTCTACATTTGCTTACTCTATGAATAAGGTTTAATATTAGTTAAATAAATAAACTGTAGGTGAAGATAATAGGCAATTGTGTTCCGCGTGGCGCCATGTGCCGCAGCTTGACTGGGGTTTATTTTTCTACTTGTCAGTCAATAAAGTGGAAAAAAGTGAATTGTTTGTGCTATGTCCATCATATTCCTGGCACAATCACACGAGATTATTTTATTTTACCTGTTTAACTATATAATTTCTTCCAAACCTAATGAAAATTCAACTAACAATTTCAGTTTAAAAATAAAACATAAAAAATAATAGTTTAATATAATTCTATTAATAAATAGATATTTTATAAATTAAAGGTACGTGACAAGTAGAAGTGTAATATATATAGGCTTATATATATATCCAACTAGAAATATAAAGATCATACTCAATGCAAAGCAATCTGTACTAGAAACAATTTCATATTTAACAACGTTGATACTCTACAAATAAATTATAAATGTAACAGTATATTATTATTCAATTTATTGAACGCTGTATTAAAAAAGAATTATCTCCGCATTAGCTCGTTTAAGAACACTTGCATTTATTAACACTACACTGAACATAAATATAAATAATATTTATATATATATATATATATATATATATATATATATAGAAATTAAAAAAATATGATATTTCAATTATTGACTAATTAGATATCAATCAATAACATTCTATAAACATTGAGAAGCCCTCTGACCACAACATTTTATTTACATCAACTTTGTACTCGTTATTTGTTATCAATATTTACATACACTAACTTGTAGTCTCTCATCTATGATAACACTATTTATATTTTATAATTTTAAAACGGTGTGTGACGTCAAACCCAAACTGCCCCTAAACTAATGGTGGACTCTGACAAAGATTGCCCCCCTGACCACAACATTTTATTTACTTTAATAACTAATTATAAATTTTCTTTATTTACACACATTAACTCTGTACTCGTTATCTCTTATCTTTGTTTACACTATGGCGCCAACCTTATCTTTGTTTACTTAATACCATCAAATACGTTCTCAAAGTCGTGTATCTCTTATCTTTGAACTTTGGACTTGACCTTTGACCGTCTAGCCATACTGCCCTTACTTACTACTTACAATTCTACCTATCAAAGTCATATTTACAAACATTTATATTTGTATTCCGAAAAGGTTTCATATTGGAACGTAAATATGGCTACCATCACTTTTAATACAATTTAAATTTAAATTTTAGAGCTTCCATTCACAAACTTTAGTAAACCTGCCTCTACACAATGTGATATAGATTAAAAATGTACACTTTTATTTTTCCAATAAATAAATAAAATTTAATAAGAACAGCAGGTTGAGAACAAAACTCAAAAGAATATTACACATATTGCCATACTCATAATCTGTCTCTCAATGATTTGTATTGATTTACAAAAAGGGATTATGGAAAATAATTTATTTAAAAAAAGTAAATATATTGTTCATGCAAATAAAGAATAATATTACGCAGTTTTTATGAGCTAGCACAGTTAAAATTGCAAAAAACATCAATGGTTAAAACTAAATCAAATAAAACATAATGGATACTCATCTGACTTCATACGTCTAGGACTTTGTAATGAAGTCAAAATCTCTCGATGTAAATCCATCCACATTAAATTGTTAATTATAATTTTCGTAAAGATAAAATATGCAATGTTTTTAAAGTCATCTGCTAATGTGACAACTTGTAATTTTGTAACCTGTATCACTTGAATAAAAATAAATTTGTGACCGGCCAAGGGAAAAGGACCTTCTCTCCACTCAGCATTTTTTTTAGGACATCGTTTTGTGTCAAAATGGGTCAAAAAAGGGCTTTTATTTTTATTTTTACAGATTACTCTGGACACTTTCTCTAATGAATATCATAGGTTATACTACCCACAAATAGCAGGAAATAAAAACAAACAAAAATCATATTTTGTATAACTTTTGATGAGCAAGAAAAGGTACGGTACCTCACCATCACCAATGTTAATAAAATGAGCAAAGATAAGATCACTTTTGTATTTTGAACATTAGCCTACTTTTATTATATGGTCCGAAACACCTATTTATGAAGTATCTGTTTTTTGGTATTGTGTAACTATTGATATACACAGTTACTTCTGGTAAACTGTTGCAAACATGTTTCATTTCAAATAAATAAAAGTTTCTGTAAGTTGAGTTTAGTTTTTTGGTATTCCAATTTGTTAAATAGGATGTAAATAACAAGGTTGAATTTTTAAATAAATTATTGGCATGAGTATTTCCGGCCAAAAATAAAACTGGCTGACCTCAGCTATGCCTCGAAGGACATGAAGTTGAGATAATTTTATGAATTGGGTTTAAAAGATCTGCTGTGCCCAATACTGGTATCTAACCAAATGATGATATCGGTTATAAATATCTCGTTGTCGATCTACCTCCACCTACAGCCAAAAAATCAATAACTGGACCAAAATAAAAAAAAAAAAACATGGAACCCCACATGTAAATAAATAATTGTTCTCTTTACCTTTTAATACTTTGTTTCAGTTAGCTACACATACGTAAGTAAATCCTTATACTCTACAAAGTTTTTTTATCTCTGTTCTTTAAAAATGTGTTACTGCTATTGTTGAAACGCTTAATATAATTCTACAAAGAGATTGTATCAAAATAAATCATTTCCTTTCAAAAACTAAAAATACACTATCAATAAGGTGAATAGAATAACTCAATTAATGGAATAGTCTTAGGGAAAATTAACGTTTGTTCATGCGTCTTCTTCGATACCATTCAAACATAAGGTCTTGCACAAGGGCCTACTTATGAACTAGAATGAGATCTTCCGTAATAACTCTGTCAGGCCTTTAAATGTTACCTTTTAGAGAGATTGTTTCCTGATAAACTTGGAAAAAATATTCTGGTTTTAAGGAAATCTCAGCCAGTGAGTGAGTCCCACAAATGTTGTAACTGTAATGAAAATACCTAACAAAACAAATAAATAGTAAGAGCCTCGTCAATGCCGTAACTGGCGAAACCATGGTCGGCTAGACCAAATAAATTATAGAATTTTACAAAAGAAAAATTGTGTTTTATTTGTTACAGTTATAATTACCGTAGTATTAAATAGAGCTTGGATGACTTTCACTCTATACTTTAGATTCTTTAAACAAATTTACTCAACTATTTTATTATTATAATTTCCTGTGAACTAGGATAATAAGTCAAACCAATCTTACATTATATATCTCGATTTTATTTCTACCTAATAATATAAACACTAATGTGATGTAGTTAACAATATTCTTGTTTAAAGATAATGACTCTTTGAACATGTTATTACAATTTACATTGAGATTGGGGTTGGGGCTCAACTAAAATCGTTTAGCCTGCTTAAACGTTTTTGTTTTTTGTTTTTTCGCGTAGAAATGTTTTTTGTTTTTTTTTTACAGTCTTCTAGAAATGTTCTAATTACCTTTGGCAGGTGGTATACAAATACGGCAAATAACTAAACACAGTATATTTATATTTGTATTTCTTATTATATTTGTATAAATTGCAACGATTTTTGACCGGTTAAATTACCTAATTCTGTAATGTATTCAATCAGTTAACCAAGTTTAGCAGAATTTTATTACATATATTCTAAAACGTACATTTAAAAAAGAAAATACGATTTTGCTTCAAAATAATATAACTTTATCTACGTAGATATCAATGTAATATATCGATTAACATACATTTTACTGCCCATTCGTCGAAATGTGGAAGCGGTACCTTAAACATATACTGATTTATTGTTCGCAATAATTACTAAATTGAGCGTAATGGTATCTTTATAATTTAAAAATCCTAATACGTCACAGAGCAGTATAGATGACATTAGCGAAACTATTTTCATGTTAAATTGAAAATAATACCACTGCATAATACATTTTCTATTTATAAAGACGGAGGAAAAAATTACTAAAAACTAACTAAAAAAATCCTGTTTTTTGTTTGTTTTTGTTTAAATAATATTTAATATGTATATTATCTCTTATACATAAATGGATATGTATATGGATATTTTAATTCACCAATTTCAAAAATCCTGGAATTAATTATATTTTATTATTTGAAATAGGGTTTGTGCACTATATGTAATATTAGAAGTTTGTTATTTGTTCCACCTTTAGTGTGTCAAATATTACAATTACTACATGATATTACTACAAAATAATATTGTTTGTAGTTCTTTATATATTTTCATTATTACGTTGATATTTTTAAATATTTATGTAAACCAGTTTACCTCCCTAACTAGATTCATACGTATTTACTTGTACTTATAACAATCATACTATACTGATATACTGAGGTAATTACACACTGCATCAAAACTGTCGAACAAACAATATCCATTTCGTATATTCAACCATGACGTTTCGTCTCGTAAAGTATATTATGAGGAAAATGAATGAAGTTTCCTCTAGGAACAAACAATCCCCAGTTATAATGACGTGAATAATGGCATTACAGCACGCAGCTAGGGAAGGGACCGGAACTACTAGAGGTTTGTTTTATAGAAAGCGGAAATTGTTAGTAACCCGCAATTCGGGAACTATATATTTTCTTCTGTGTATTACCTTTCGCGGAGTGACGTAATTGTGATTACACTTTCATATGACGGATGTACAAAGTATTGTTAATTTTAAAAGTTGTTGGAATTGAATTGCTGTTTGGATAAAGTAAGATACATACATATCTTCATATTTGTTTATTCAACTTGAAATGATTGTCATGGAAATATTACCAATGTTTTATGCAAAGAAAACAAATTTAGAAAAAATTAGGGGGTTCATTTTATTGATGTAACCTAAATAGGTGTTATATTTTTATTTACGACTATTAACGTCTTTACTATAAACATAGCGAAATCAAACAAACATGATTATAATCTGTTATTTGTTTCATAACTACCATGTGACTCTTTCACCTGTTATATATAATAATACTAATAATAATAATAATAACAATAATAATTATATATATATATATATATAAAGACATGAATAGGCATCAACAGTAAAATATATGGGATATGTTTCACTTTCTCATTCCCCAAATATCTAAATATTATAATAGTTGTAACATAATAGTAACATAATATAGTTCATGAAACAAGGGTGTTTGAATGACGAAATTTTAATTTATTCGTCGTGTAAAACAAACTCCGAAATAACAAAACATCATTGTTGTGACATGTAGTTAAAATATCTTGAGCGATCCATAGTTAGACATTGATAACATATTCAATACTTTTTGTATACTTTACAAAACAGTTTATTTATCACTCTTCTTGTATGATAGGAGAAAATTAATCATTACTTTCAATATTGTAGGCTGTAATTTTAACAAAATCAAACATGTATGACGACGTAAACTCAGACACAAACACTGTCATAATCCATAACATAACAGTTTATTACCTTTATCAGTACCTGAGATCTCTAACTAACATGAAAATAAATTCAAAATATAAAGAACACTTAGGAAGTAATATTTCGGAAAATGGGGTGTAAGGGCGATAGTTATGGGCGTTGTGAATTGAAAGGTGGAAACCAAAAAAATTGGAAAACAATACACGTGGTAATTTTTCTAAATTATCAACTATCCGCCTCCATATTGATTCCCGCCATCTAGATGTTACGTTTAAAAAATTAAATGGGAGTGGAGTACTATAAAACATTATTTTAATGTCGAATTTCAAGAAGAAATTGATGGTCCAGTCAATTTTTTTCAATTTCACTCACGATTCAGGAGCCATTATCGAAACTCTTCAATTGTGTAGAGTATGAAGCTGGCATTGAATTATTAGACAAATAGCTGAAGGTATTACAGAAAGTCTTGAAGATACAAATTTGTAGAAATCAGACAAAAATGTCGATTCAATGCTTGAGTATTTTAGACAATTGCCAAAAATTAATGTTTTCAGCCTACATTGTGTATATTTTTAAACACTTCAATGAATGTTTAATTAAATTGCACAATTTTAATAAAAGAAATGCATAATGTTTTTTTTTGTTTTTTTAATTTTAAACATTTTCAATTTCAGAAAACTAAACAGAACAGGTTAATTCTGTGAATAAAGAGCCATTCAGATTTTATTCTTATACTCTATGCACATATTTGTTATTACCGCAAAGAAAAAATTGATGTTTTAAAATCGAAGCATATTATTTCACTTGACAGCTTTTTAGCTTTGGATTTTTTTATATTTTTTTTATTATTATTATTATATTTTTTTTTGTTTTTTCTCCTTTTTTCAATTTTCTCATTTCTCGTATAAATTATTTGTTTTTTTCTAGGTGACAAAAATAAGTAAATAAGTAATAATTATTTGTTTTCTTACATATTTTTGTGACATAGGTAGAAAATATGACCTTATATTCTCGTTTCTAATATGCTTTATTATAACATCTTGTTGTAAAATAGTATGAAATGTATGGGCTTAGTCGATTTCAAGTCATTACACATGTATAAAATTACAACATTCAACATACTCACAATTTTAATAGCAATACCATTGATCTGGTGGCTATCTAGCGCTCATGCTTGAAAGTAGATATTACTAGTTATATCCCCATGCAACCAAGATAGGTTACGGTGAGTACTAATCTAAGATTACTAGAGAATTATGGTTTTGCTACATAATATAAGATCGACTAAGATACACATGTCTCACAAGTAGCTGGACTTACGACCACGGGATCTCTATAGCATTGCCTTTTTTATTTTACACAGTATGTAACGAATATTGGAATTAAACCCCAACCACGTCAAATGGATGTAATTTGGAAAAAGTCAATAACAATATTTTAGGGAAATATATCTGTGGTAGTTAAAAACGATACAATAATTGTGGTAATTTGGAATAGTAGTTGGTATAGAATCGTTCTTCATGTGACATGTTATGAATAGACGAATAACCCCAGACTTTATAAATAATCTTGAAAAATTTTCTAAGGAATATTCATTTATTGAAATAGTACAGCTAATACGGATAATATCTTTCTGCTGTATACTGTTTGTGTAAAACAAAACACTATTAGCACAGCAATTCAAATGTTTAAATCATTTTTTAAATTTATAGTAACACTGATATTGCATTTACTTTTGACTTTCAGTGTTATTGGTTTTATGTAATAACATAAGTTGAGTCTTTAGTGGTTACAATAATATGATAAAATCAACTAATGATTTAGAATTTCACAACAGGAATAATGTCAAGTCGATAAGGAAATACAGTTCATGAAATTTATTTGACTTTATCTACTCAAATGTTTTATGTGTTAAAAAATGAAGTAATTTATTATTCACATAGAAACTTACATTTCACCTGTAAAAATAACGTATATAATCCTAAATATCGAATAAATTTGGATATTCTGAAAGCAGTTTAGCAATTAGTTGCTTTTAATAAATGTATTTCGAACGGTTTTATTTAAAACAAACTAATTCTAGTTTATTATGAGTTAATCTTAATAACTTAATTTCACTCTTGAAAATTTTTAAGACTTTAGATTTTTAAAATTTAAATAATAAAATTAGAAGATTTTAACTTGGCGTCTTCCAATACTCTACAAAGTGGTAACAAAAGCGCCTTTGTAGCGTTGTTAAATTAACTAGTTACGCTTAAGTATTACAATATAATCCCACTTTATTAAATTTCACTGCAAAGTTTTGGCAAACAAGATACAGCGGACAGAGCATGATCACGATGAAAAATAAATTTACAATTTAGGGGAGCTTTTATTGAAGAAATCAAAATAATACAATTTTGGTGTATTGTTTATTTATTTTGTTATATTTTATTGTCATAAAAATAATGATTTGTTGATTGGAAAATATAAAGAAATGTTTTACTACTTTTAGTTTGTTTAATAAATGTGTGAAATGTAATCTGTAATAAGAACGTAAATGTTCCTGTTTATATAAATAACAAATTGTATATAATTTTTAAATTATAATAATGTATTTAAATGTAGATTAGTTATATCGTTAGTTATTATTAACAAATGTTTGTTTTTACTAATCGTTTATATAAAACTTTATTATTTCATCGAAAAAAGTCCAATACTGAGTAGGAAATTTAAGACATATCCAATTATGAAAACAACCATTTCTTTCAATAAGAAGGGAGATTAAAAGTGTTGATTGACCATTAAATAAGGTAGTTACACCCACAAGCCACAGTGTAGAATATTTATAGCAATCGGACTTCTATAAAGTTGTACTAAACCTGACGTAAGATGACACGGTCAGTTCAATTTGAATGTAGAACTTATATTGGAAATGCCTAAATAATTATATATGCTGTACCAAAGTTACTTTTTTTTTGTTTACCAACATATAACCATTTATGTATATGGTTAAACGAAATTCAGTACTTATCGAAAAACAAGGTTTACAAAATATAAAATACTCTCACCTAGGAACTTAAGTCGATAATTTAGTGTGGGCGAAAAAATGTTTAAAATGGAAAAATAAAAATAGCCTGACATGTCGTCTTACATAAAGTTAATAACTGCTTTTTTCTGAAAGAAAAATGGCTAAAATAAAACGGCGTATCTCACACCACTTTTAATTTCGTAGAGCAGTAATTTCAAAATAGTTGATTTACCTTTTTCTCTCCACTAATAATTAAACGCAAAGCAATTCAAAATCGAAATTATAATAAACTACGAAATTTATTAAAATTGAACTGTCTATCTGTTTTTACAGATCCTAATCTGAAATTTACTTTATAATAAATAATAAACAAATATCGCTATTACTGAAGGCCTTAAAATAACATACAAAAAAACAGTTAAAAATTCATCGATTATTCTAATGTTTTGTTAAACTTTATTCACCATACGCAATGGTCATAACAATGAGGTATTACTTCAAAAAATAATTGAGTGATTACAATTTTTTTTAATTGGTAAAAGTTGATAAGGCCGCTGTTATGTTTAGGTAAAATTATTTCTTTAGTAATTAAGACATATAATTTGATATTGTAATAACTCTGTATTATAATTTGAAGTGAGAGGAAAAAAAGTTAGGAGCGAAACAATGGAACTTTTTTTTTTAGTTTACAAAAAGTGTTACTTTTTTGGGGGGGTAATATGTATTGACTATATTATTGGTTTCTTTTATCGCCATATTTGTCATAGTTTAAGAACCAGTACACAAAATTGTGTCTTTTATGTGATTATATTTACTTTTTGCGACAGCTCGAGCTTAGTTTTAACATTCAAATATTTTGCTACAATATCAGTTTCAATTTAAGTTTTCTACGTTGATACTTTGGCGGTTTGGAAGTTTGTTATGTAATGATGAATGTTAAACAATAATGTTGGTGTTAATGATTATAATATGTATAAAATTTAGCTGATTTTATAAAAATATATAACCCATTTGTGTATACTTTTTTCTTCTTCTTCTTCTTCTTTTTTAGCCTAACAGTAAAATTAGTAGCCTACTTTAAACCGTTAACTAACTCAGCAGTGGAGTAATCTTGATTACAAGTCATATCAATATTTCAATCTTAACAAATTGAATCAAAATACTATTCTCAATCTCTTTTAAACTTAAATTACAGTATTCTTTAAGCAAAATGTATTATTCTGAGTTTTTATCATAAGTGTTTCAATCAAATTAATTATTGTTTGTCACAATTTATCTTGATACATTATACGAATTTACTAATCTGATGACACTTACAGAATGTGCATTCATATGTTTTCATATTTAGTTTTAACCAAACATATAATGATTACTTTCTTTGTTTTATTTGTTTCTTAACTTATTTGTGTATTACGAAGTGTTTAAATCCACTAACTAAGTAAAATAATTATTATTTTTGCTTGCCTTATTTGTTTTTGTGACAGATAGAACATTGTATCTCAGATTCTTATTAATGATATATTTATTATACCATTTAGTTGTAACCCTACTCTGGTTCAAGTCTTTACAGACGTGTTACGCATAGAGGAATAACCCTTGAATATATATGTACATGCATGTTTTTCTAAGGGAATTTCGTTTATTCAAATAAGTCTTTTAGTTCAGCTCACATGATAATTTATTTCTGCTGTATATTTGTGTAAAACAAATAGTGTTATTACATGAATGCAAATATTGAAATCAGTTTCAAATGTATGTAGACACTGAAATTTCATTTATATTTGATTTTCATTTGTAATTGTATATGTATTTAACATATTGTAAGTTCTACAGTTGTCACAATACTGAAATTAATAGAATGAACTAATATAAGAGTATTTCACATTATTACAACTGTAATAATGTCATGTTCAATTGTTCAATGAGTTAACAAAATGATGTAATTTATTACTCACATAGAAACATTGTAGTGAAAATAATAATTCAATGTCGGTATACATTTAATATTCTAAATAGCAATAACTTGCGCTGAGATAAGCTTTTGAAAACTTACGGATAAATCGTTTACTGTCTCGTCAGGTGTTGAAAATTATGCTCGTATCCATGTGAACTGTTAAATTTAAAATAATCCACCCCATTTTGTTATGAGCTAAACTTGATACCATAATTTCACTCTTGATTAATTTTAAGGCATTACCTTAAATAATTACCAATAATTGTCTCAAAGCAATAATATTAGAAACCGTTATAATTTGGCGTCTTCTAATACTATACAAAGCGGGAAAGAAGAGTTTGTAGCGTTGTTATCGTACGTACGTACAGTTAAAATACAATCTTACTTTATTAAATTTCATTGTAACTTATGTGGCAAAGAACGTACAGCTGACAGATAATGTTACCTTTAAAAATATATTTTAATTTAGGTGGAATGTTTTAATACAGAGAATTAATAAATTACTATTTTGGTATACTGTTTGATATTTATTCCGTTATACTATTAATGTCATAAAAATTACAATATCATCATTGTAGAATATAAAGATATGTTTTGCAGTTTAGTAGTTTGTTAAGTAACGGGGAAATGTTATAATAATAATAATAATAATAATAATAATAATAATAATAATAATAATAATAATAATAATAATAATAATAATAATAATAATAATAATAATAATAATAATATATATATATATATATATATATATATATATATATATATATATATATATATATATATATATATATATATATATATAAGGGGAGACCATGGGATTATAGTGTTTAATTCAACATATTCGTATAAATAATATGCTCCTTCAAATCGTCTTCTCTGACTAACAGATTTGTTTAGAGTTTTTAATTGAGCGAAAGTTTACTCTTTTTATTTCTTTGACCGAATTTTCTGCGACTGAATTCTTCTATGGCAGGAACATTATTTTTCAGTTTTACTACGTTTGTTATATCATAGAGGAATTCGGTGAGAGAAGATTAAGTCACAGTAATCTGCACCATAATATACGGCATCAAATTAGAAATATTTAGTACCAACGTTTAATTAAACACAGATAATAAAATGTAGGGAGGTATTATTTTCATAGATTAAGTGTACCTACAAGGTTTTCTAATATTTCATAATAGGTGAATCTTAGTCTGCAAATTTATAATTTTTTCTGCTTATTATTATTGAATTTACTTCACCATAAATTTTATCTTTCAATGAACCTATAATTATTATTTTAACCATTGATTACGCTTTTTTTTTTTAATGGTATTTCGTTTTGAATTGCATATTTTTCATGGTAACTGAAACTTCATACGGTAATGTATTCATTAAAACATGAGGTTAATATTAGGTTGTTATTTTTGAATTTGTTTGAAATATTCACATTATCAGTTAATATATCGTTTCATAATATTCCGAATTCAACTTGGATAATTAATATTATTGTTTTCTTCCCTTTCCTTTATAAATTGTCTGCATCATATTTACTTCTTGTTCTATGTTATGTTTCACTATATATATATATATATATATATATATATATATATATATATATATATATATATATATATATATATATGTTTAGGTATATATATATTCGTCTATGTATCTGGCATATTCTAAATTATCGTATTTCCTTAAAATGTAACCTTAAATATTTGTTCAAAATACGTCCTTTATATCTCTGATGGCGCTTTTTCCATACGTTGCGTCCAAATGAATTTGTATATCATATTTGTTTAACATTTTGAGTAGGCCTACATATATGCTTTCATCTTTGTATAATTTTAATCTTAACACAATTCATTACAACTTTAAAATTTTTACATACTGGAATTGACAGATAGGATTTTCAATATCAAATTCAACAAGTTTACACTGTTGTGTAGTTTTTACTGTTTATCAGTTCGTTTTCCTACTTCATATAAGTTTTTTGAATTTATAATTTCATTAACATATTTTATAGGTTGACTAAAAATTAAATTATCTATTCATTTACATCATAAATTTAGATTATTACAATAACTATTTTCAAAATTTTTAAATAATTTATAACAATTCAAAATTTATTCATATTGATAATCTATTTTCTACAACATATGCAATAAACAACACGCCTCCTCATTAAGATCTCTTAAATGATTGAATTGAGTATATAGATTGGTTCCTCATACTTCCAGAGCAACACGGTTTATTGTGTCAAGTAATGGAGAAGTCAAGGGAATTTTGTGTTTCTATTTGCTGAAATGGCTGCAAGCTTTATTTTACAGTTTCCCCAACGACTTGAATGAATTAATCCCAAACCATTCTCTACAGAAGGGGAAATAGAATTAATTTCAAATCAAAAGTAGTAAACCTCTTTAACAATATCAGAACAAAATTAGTACATAAGCTGGATCAATGTGTTCTTAACTTAAAAATATATTGTCCTATTGTGGAAGTTTTAAAGCTCCTATCAATTGTAATAATTTTAATGTTATTATTAAGACAAAAAATTCTTATTAATCTCTAATTCTTAATTTTTTTCTACATCTCGCTTTCACTTATTAGTTTTTTGGATATTTACAATATTCATGAATATTACATTTGTAACTTTTATTATTAGTCTGAAGTTATTATTTTTGTGTGTCATCACATTAACACCATACTCTTAAGTATTCATTATGATTTTTTTTTTTTTTTTTTTTTTTTTTTTTTTTTTTTTTTTTTTTTTTTTTTACAAATTGTCAATACTGCCATTTTTGGGCTGTAATAACCTCCGTCAGAGGCCTCACCAACCGTCCACCTGAAGGTCTTTTGCCGCCCCAAGTTCCATCCTACACCCACTTAGTAATTCCTGTCATCCTTATTAAGAAAAAGATGCTACCTATCGGGTTTTCTAGGATGGTTTCCCTCTGCTTCTCCGGAGGGAATAGAGAATATATCCTGGCTCGTCCTAACATTAATTTCCGTGAAGTTACAAGATAAAAAAAATTAATTTAAGATGATCTTATTTGGGATGTAACTGAATTCTTTACTGACTACAACTTAGTATTTACGATATTGATTATTTTCCACAGATGGTGTTGTCAACTATAAGAGCTATATAAGGGACGTTTAAAATATTTTAAATTTAATAAGTATTGACGTTTCAGTTTTAATATCTTAATTGGATTCCATCTACCCTTTCCTTTAAATCTTTATGATTTTACAATATAGTTAAATTGTTACATATATATGAATTGCTGTAATATAAAATAAATTTTTGATAATTTCATACAACTTAATAAATGTCACAAAACCTACGTAACGAATACGGTATATTTCACAAAGAACATAATACAATTTTACGGTTGAGAGGATTTTTATTTCATTTAAAATTGCGAGTGTTTAATTTAATTTTAAAAAAAGTATTATTTATTATTTTTATGAAATATAGTTCGTTAAATTATTTAATTTTTTTTCAATTATTATGTGATAGTATTATAAAACAACCTTAGTATGATTTACTTAAATATTCATAGGTTTCATTTCCTCCTCTGAAGTAAAATAAAAGAGAATTATATGGCTACTTCACTAATTATTTCAAGGTTAATATTTGTTTCTTTAATTGCTGCTCTTTTTTTAAATTATAATTTGCATAAACTATGAACAGTGTAATTATACTTCAAAAAATCATTCAAATATAATTTCATTTGACTTTGTTAAGTAATTTATGATATGTGGTTCCTTAGAATTTATTAAAGGTTAAATCTATTTTTAAAGACTGTTTCCACAATTTTCAAAACTTTTAATATTAAATTAAATATTATTTACAATTTATCTACCCTTTGTGCTAACTTTAATTAGAAAGCAAGTTATCCATTTTAAAATTATTGAAACTCAAAGTTATTAATTATTTTAAAATATCCATTTTAAATTTAAGGAAATTATTATATTTAATTCATTAAAAATCTCATAAAGTTAAACACATGAAATATATCTCTACAGATAACATATTTATTTAGCGGAATAGGGTAGAACCACTTGTCACTACACTTCACTACTGTCAGTCACAGCTGTTATGATTAATTAACCTGACTTTCCAGTCAAAGTCCTTCATCATGGGGTTGGAATTGTATGAAGTTACCCTCTTCAACTTCTGATATTATAGTAAAATTTATATTATTTCACTCTTAATATTTCAGATTTCAATTAAAACTATTCAAACAGTAACAATTTTTTTATTTAAAATTCAGAAAAATAATAACTTTAAAAGTGGCAATATGTAAAAAAAGAATGTGAGTTTTTCTAAAAAAATATAATTAAAAAAAAACTCAATTTATATACGATAAGAATTAGAAGAAGCTTTCCTCTTAGTTGTGGTGACCTGCGTCAACTCACTTACTCATTTTTTAATTAATTATTGAAATTAATTATTCAAATATATTTTTAAATATGCTTAATCTGTATTAATGGAATAAAACTAGAACACTAATGGTGGCAACTTTGTTTAGCTACAATAAATATATTGTAACTGCAAAATAAACGTATATGTATGAGAATTTGTGTTCTAGATTTATTTAATTAAAATACATTTTTAGTATTTACATATATATGTATGTTTTTGTATAAAAGTGTAAAAAGTAGAAAATTAAACCTCTACAGTAAATAAAAGTGGGTTAAGGATAAAATAAAACATCAAAGATTAAAGTTTCAAAATGTTTAATAATATATTAATAATAATATATAACTAACCTAATTATTTTTAGAGATTTTTTAAATTACATTGGAAAAGGCGGCTTTATAAAGTAAAAATAAATTAGCTATTACTCATCATCATGTTTATTATTAACATCAAGTTCTGCGAAAATAGGAAGAACTTTGATATTAATTTGAAGGTAATCTTAACAACTAAACTCACCAACTTTACAAATGCTTACAAAATTGTAAGGATTGAGTAAACTGCTACTATTATTAGGGGTATCTTGACCTCTTCTATTCGTATTTAAACGAACTTTATATTATTGGGTTTTTATTCTATAATTAATACATAGTGGATTTGAAATACCTACTGTCATGTTATCTTTAATTTAAGCTTAACTGTAAATTTGGTTTTATTTTAACTCTTTAATTTTCACCGGAATGTTCATGTCTATAGTCGTACTTAAATTAAAAGCTGGAATTGAAAAAAAAAATAGTAATAAAATTACTGATTTTAATTTTAGTTTAGAAGTGACAACTATGGTGAAATATTCAATGATAATTCTAATAGAACTCACAAAAACATTTTTCAGTAATAATTGTTCTTTACTGATATTCGTATTAATTTGCGGTGATAACTATGGTGAAAAGTAGATAATATAGTAAATGTATAGTCCGTAAACCATCTAGTTGTTTTTTTTTTGCCTCAGGGTTGTTATGATTGTACTCTCACGACATTACAAGCGTATGAAACAATATTGTTTACACCTTTAACATATTTTTCAATTTTGAGTATAACCGTGAACAATTATTCATAAAATTGTTATATACGATGAGTGTATAGAAAATAAAAGATCCGGTAATCTGATCCAGACCTAGTTGTTGTTATGCCTCAGGATTGTTATTATTGTACTCTCGATAGTATTGTTTACAGCAAAATACTAGTCTTTAGTTTTTCAGTATAGTTTATATATACTGTTATATATATATATATATATATATATATATATATATATATATATATATATATATATATATTTATATATAACTAACAGTAATTTTTTTTTACGGCGAACTTAAAAAAAAAAAGGTTATAACAAGACACATTACTAATTGTTGGTAATAATGTAAAGGATCATGGTCGTTAAATATATTAGACATAATATAATAAAAATGTAAGGGTGTAGTACCAATCCTACTTTGCCGCACATTAACTTTGTTCACTAACACACTCAAGATATTGCCATTTTCACAGTTCATTTACTCGTATATTATTCTCACTTTGTGCCTCAATATAACGACAGAAATTATTAATTATTATGAAATTTCCCGTCTATGAGCATTCAAAGCCCTCAGTTTAAACTACATGTATTTTAAACTATTTATGCTAGAGACCGTAGGTACTTGGTGGTATTCCATTTTAAATAAAATTAAAACAACAATTTTTTTTAGTATCAACCACAATGTTTTAATAGAAACTTGCCGACCATGGTTTCGCTAGTTACAGCATTGTCAAGGACTTATACAAGAATCATTCTTGTATAAGTCCTTGACAATGCTGTAACTAGCGAAACCATGGTCGGCAAGTTTCTATTAAAACATTGTGGTTGATACTAAAAAAAATTGTTGTTTTAACATGTATTTTATATGTTATTAAATTTTGACACAGTGGATATAGCTAATTAAAAGGTATATATTAATTTGTATGGCATTTCATTTTACATAGAACATTCATTTACAAAAATATGTTATTTATATCCGTTGCTTCAAATATTACAATAATTGAAATTAAAGTATTGTCGTTTAAAAAACCATTACATTTTATTTTTTTACTTTTTTTTTTTTATATTCACCATTTGATTTATAATGGCATATTTTTTTCTCAATTATTGGTTTCTGTTTACTGTGTGTAAGATTTTTTTTTTAAAGTATAAGTTTTTAAATAAGTATTCTTTTAAAAATTTATTTGTGTTCTTTGTATATAAAATTGATTTAGTATATAATTGAATCAATATATTTGCAAGGTGAATCTTATACTTGACAATAAAACATATTTCTGTTTAAAGTAGACATGAAACATTGCAAACTAGGAATCTTGTTGTGACAATATTAAACTGGAGACAGTGTTTCTCTCTCGCATGTTACATGAAGACAATTCTGAGGGGAATAAATAATGAGTCTCATGGGTAAATTCTCCGTGTGAGGTACTTTACTTTATGGGTGTTTATTAATATTACTTCTTCCTCACTCTAGCTAGAATATTACATTTTAATTAAACAAACAAGTTATACGCAAAGGAATATATTTCAATAAAGTAGGGAAACTAATGATAGGACTTGAAATCCTTTCTTTGACAGAATTGACTTATTTAAAAAGAGTATTACAACTACAAATAAACGTGGCAACATATTTTGTAATAATTTCCAAATAATTTGTAAATTGGTGTAGATAAAATGTATTTCGTTTAAAGGATTATTGGCTTTAAGAGAATGTTTTAATATATATTGCAGAAAAAACCTAGAGTAAATATTTGCTATATATTTAAAAAATAAAAAACAACTTAAATTTAAGGAAACTCCTGAAACACAACTTTGACAGTCTGTGTATTCTATGGAAAGATTTCAGGTGTGTCGATATGTATTTCATTATTTATTATCATTGTCATGATATATTTGTTAATCGTTACTTTATTTCGGTTCACTTATTGAAGGCACTTTTTACATTGTGTTTGTCGCAAACAAATATTATTGTATTCTTTGTCACCCTAAACCGAACTTTCTTAAACATATTTTATTGAGCTATATTTAAACCTTAACTTCTCTGGTATTATTAAAAATCTCTTTTAAATATGTTAAATAAATCGTTAAAATATATTTCTTTAACTTTCTACTTTACAAATCTAAAACCGAAGTGCTTAAAGCCAAACAAATATTTGTCTCCGTCTCTTCACTAATAACTCACTCGATTAGGCATAATTATAGTGGTTATGTAAAGAGGAAACCTGGCTACTGGATGTTATAATACATTCAATAAATAGTTTTTGTAATTCAATTATATCAATTAATGCGATAAAGTAACACACATCATTATTCATATTTGTAATCCAATTAACAAGTGATTACTTTGTCATGTGCACATTATTAGAAAACAGCTGGTTGTAGTCATAAATTATGTTAAACATTTGTAGTATACTTTAGTAAGAAATAATGAGATAAAGTTTGAAATCGATTTTAGGAAATAGTTGGAAAAAAATAATAAACTTGACCAAAAATAATTTTATATTTTCTTCTCTATAATATATGATTAAAAATCATTAACCATTCAAATGTAGAGAGTTAGAATTTTCGGCAGTAATGTAATATTTACAAATTGTTTACTAAAACTTAATCCATAAAACCTTTTTTTTCCATTTTTTATGCCTTTGTAAATCAATCTTTTTATTTCATTTTTTAATATTAAATTTGTCATCATTGTATATTGCTTAAAAATACAATTTTATTTGACCGTTTGAAAATCGCTTTTTAATACATATTGTTATCCACAAACATTAAACAGTATTTCTTATTATACTGAATAAACCTCATATGAAATGGAAAATTTACATAAAAGTTAAATGTTATAACTGATTCTCTTAAATTGCTACACGATATATATAATGAACCAAAATTTTAATAATGCAATTACATTAAATGAAGGGAGTGGTGTAAATATTAAAAAGTTATTATTTTGATATATATTATATAAGAGTATATTTATAAACATAATATATTACTAAATATTATTTAAATATAATAAATAGTCAAATATTATGTATGTCTATATATATATATATATATATATATATATATATATATATATATATATATATATATATATATATATATATATACATTTGAAGGAAAAGAGACAAACTCAACAGGAAATGAATCTCGTCGAATGTTAGAACAAAATTAGAGTATGGGAATCGACTTCATTGAATTGATAAAAATGAATGGATTCTGTAAAGTAACATTGGCAGTTTCCGTTCTCTTAAGTGAACCTCTATTGTTATCTTGTAAGTCCAGGCAAGACGTTTATTGAAATAAATTGAACTGCAACCCTTGGACAAGTATCATTCCGAAATCTTAAATTTAATAAAATGTAAATCAGTGTCAAATTTCAAAATGTAAAGAATTGTATTACTTCACTAATTAATTATTATTTACTTTATTGTTTCATCGAAATTATCCTAATACACACATAATACTAATAAGTAAAAATTGTAAAAAATATCTCAATTACAAAGTAAATGATATTATTGTAAATGACAATGTAATATATGAATATTGTTTTATATAAACGTATTAAATTCCTTTAATGCACAAAAGAATTATTGAATAGCAATAATAACTAACAAAAAGCACTATTGTATAGTCTAATATAAATTCTCGAGATATAAATATCGCTAAACAAATCTAATAATGAAACAGTTTTTTAAAATAATAGTCAAACCTTGGAAGACATTAAGAAATGTAATAACTTTGAAAACTTATTTAAATATAACCAGTCATATTACACTCCGCTATATAGATGTTTCATAATAAATTAGCTAATGCAGTAATGTAATACTTATGTGACATAAAATGTGAATATATAATTCAATTTGGTACAGCGGTGTAATAGCACAGTTTAGCCCACAAGGGACATAAAGGGTTTCCTACGCTATCAGGTTTGATGTTTTGTGGCTCACGTGAGATAAGCGTTGATTGTTTTGAATGTAGATTGATAGGATTAGTGGAAAGTAAAGTTAGTTCCTCTCCAAATGTTCAGTAGATATTTACCAGTGAAATTTAGGTTTTTATTAGTTTTAGGTTTTCACCCAAGAAAAGAATCTTTTAAATGTATCTCATATAAATTGTACGAGCCAAGAAACAATAACATCTTACATCAGAAATTATATATTTATATCAACTTGGGACGAATGTGTTCCTTTTTGCTCGTAGGTTTAACAAAATATCTATTAATAAAATAAACCATTTTCGTAACTCAAAATATCATGTAATAAATAAGTCACTTCGTCAATTTTGATACATGATGTTTAGAACAACTCTTAGTTCATTGCCTAAATATTAAACAATTATTTAACTGTAATTTTCCGATCTTCGTATACAACATCAATATTATTATCTGAATCAGAATTTATTTATTCTATTTAGAATATAAATTATTGCAATTATGTTTGTTTCAATAATATATTTGGGTTTTTAAATAAGTATAAAAGTTTATGAAACTTAAAGTATATTTATGCAGAAATTATACGTTTTTGATTTTGAAAAAGGTGTTTTCATAAAATAACAAACCCTGTATTCTAAGGATATCAACTGAAAGTCAATTAATCACAAAAGATTTGACTGACAATTGTATTTTAATGGCTGCTACAGTTCTAAGTTATCGATAATGTAAAATTATCCTTAATCTGTTGGACCCATTGTAGAACATAGTGTGAACTTAGTTTTCCTTTATAGCTTTCATAATAAATTAAATACAATAATATAAAACGTGTATAAATGTAGCATGAATAATGATGTGTGTTACTTTAGCGCATTAATTGATATAATTGAATTACAAAAACTATTTATTGAATGTATTATAACATCCAGTAGCCAGGTTTCCTCTTTACATAACCACTATAATTATGCCTAATCGAGTGAGTTATTTGTGAAGAGACGGAGACAAATATTTGTTTGGCTTTAACATTTCGTTTTTTGGATTTGTAAAGTAGAAAGTTAAAGCAATACATTTTAACGATTTATGTTACATTTAAAAGAGATTTTTAATAATACCAGAGAAGTTAAGGTTTAAATATAGCACAACAAAATATGTTTAAGAAAGTTCAGTTTAGGGTGACAAAGAATAAAATAATATTTGTTTGCGACATACACAATGTAAAAAGTGTCTTCAATAATTGAACCGAAATAAAGTAACGATTAACAAATATATCATGACAATGATAATAAATAATGAAATACATATCGACACACCTGAAATCTTTCCATAGAATACACAGACTGTCAAAGTTGTGTTTCAGGAGTTTCCTTAAATTTAAGTTGTTTTTTATTTTTTAAATATATAGCAAATATTTACTCTAGGTTTTTTCTGCAATATATATTAAAACATTCTCTTAAAGCCAATAATCCTTTAAACGAAATACATTTTATCTACACCAATTTACAAATTATTTGGAAATTATTACAAAATATGTTGCCACGTTTATTTGTAGTTGTAATACTCTTTTTAAATAAGTCAATTCTGTCAAAGAAAGGATTTCAAGTCCTATCATTAGTTTCCCTACTTTATTGAAATATATTCCTTTGCGTATAACTTGTTTGTTTAATTAAAATGTAATATTCTAGCTAGAGTGAGGAAGAAGTAATATTAATAAACACCCATAAAGTAAAGTACCTCACACGGAGAATTTACCCATGAGACTCATTATTTATTCCCCTCAGAATTGTCTTCATGTAACATGCGAGAGAGAAACACTGTCTCCAGTTTAATATTGTCACAACAAGATTCCTAGTTTGCAATGTTTCATGTCTACTTTAAACAGAAATATGTTTTATTGTCAAGTATAAGATTCACCTTGCAAATATATTGATTCAATTATATACTAAATCAATTTTATATACAAAGAACACAAATAAATTTTTAAAAGAATACTTATTTAAAAACTTATACTTTAAAAAAAAAATCTTACACACAGTAAACAGAAACCAATAATTGAGAAAAAAATATGCCATTATAAATCAAATGGTGAATATAAAAAAAAAAAAAGTAAAAAAATAAAATGTAATGGTTTTTTAAACGACAATACTTTAATTTCAATTATGGTAATATTTGAAGCAACGGATATAAATAACATATTTTTTGTAAATGAATGTTCTATGTAAAATGAAATGTCATACAAATTAATATATACCTTTTAATTAGCTATATCCACTGTGTCAAAATTTAATAACATATAAAATACATGGAGTTTAAACTGAGGGCTTTGAATGCTCATCGACGGAAAATTTCATAATAATTAATAATTTCTGTCATTATATTGAGCAACGAGTAAATGAACTGTGAAAATGGCAATATCGTGAGTGTGTTAGTGAACAAAGTTAATGTGCGGCAAAGTAGGATTGGTACTACACCCTTACATTTTTATTATATTATGTCTAATATATTTAACGACCATGATCCTTTACATTATTACCAACAATTAGTAATGTGTCTTGTTATAACCTTTTTTTTTTTTAAGTTCGCCGTAAAAAAAAATTACTGTTAGTTATATATAAATATATATATATATATATATATATAAATATATATATATATATATATATATATATATATATATATATATATATATATATATATATATAACAGTATATATAAACTATACTGAAAAACTAAAGACTAGTATTTTGCTGTAAACAATACTATCGAGAGTACAATAATAACAATCCTGAGGCATAACAACAACTAGGTCTGGATCAGATTACCGGATCTTTTATTTTCTATACACTCATCGTATATAACAATTTTATGAATAATTGTTCACGGTTATACTCAAAATTGAAAAACATGTTAAAGGTGTAAACAATATTGTTTCATACGCTTGTAATGTCGTGAGAGTACAATCATAACAACCCTGAGGCAAAAAAAAAAAACAACTAGATGGTTTACGGACTATACATTTACTATATTATCTACTTTTCACCATAGTTATCACCGCAAATTAATACGAATATCAGTAAAGAACAATTATTACTGAAAAATGTTTTTGAGAGTTCTATTAGAATTATCATTGAATATTTCACCATAGTTGTCACTTCTAAACTAAAATTAAAATCAGTAATTTTATTACTAATTTTTTTTTTCAATTCCAGCTTTATTTTTTAATGCCACGGTTGTATTACATACAATATAAAATATAATTACACGATAAATTATGGATCTTTGAAAAGACAAAATAGCGTATAAGTAACCAAAATTACATATTTTGTCTGCAATTACATTAATAATCTGCTTTATAATGTATATCCTTTGTATTAACCACTAATTTAGATGTTTCAATCGCTATTTATGGGTTTATTTCACACTGAAGAAAGTGATTTCTTGACGCTATATTATATAAAAAAACAGTTGACAATTTATGGCGAGAGTTTTGATGGCGTCCGGGTTCTTGACTGTGGTAAATAACAATTATGAGGGGTTTGTTCTCTTTGTGTATTAGTGGGAGATAATACTAAGAGGGAAAATTTGTTTGAAGTACATGAATATAAGTTAATACGTAGAAATTAAACTACTATACTTGTTTTCCAAAACAAATAATTTATACTAGTTAGTAAAGAAACATTTTTAAAATCTATTATTTATTATTATCCTTTACTTACGAGCACTACTGAAATAAAATATGAGTTTATTATTTTTTTATGACGACTATCAACATCTCTCTAAATGTAGCACAAAAAGTGATTTATATCGAATATTCGTATATGTGTATATAAATATCTTTAAGTACGAAATAAAATATAATGTATACCAAAAAGGTACATTAATATTGAGAAATAAAATATTATTACCGTCTCAATACTTTGATTTCTGAAAATTTGCTTGATGATTTTGATCAAGATGAACTTTAAAAAATTCAAAACACTATGTCTGAATGTTAAAATACCATTAAAAGTTGTATTCGATGTTTTCTGCAGGATAGAAATGAAAAAAAAAAGTTAAAGGAATATTATTTATTGCAAGTTAATCGAATTTAATTTTCCGGAAAAAAGAGAATATTGGAATATATTCTATAACATATTTCATTCTAATATCAACAAAAACCTAACTCTAAATCGTGTAACTCGATTTCACTATTTTTGGTAAGCGTTACAAGGTGAAGCGTTCAATTTAATTAAAAACCTTTCAATAACTCCTGTAATTATAAAAAAAGCATGGAACTTACTAGGTAACATATACCATAATACATGGATAGATATTAGTTATCATATCAAAAAATATTAGATTGCAACAGGAATAATAAAAAATTAAAAATATTTTGTTAAAACATTTTTGGAAAATTGTGAACCCGTCAAATCTCCAGGACTTTAAACCATCATGTTCAGTTATCTATTTAGAATTCATCACACCAACTGAAATGTATAAATTAAATTTTATTGCGAAATTTAGACTTATTTTTATCTCTAGGCACATTACAACATTTAGTCAAGGATGAAAGTGATAAATACCATTCAGCAGCAACAGTGTAAAAAACCAAATCTTCGTTGATGAAAAAATATCATTCTGGTTACGATGATTTAGAAATTGTGACGAATACACAATCCCAAGTTATTGATTTACTTGGACTAGGGGATATCTGTTTCGGAAATGGATAAGTAACAACTGTGAATTGTTAACTGCTGTGACTAAAGAGGACCAGGAATCACCTTTACATTTTCTTGATGGCAACTAGCCTTCATTTGATAATTTAGGTCTAAAGTGGACCACTAAAATGGAATAATTTTAACTTCCAAACATGAATTTCACAAAGCAAACTGTACCCTCTATAACTGCTTAAATTTATGACCCATGTGGTTTTATAGCTCCAATCATATTTTTGGCAAAATATTTTATACAAAATTATATACTTCAGGTTTAAAGTGGGACGATCCTTTACCTTGAAATCTGGATGAAAACTGGAGATTTATTAATGAACCTCCTCAATTACAGAATATTAAATTTTCTCGTGTCTCAAAATTAAGTAACACTACAAACAATTGACTTTGCGGTTTTGCTGAAGCATCGGAAAGAGGTTATGGAGCTGTAGTATATTGAATGTCCGAAAACGATTCAGTTATCAAGGTAAAACTATAATTGACAAAACGAACCTTGCTAGAATTGAGTGCTGCACATTTATTAGCAAAATTGTTAAAACATTGCTATACTCTGGTATAAACGAACAATTATTTTGCAGGTATCCACACTTGGAGTGACTCCACATAAGGTTTTCTTGGATTCATACTCCATCCTACAAACTAAAGTTGTTTGTTGCTAATAGAGTGTCTGACATACAATAATTAATGGTCTCATGTGACATCTCAAGAAAATCCTGCTGATCTCTCAAGTCGCGGTTTTTTCCCCTCGTATTTTATTCCTAACCCATTATGGTTTATCGGGCCTCTATGGCTACATTATTCTGTCAAACAATGGCCCTTTGGTCTCTAGGATTTGTGAACAATAACACTATGCAATCCCAGATGAAATCAACTGCAAATACTTTCATGGGAACCTCTTCGGAAAAGTACCTTTTAACTAAATTCACCTAATGGCTTAAATTGCAGTATGTGATCCCTTACATTAACAGATTTCAACAAAACATAATAACAACCATTAAAACCAGAAAACTGTCAGAACACATAGCGACACAGGAACTACAAAACTCTACTAAAAAAAAAAGTAATGTTATTCAAGTTCAACACTTTCAAAAAGAAAAAACATGCTTCTGGAAGGGGATGTAGGAATTTCTTGAAACGTTTATCGCCTTTTATCACAATAATTAATTGTAACGTGTTATTAGTAGGATACAAAAATCAAATTTGTCTTACTCACACAGACACACCATATTCTTCAAACCAAAAATCGCCAAGTCGATTCTGTTAATACAATATTACCATGATCAATATTTACTGTGAGTCAACAACTTTTTCAGTCAATTATTTGTCGGCAATTTTTGTTATTAAGTGCACGTATAATAATTAAATCATGTATTTTTTTAAATTGTGAAATGTTTTCCTTTTAAACCTCTACAAATGTCTCCTATAATGGAGGAGTTTAAGCACCCTCTCTAAACGCTAATTTTCTAAATCTGGAATTGATTCGTGTGGACCGTTTCCAACAAAATTGCATACAATGGTTCGAGCATAACTTTTTACCAAAACCTTTCTTTGAATTTTTTTATGTTTTTCAACAAAGGCTGTCCACTTAGAAGTTTTAAATGACATGTTTACAAACACATTTGTTTCTGCTTTATCAAGGTTTTTTTCTCGAAGAGGACTTTGTCACATTTACTCTGATTGCGGTTTAAACTTATTAGGAGCAAAGACTAAATACAGTAAGATTGCTAATTTGTTTAAAGATCTCGACACGCTAAGGTATATACTTGCTTTTTCAAACAAACATGCTATAAACCTACATTTTATACCTCCATTTGGAGGTTTATGGGAGCGAGTTGTGAGAAGTGCAAAACAACTATAGAGTAATTGGTAATTCTATGTTTACTTTAGAGGAATTGAACCAATTAAATTTTCAGTTAAAATTGAGGCTATGATCAAATCAAGAGCTCTTACACCGCTGGCTACAGATCCCAACTACTAAGAAGTTTTAATTCGTGGACACATTTTGATTGGATCTCCATTGACAGCATTACCAGAAGACGTACTTGAAGGCATTCCTCTAAATCGACTAAGAAAGTGGAAAATCTTGGAATGTTTTAGTCAGCCAATGGCGAAATGGAGCACAGAATATCTTGACACGTTACAGCAAGATATGAATTGGATTAACAAAGGTAACAATTTAAGTGAAGGACAAATGGTCTTTATACACGAGCCAAACACCACTGCACTAAATTGTCCATGGTCCATTGTTACAAAGGTATACTCGGGTTCTGATGGAGTTGTACGCGTGGTTCAAATGCATAATGCGGAGGCAACCTTTATGAGACCATCTTTAAATGTATTTCTTCTACCTATCTGTAATAATTTTATTTTCGCGTCATATTATTTAGAAGGGTTTTGTTTTCTTATCATGTAATCTAATTTTATTTCTTTTATTTCCATTTAACAAGGGGTTTAATTATTTCTTAATCGAGAGTTATATATTTGCTTTAATTCAAATATTAGATTAATTTTGTTTACATGGATATACACGCATTTAGCGCTTCAGTCTATCTAAATTTCATTTAGACTAGTTAGTTTTAGTATAGGCATCCATGGGAGAAGACCACAACACAACGGTATTCAGTTACACGCAGAAGGACCGATAAAGGACGATCTGGGCCCATACTGCGATTAATTGCCCCAATTATTTTTCTTTCAAGGTACGGTTCGAACTAATTATTCATATTTATATTATAATTTAAGATCTAATTAAAAAGGTAAATAATATTAAATCATAAATTACAAACTTTTAATTCGAATCAAGCGCCTAATACAATACACTAATAATTTAATTATTAATTAACAATAATCCACCAACGTTTTTCAATGTGAAATTTTCCTCAAAACTTAGTGTCTATGTAAAAACCTTTTTTCTTGATACAGTTTTCTTTTTCTATATAACTTTTGTGTAATTAACTTCACTAACAAATAATAAATTATTATTATTAGGATGTAGAGAATTCGCTAACGATAACGTTTAATAATAAGACATAAACACATTTGTAATTATTTGCAAGTTTAATAGTTTAGCTTTGTAGAATGTTTGGTATTAATTTTAATATCTGCTATAATCGCAGAGCGCAACGAGGTCTTGTTTTAACAAGTTCTTTTACCATTTGGTCTGAAATTTGGTGTTTGTGTTCGTTATTCGCCGATGTCAAATCTCTTTGATCAATCCCTAAGCAATTTCGACATTGCATTACATTTACATGTATACTTTATCACATAATTATATAGCGTAGGTAACTAGTAAAGTTTTATCCCACTCATATTACCTGAACGAAATATTATAGTAACTTATAATAAATGTAATATATGAACCCAATTGCGTAATTTTAATTATCGTTTAATTTAATCAGCTAAACTAAATAAAATTGTGATGTATGGAATCAATTATCAAATTATTATTTAATATACGAGTAAAGCAGAGAGAGATAGGATGGTTATAGACCTAATAACTACTTTAGCTTGAGATTATAAACAGGGCACTCGTTAGTTAGTCACGCCCAGAACAAAGTTCATTTGTTAAAGTGGAAGCCAGCACTGTTTGTTTATATTACTTCAATAATTAAATTATAAATGGTTAAACATTCTTTTCTTTACATTTTTGTGAATATTAAATTAAAATTGTATATGGTACTATTTGCAATTGTTTTATTCATAATTTATTATAGATAAGTCTAATTTTTGAACTATTATGTTTCATTATTAATATTTATATTTTTAATTAATTCATTTAATTTATATACAGGGTGAGGCAGACCACAGGTGCAGTATTTATAGCTGTCTTACTAACTTACTTTAACTCTTTTTCTTTCTCGTTTCCCCCTGATTTGGGCTCACAGAATCTAATAAAATTATTTTCAATTTTGAAAAATGACCCAAAAGGGCCCAATTTGGGGGTAGGGGTGCTTTTTGAGGATTTTTCAAATATAAACATGGGTTTTGTGATACATCAATTTAAAGGTCTAATTACCCTGAACATTTTAACGCAAAGAAAAGTTAATTATCTTTGACCTTATGTACAGGGTGTACCAAAACGTTTTGAAATAGGACTTTTAAATAAAGTACCGTATTACCCTACCTACAATACGGAAGAGCACCAGATTTTTTCCCAAGCTTATTGTTGAGCTACTCAATAAGGAAACGTGTGGTAGGGGCATTTATCACTGGATTTTGTAAATTTTAAAAATGCTCAAACTTGAAAAATACAAAAATTCTTAAAACTCAAAATTCTTAAATAACAACTTCAAAAAAAATTTATATCAGATAAAAGGTCTATTCAAAGCGAACATTTTTTATATTTGATATTTTTTCTATCTCTTACTATTTTAAAATGGAAGCCGAAAAACTTAACTACGTATGTCAGTTCACAAAATGTATCAAATTATTTTTAAATGATATTAAATCAAACTTTTTCCTACAATGTTTAATTAGCTTCATAGCTCTGAATGTCCTCTGAACTAACCATTATCTTACCTTTCACTAGAAAGGCTATTTCACTTTATGGCTAGTTAATATACCCTTAGACATCATTATTATAAACAAATTTGGAAAAACATTAAAAATATTTGTTATCATTAAAAAAGCTTTCCATCAGATATTAAAGTAGTTATTACTTACTTTTGTTTTACTTGAAGACTCGTTTTTATTGAAAGATGTAAAATTACTAAATTAAAATGTCGTTACCACTTATGTTCTGTAAGTTATGTTTTTGAGTTTGGATTTAACAACATTTCACCTCTCAAATTAGTATGCAACGTTTAAGAAAGATCTTATTTAACAGTTGTATAAACTTTACTAACTAAAATAAGACATGTTTACATAAGTTAAGAAGAACATTTTCGACAGAAACTTTGAAGAAGACACCCTAAATGGCAAACAGCAGGCAATTTAGTGGCGACAAAGTTGAAACACCAAGACACGGTTATTTGAACACAACAAACTTTCAAACTTGTTCTTTTTTACTTAATTATATTATCTCAATTTTTAAAGTGTTTCTAAATCTGACAGAACAATTATGTTTTTTCTGTGAAAAGAAGACCGAGAAAACATCTTCAACAAATATTTATTTGAGTAGTGATGAAATATATTGATATTAGTGAATTTGTAACATTATAATGTATCTAAACTTAATAAAACATTGTAGTATGTAGTGTTATTGTTAAATGTGATTGAATGCATTTGTATTACTTTTAAATTGTTACATAGTAGGTAAACGACATACCCACAATAATTAAGACTTTCATTTTAAATTTGCTTACGTACATATAGAACTTAAAAAATTCAGGTTTTTAAGTTATTTGGATATAGCATTATACAAATTATAATAAACTTAAATTTTAAAATGTAGTATTAAAATCTGAACTTGTATATTTAGATTTTGTAATTGATTTTTGTAAAGTTGTTTTTTAAAATTTTTTTTTTTTATTGCACAACATTCATAAAAATCTTAGAGTATATTTTTATAACATATTATGATTTAGAGCAAGAAATCAAAATATTAAACGTAAATTTTAAGATGTATTTATATGATTGTCATAAATTGTAATTGTGATGAATATCATTATTTATTTTTTACATTTTTCATGTTATACTGTTTGGAGATTCAAAACTTACATGATTTTATAAATGCGTTTTATAGAAGTAAACAATAATCTATTTAAAAGTAATGTGATTTTACATATATTATATTTTTTGGACGCCGATATTTATTCTATAGCTCACACAGTCATCGAGGACTGCGCACCAGTGAGAGCCAAAGTGAGAATTTATTACTGTGATGCGGCATCAGACAAACTCTTTTTACAAAATGATTGAATAACAATACTAAACTACAATCTTGGGAGTCACAAACAAAGATCCTGCATACCGCCTTCTCTCTTAGTATTGTAAAAGGCTGTTATCCACCATTATCAGCAATTGAGGACAAATATGTCTTCTGGAATGATCTAGCCGACTATATAGCTAAAGATAGTGCTAGTTTACCACAACCTTATAACTGTGTTACTTTAACAACAAGTGAAGACAGCAATAACTATAGAACTTTTGCTAAAATAGTAAAGAAATAATTGAAAGAAATGAGTTGGCCCATTCAAGAATCTCCAGGGTCATACCAAGAATAAATGTAGAAGCTTTCATGGGACACGTGTCTATTCACGAGACATGGCTAACTTAGAGTTATCTATGGCACTGACCAAACTATGTCCACTATGATTACCAGAAAATGGCTGTCCGCAACTACCAGGCAATCCCAGAAACAGGAAGTAGTCAAGACTTTACTGGGTGACTCGAAGGCAAATGGCAGTAATGTATGTACGTAAGTGGTTTATCTATTACGTTTTTGCGTATCGTCTAACATGTTTGCTATTAAAATTAGAAATACTCCATAAAATAATAAAATTGAAGGACTATTCTAAATTAGAGATAAACATAATTAACAATACCATAATAAATACCCTCTTATTGTAAAAATGACCACAACGAAAATGATTGGAGGGGGAGTGTTAAAATAATAGATGGTTAAATTATAAAATCTAAATTTACAAAGTGGGGGTATCATCTCTGTAGACAATATACGACTGGACTAAAATGAAAATACAAAATACTTTTGAGTGCACAAAATTTACTGTAAACAAATTTAATTTGTATAAAATTGTAGAGGAGCTTTGCTCTCACTTTTCTTTGTTAAAGAACAGTAATATGATATACGCTCGAGAATCTTAGATTGATATGAAATTATTATTGGTAAATGTCTTTTTTAAAGATGATTTTCTTTCTTAAATAAATGTAATAAAAGTATCTAGTAAAATATTACTCGGTCTACGAAATATGGATGAAAATGTACGTTACGCCATTGATCAATTAAAATAAGTTATAAACAATTAAGAACAGAAACGACCATTTAAAAAAAACCAGCTATTCTCATACTCTTGTATTTCTTATTAAAATATTTAATGAAAATTTAACTTTTTCGCGAGGTAAGATAAAGAAAATCTGAGGTCTACAAGTAAATTACATATGAGAATAACAATTATTTTAATAGGAATATAGCGTTTTTATATGTTCACAATATATGGGAATAATTTATTTAGGATATGGGGGTTTTTGTGTTGCAACTTCTGACGGGTTATAGGAGTACTTTATGTAATATCTCTAACAAATGAATTCCCTTCCCTTTGTTAAACGATTATTACTTTAATTTTCAGGCTCTGGAAAGTTTGTAAATTGATCACAGCATTGTGAACTTCTATGAAACTTTACACCTTGTTTCCTCGTGATCATTTTGAAACTCTGTCTACTTCCTTTTCGTTATACCTTCCGGTATCGTTGTTACTCTGTATAATCTGTTCTCAAACAAATAATCTCTTACTACAGTACTAACTTTATGTCAAGTAATCTATAGACTTAGAGGGATATTTAAAGAGATGTAAATTTACGACGTGTACTGGCAAACACTTTCATTTTTATATCTGTAATTTAATTCATAGTATTATAATCTAAAGGTCAAGCATTTTTGACTAGAAAGGAAACAGGTCGTAATAAAGTAAACATTTTCTATATTGAGTTATTTGTTTTCATCTAAAAGAAGTCAACTTCAATGCTTTTAAACTATATTCATAAACATTCTAAAGTAAGTGTATAACAAGTATATATTCCTTGCATGAAGAAGATATTTCACGTATAAGATATTTTTGTAAGCAGTAGGCTACCTATTGATTAATAATATTATTTATACAGAACAATGCGGAAAACGTCTATAAATTTCTTTTGTAAAGTAGTCATTATTAATAATCATGTAGAAAATTGTATTATTATTACTTTTACTAGAGTTCCAATTAGTCAGGTATAAACTATAAGTCAAATACATTTAATAAATATCAATCCCATTACGATCAAGGAGAAGATAAATTTAAAATACATTCAGGAAAAATTTATTTTACTATTGATAGAACAAATTTTAATGAAATTCCTATATGTTTACCACACAAATGAAGCATAAATGAATATTATTAATAATTAGTTTACATTATTTTTGATTTTTTGAAGTATTTATGCCCATCTCTAGTATTTTATTAATTTATCATATTTTCTGTACTATTGGCAAGAGGGTAGGAAATGGGTTGGCGATGATAGAAGTCAAGAAGGACTTCATAGACAAACGTGATAAAAGATTAATGACATGGTTCAATATAAAAACTACAATACATATTCATATGAATAAAAAATTTAAGCTATGGTGACAAGAGGCTTTATTTGATTTTCCAAATTCTGAAATAGATACGTTGTTATTTTCTAACATTTTTCTAGGTATTTCGGAAGGCTACACAGCTTTAGAGATATTTTAAAATTACAACAACGATATGAGGCGAAATTTACATATATATTTTTATTACTTTTCGTTTTATTATCCTTACGTCCTTAATCGTATTATTGGTATTTTTGTTGTAAACTTGATAAGTTTTATGATTTAGAAATAACATTTAAGTAAGTTTAGATTGTAATAACGGTTATATTTATTTTATGATAATGTTACGACAATGTACCATTCATATCAATAGAATCTTTATGTAATTCCTAAACATTTTCATTGTTCATACATTCCTTCTATTACTTTAGAAAAAAATATTCCCATTATTTAACTAAATTTTAAAATTCCAGTCAAATCGAAAAGCAAGTAAAATTAATAAATAGTCATGACGTAAAATCAGGGAGTTTTATCCTAGGGACACAATATTCAGTCAGAACTTATTTAATTTTACAAAGTGGAAGCAGGAATGTCTGTAGTTTAATATTACTGTAGTGCCCTTCCACATCATTTCTTGTGGAATGACGTTTTTTTTAAAAAGTAACAGTTGCATTGATTGTTATAATATTTTGTAGATTGTATCATACGAAAATAATGAATTAATATTAGGAGAGAATAAAAAGTATTTTAAATAAAAAACAAATTTGTCTTCGTGTTACTAAAAATTGTAACGTAAAATTGAGGTAATATGTAATATATATATATATATATATATTAGATACGCAAGATTTTCCCGATATCATAAATTTGGTTGAAACTTAAATCGATAATACTGCTAATATTATTATTAAGGCTATTGAAATTTTGTGTGTTTTTCGTTTTGAGTATGCGTATAAGTGGTTTGATGTGGTTAGTGTATGTGTGGTAGAAACAGAGAACACGTTTCTACTCCAGAATCGTCAGATGTGTGATTATGTGAAGTAGGACGCGGTTGTTCGTCTTCAGAACAATCAGTATTTAAACGATTGCGATTAACTCCACGATTCATGTTCAAACCTATTATCCTTTGTTTCTCAGACATACTCTAAGGCATAGTATATCTACTGCTTCTTATATAATGAAACCGCAATAAGTTATGATAACTATAAAACGTCTCATCATTATATCAAAATTTGACCAACTTATGTGTTGAGTGATGTCGATTAAATATGGTTCTAAGTATCAAAATTATCTACAAATTTAGAATCTGATGATCAAGGTTTAAAAAGTTGAAACTGGTGCAGTTTATAAATGTGGGGCTGACACCAATAATCGCTCTAGTTCAGTCTGTCTGTAGTATATGTATTGAAATACTATGTATTAATTATAAATGTATTGAATTACAATCATGGACATTTATTTAAATAACATATACTACAGAAAGACTGAACATAGTTAAATGAATTACGAACAGTAAGGTGTGTATTACTAAAAGTAACATAGTATGCTTCAAACCTCATGAATATCTTTACATTTTTTTTAAATTTGGCTTTTTCAAAAATAGCCTATTTTGTTAAGGATTATATAAAATACCAATCCTTTAATATCGTGATGAATTTATTATTTTTTAAAATAATTTTGATGTTACCTTTAAACGTGCTTGGTTTTGGAAAATGTTTTTTATTTTGTAGTAATGTTTATTTAATTTTTACTCTTGATTTAAAGATTATATATATATATATATATACATATATATATATATATAGGCTTTAAAAAAAGAAAAAGCCTATTATGTGTTTAAAATTATGTGTTATAGATCGTATGTTAAGTCTAATGTGGTAATTATAGCATTCCTTCAATGTTAAAAAGTTACATAACCACCATTGAATGGTATTATGAAAGAATATTCCTTGTTCTAAATAAAGTTAAATGTTAAAGAAGTAAACGTAAAGATGGACTGGATATGCCAAACTAGACATAACTAAAGATACTACAATAAGAAAGCAGAAAATTCAAAATTCTCAGTGTGCCAGATTATGTGGACAAGGTAATATAATTTTCAAGAAAGTTCTTGAAATGTAAGGATATTACTTTGTGAATACTCACTTTATTATATCGTCGCCCTCCGGAATAGAAATGTTTTCTCGCCCCCACTAAGATTAAAATTCTCGAAATTGAAATTAATTAGTTTTTTATAACAAAAGGCAGGCACGATTTATATAATATAACCACTCTCCTCCAATTACTGTTTATGAAACAAAATTGTGTACAAATAATTCAACCAGCAATAATAATTGTTATAACACAATAATTACAGAGTATTTATTTGTGAAAACAACAATCTGTCTCTACGTAATTGGTAATGCAATCTACACATTGCACTAATATTGAAAAGAAAATACAAATTACAAAGTACGTTTCAGGCATTTCAAAATATCAGAACTGAAGTAATGAATTGGAATAATCCATTAAGAAATGTTATAATTTAATACCTAGCCCTCCAGTATTTCAATAGTTCTTTTAAAAAAATATATTGTATGAATTTCTATTATAAATGATTTAAAACATATTTTAATTTTTCTATCAATTAAGGAATCTTGGTTAGAATTTTTATATTTGATTTAAAACACATTTCTCACACTATGTACACATTTTTGTGAATAATGTAACATGATAACTTAAGTTGGTTACGTTTATTCTCAAGGTTAATCGAAAATGCACATGTCGCTTTGATGCAAAAGTTTAATATATATATATATATATATATATATATATATATATATATATATATATATATATATATATATATATATGTCCTTAATTCGTCGCAATATAAAATCAAATTTCTTTATGGCCAAATATAAGGTAACTTTTCCATATCAACAAGATTACATTGTTTAAAAATATCATACTTCAATACTTTCTTTATAACTGTGTTATATTTATAAAATAAACAACAAACCCAATATTGTAAATGTAGCTTCATTATAATATTTCTCCTTATACTATTTACAACGAACCTAACAGTTGTGATATATCAATAGATAGTTAGAACAGACAAATAAAAAAATTTTACCTTGTGTATATTCCATATTTGCTAATGTCAAATGAAAAAGTAAATGTTAACTATCTTATCTGTTCTATCCAGATATACGCGATTTTAAACCACCGTAAGATCACTAATATCCATGTTACATTGTTAACTTTTTAGAACATAAAACAAAGTTTAGTTTTAGGTGAAACATAATAATTTGAGCTTAAAACAATCTATAAAATTAAAATTAAATTAAGTTTTTACAAACGAGATTGATAATTCCAAATGTTCGTGAGAATTTACTTAGCCTATTTGGATAGCTCACTGAATCTAATATATTAAAACATATCTACAAGAACTGGTGTTTACCAATGGCTCATTTATATTTGGTTTAATTGGAAGTTTAAACATTGATAAAAAATTACACTATTACAAATTTACATATCAATTTGAACACCAATCCAAATCTAATTCTAGTGACAAATTTTGGATATTATTATTTATTTAAAAAAAAGGAAATTCCTAACCAATTTGGGAAATTATCCTTTACATGATAAATTTAGGTTTATAAGATTGAATTCAAACAGATCGCAAAAGACTACTAGCGTAAAGCTGGCTTAGGAAATTAAATCCAATTGATTTAAAGGAGGCATTGCAGGATATTACGAATACAGTTGGAGTTTAGATATTCAAAATTAAATTAAATTTATTACGATAGAATTTATATTCAACAAAATAATTTACATGTGGACACATTAATTTCAATTTAACGCTTTTGAGATATTTTGCTCTACATGTAACTCGTATTATTAAATTAAAATTTAATTGCATTGCTAGCTGAGATATAATGTGCAGTAATAATGAGCTATAAAGTAAAGTGTTACAACTAGGGATTTCACCGCAGACTCTCATTATTAACTTACTCCAAAACTGATTTCACTAAAAAGTAAGGAAGCAACAAGGGTAGTAATTTCATTTTACTTTCATTTGCTGTTTTCAATTTTACCTCCAAATCTGCTGGTTTGAAATGAACTATTATACGTTTACTAAATCAAAATATCATTTCAAAGAATATTTTAAATAGTGTATTAACATTATTCAGATATGCAGTATTGAGAAAGTTGTTGCATTTCACTAGCTTGACTTTTATTTAATATTTGATCCAATATTACTATATATTTCCTTTCCCAGAGCAATATAAACAATGTATTATTTTGAGTAATTTATATTTCAATTACAAATATATTTTTATTACCATTGTTGATATATTTATAATTTTGAATTTTTCACCTTTTAATTAAATATGATATTCTTCATTCAAGTAATAAATTTAAATTTATAGATTTGAATGAGATACCATGGAGTTATTATCACATGATATTCAGACAGAATAAAAAAAAATTGCAAAATGTAATATGAAATAATAATACAGTTTACATTTTTTTAACGTAATTATTTAGAGAAATTTCAAAGAACTGTTTTTTTAAATATAAATAGTTTTAAAAATATTTTACTTTTGTTAATTAGTTATTAGTTTAACTTAGGGATGATAATATTATTAACAAACACTTAAAGGCAAATAAAATATGTTTTGAGAGTTTTTTTTTTTTTTTTTTTTTTTTTTTTTTTTTTTTTTAAACCCATACTGTATTATGTTTGTGTAACGGATACAATCAGGTGTAGAATGTAGTAATGAGTCACATGTTTTCATAAAAAGTACTCGCATAAACGATACATTTTCATAATTAAATAAACTTACTTTTTATGTAGTCAATAGTGGATCTTTTTTATTATTTGCACTAAAGCTTTTTCAGGACAAATCCCATCAGGTGCTTGTCAAATTAATTTAATTACATAACAACTTAGAACCAAACTTTCACTATTAAAATTATTAAGACTAACATAAACAATAAACTTTCAAAAACATTAAAATGTTAAAATATTAAAATCTGAAAGCATTAAACAATAAACATGAAATATATAAATTTGATTTCCGCCAAAACAGGCTTCACTCAACGCTAAATTGTGCAGACTGAAAAAATATAAATTAATTTGCATAATTATACATTTTCTTTTTGTTCAACTTAAAATAACTTTATACGATATTTTAAGCTACTAATTCGCAGAACAACGGGTAATTTATAGTCAGGATACTAACGAAAATTCACCAAAAAGGTTATTGAGGTTGCAAGATTTCCGAACATTACTTGTAATATTCACTTGTTTAAAAATTATAAACTTACATCTATGTAATTTGGTTTTGTAGATCGTGAATATACAAACTTCTGTCATTATATTTTTAGTATTAAAACGTATCTCATATTGTAAATAATAAAAAGAACAGAATAATTTTATTTTAATTAGAAAATGTTCATAAAGACCGAGAGAATAAATCGAAAAGGAAGAGTTGAAACTTTTCATAAAATAGCGTGCAGAAACTGGTTATTGTCAGATGGAAAAAACAAACAAAAGTTAAATAACAGCCAACATAAAGGTTATTTCCTCTTAAAGAGCACCTGCCACTCAATTGTCTTTTAATAAAAATGAAGTAACAACTTGCAGGCACGAGAGTTGAGTGACGTTTAAAGTAATAATACATCATGTCTTTATAAAGATTAATAATATACGTTCAGGTTGAAATAGAACTTCATCATAAACGAATTCTAGGAGAGTCATTAAATGTTTTTTTTACTCCTTAAGGGTAAGAGTTGGACTCGGTACAAAATAAATATATTACAAACAGATGATCAACTGTCTTCTTCTTAAATGTAAAGAATACTCACAGTTGTTTAACAATACATCCTTAGATTAGATTATGGCTATAATTATGCTTAATTTAAATAAAAGCAATTATTACTTAAAGATTTTTGTCAAATAGCTATATTACTCAAATAAACCTGTTTTACTTTAAGTTATCTGAGATAGTACCTATTTAACAGGGACTTTGAATTCAATTAACACTTGAGAATGTCATGACATGTGACATTGTCAATTAACACTATCCCAATTAAATTTTCACAAAGCAGAGTATGCTTATTTACACTGCTAATAAATATTTAATTCCCTAAATAAGTTACTTAGATTGGAATGAATTGATTATTTTTTTTTATTTACTTTAACAACTACCATTACATATTACATTATTACTTGTGTTTAAAAAATAATAACATAAACACCTATAAAAAAAACATAATAAATGGTGTTTTATTTTTGTCATTGTTCAGAATAATGTATTCCTTAACTATATTAAAATTCGAACCGAGCGGGGATATACCAAAAAAAACTCTGACCGAGATTCAGAGGTTGGCAATTCTATGCGCGACCACTTACATTACACCAACGACTACAACGAAAATACTACTCGGGCTTCCATCTATTGATCTGTATACTATGGGGAAAGCAAGGATAGCTGCCTACAGGCAGAGTTGTAGCGGAATCTGGAGAAACTCAGATATGGGGCATGCAACAATTACGGGTACCATTTGCCGTACATATTTAAGTATGTATACCGATAATATTGGAAAATTATACTCGTTTTCAAAACATGTAGAAGTTATATTGACCCATAGGGAAGAAAATCGAATTCTAGGCAACACGACAAACCTATTGTGGTATACCGACGGCACAAAGATTAGTAGGTACTGGTGACAGTGTGTGTAGGTTAAGACCGGGTTTGAAACGTTAGTTTACTTGGGACAATATTTTTTTTTCAGGCCGAGATTTGGTCATAAATGACTGTATAGAGGTTAATATGAATTTAATAAAATTGCTGCTAATACTATAAAATTTACGATAATGTTGGAATGCCGGTTGAACCTCAATGTTTCATCCTAGGACAACCGGGTAACATTGCACTGGTTGATGTGGCATAAGGGATTTGAGGGGACTGAGATAATGGACAAACTAGTTAAACGGACCTGAGCCAGCTGTAAGAATATCCTTGTGTCTGGCCAAGATGGCCATGAATAGGTGGGTTCAACCACAATACCATCAAAGATGGGGAAGCCTTAATGGATACTACCTTAGTAAAATATTACTTAAGAACATCTACTCATTTAATCCTGTAAAGACGATACTGATCCGAAGTATGGGACAACTCAGACTGATTACGGGACATTGTGGTCTGAGAATGCATTTGTACAGGACAGGAGCCTATTAGGGCGAAACTATGTGGTTGTGATGAGGAGAAAAAAATCACATAATTTTCAATTAAGAAGTTACTATGATCATTAATTTATTATGAGACACTGATCAATAAAAGGTGAAATTTTTGGATTTCAAATTCCGGAGTAAGTAACACAGCTCGTTAGTGGATTACTTAAAATTGTAAAAATATACGGTTTTTAATGAAAAAGATGATTATTAAGGGAAATTATAATTAAAATGTAAGGTGATAAAAACTGCGGATAAATAAAACAGAGCATGATATCATGTATTAAAGGAACAACAATGATAAATTATGTCGTAAATAAAACGCAATATTTATACGAAAAGAATAATATTATATTGAAGAAATATGGCTCTCATCCTACGTTCCAATTAGTTTCCTAATATTAATTCAGATTTAGCGTTCAGATATAATATATTTATTATATGCAATAATATTTCGTCGAACGATTACGTTTAAAGAAATAAAGTTTTACTGTTATTAAAGTTATCACATATTTGTATGTAAGATTAAATTTTACTATTTATTTACTAATGATTGAATTATACAATTTAAGCTTTTTGTCTATATTATACTTTTACACTTTTACAATTGAGTTATAAACTTTAGATATTTAACTAAAGAATTAATTAAAGATTTAGATAATGTCGTCAATTGTGTCTTATTAAAAGTAAAATACATTTCCACATTTCAGTTGTCAATATTTGTTAAAATAAATGGTAAATGGATTCTTATATATTTTGTTTATAGGTAGTTGGAACAAACATCGGTTCCAACAAGTGGTGATTTTTTTTGCGAAGATATAAGTTTTGGACATTTAACTCTGAGTTTAAAAAAGACGTTTCGTAATTTCGTCTGGTTGTCGTCTGCCTGAATAAAGTCTGCCACCTGTGTATTGTTCTATAGCACATCAGTGGACTAATTTTAATCTTAATTCATATATTGATATTTTTGGTTCATATCACGAAATTGTTTCATGTTTAGTTAAATTGTCATAAAAAATAACAAAATATAAGATTTTCTCAAATAGGTACAAATTATATATAACCAAATTGTGGTCAAATGTAACCCCTAGGTATCCAAACAAAACTTACTGGTCATTTTGTATTTAAAAAAATCTTATAGGGGAGTTATCGGAAAAAACTAAATTTATTGTTAGATTATAATAATAACGACCCAAATCAGTGTAAAAATTCCACAAAAAAATATTAGGATCGTTTAGAAATAATTGACTAAAAACAATAAATGAGATTTGATCATAGCCATTTCAAAAATAATTTCAATTAAATAATACAAATATATTAATTTAGCTTTACTTGTGAGATGTTATACTTTAAAAAAAATAATAAATATCCCAGAGACTATGACCATAACGTAGGACTATTTGTGGGAATATATATCCATGTCTTATTCTATCAATCATATAATGCATTTGTTTATTGTAAGTCAATGCAGAATCAAATCAGGCTTATTCTCATGTTAAGAGCACAATTATCTTGCAGGCTACTGTTCCCATTGGAAATAATAATTCAACACATGTGTTTAAAAGTGCTATTCGCTTTTACGAAATATTAATATTTGTCGTTTAATAAATTTTATTTACAATATTTTAAAATATATAGCTTGTTATTATTATTTTTTAATTGTGCTGTATTATTTCATACATTTAGTGTCATAAGATGTCACGTTGCCTATAACATTGTTTGGTCTTGCATTCGGTTTAATAGTTCCTTTAAGAAAGTAGTCATATTGCTTTCTTCTAATTAGGTTCATCAAAGCTCTGGATATAACTTCTTGTCTGTGTAGTCATTATCCTTGACATACCTCTGCTAAAAACATAGTGGTGTATAACTAAATTCAAGTAGAGTGACTCTTTAGTTTGTATGAGGACAGAAGTTGTATTAAAATTAGATAGGGTGCAAACACTACTAGTACGTCCATTATTAAGCACCAGTCTGTAGAATGTTTATCGATCTCCTACCCCGAGCTACTTCAGTATTTAATATTTGTTTTTGCTATAAATCATTGTTTTTACTTTCCAAAAAAGAAATATCATTTCTTACTTCAATATCGTGCCTATCTTGCCTTTCTCGTAACTTATTTAAAGTAGTTCTTTGTAAAGCAAGTCGCTATTCAAGGCTTTTGACTGTCACATTTGTCTCATTTATATTTTCCCGATAACTTTATTTTTTTTCTTTGTTTATACAATTGAGAACAAGCAGTATTATTTGCTCAATAAAAAGAAAAAAAGTACAGATCCCAAATCATTATCTTTATTGATATTCTTAAATGTTTATACCTTCAAACAAAAATATAAAATGTGTCTTATTAAATCATTATCAAAATCAAAATTAGAATTATGTACTCTATTAAATATTGCTGTTGTTAAATCAATTTTCTTTTCACGTCTGACGAGAGTTTCAGCTAGCTGTATTTAGTGTAACAACGAAAATAAATAAATGTTCAAACATAACTGACAGAAAGTTTATGCTATTATAAGTTTCAGGTCTTTATTTTCAAGAATACCCTCTAAAATGTCAAGAAAGCAAACATCACAGATAGTAGGGTTCAAAGTTCATTCCACCTGGTTCCTATGTTTATCCAAAAATACTGAACAAAATCACTAATAATTATAATAAAATTATTAATTATAATTAATTAGTTTATTATTTTTTGCAATGTTTTATAACTTATTGTCACAAGTACTTCCATCTACATAATAACCAATATAAAAACACAATCATGACAAAAAATTGCATTTTTTTTTAAAAGACGTTACCCGGTATCTTTTTAGGTGGGGTGAAATTTATGTAATTTTTTTTAGGCAACACACACTTACACTTTTGAACACAGCCTAACCCTTGTGCTTCTTGTTTTTTTATTGTCAAACACAACATATTGATGCACACAAATACAACACAAAACACATATAAAGTTTGCCGATTACTTAACTGTTGTCAAATATAAATACAATAACACATCAAAAACCCGGACACCCGCGAATTGATATAAGTTTCGCAAAGACTAACAACACTTCCTCAGAAACTGTTTTTTCTTCTTACATAAATAAATTACATGCCATCTGTGGAAGAGGGCCTGCTAGACGCTTACTTCGTTGTAATTTTAATGACAAACTTTGGATTTTATCAGTTAAACAATCATTATTGGCCAGAGCCGATAGATGAGGGATGTTAATTATTACGCCGTTATGATATTTTTCTTCTATTTTATTTATTATTAAAGGGGTATAGACACCGGCAAATGATACAATTATTTATTTTTTTATTTGTAAAAAGGATTAATCTTGCAATACACTTATTACCTATTTTTGCTGTTATTTTTGTTTAGTCCGATTTAATCCGTTTATCGTCGAGTGAAAATTTTCGAAGCAAAATCATATACGAGAATATTTCCCTCTTGCTTAAGATGTAAAACCTTTCTGCAATCATTTACATGTGGCTATGTACTTTACTCCTACCACTGGTATTTATTTATAACAGTGTGCATTCAATCATGGGCTATTGCCTTCAGTACTGCTTAAAGAAAATGATTTTATCTCCTTCAATTTTTTTAAAGGAGACAAAAGTTAAACATGTGTAACAATATAAGCACGTATAAACATTGAATCTTTTATAGTAACTTCTTTTTCTTGATATATGCCTAAAAGCATTATGTTTTAGATTACCTTGAGAAAGAATATCTTAACTGATTTTTAATATTTGATTTTATTTATGTATCTCTAAACTGTAATTATTTGTTTGTTTGCAAAATAAAAGGGATCAACTGCAGTGTGATTTTGTAATTATACTTTAGCTATTCAAAAAATAGGATTTCGTTTTTGCCATTACTAATTTTACTTCCTTTTTTAAAAATTATAACATTGTTAAAATACATTCGGCATAAAAAATACTTCGTGAAAAGAAATACATATAATCACCAAACATTTACTTATTAAATCGATTTGTTTGTAAGTTATAAATTTTCTCTTACTTGTTATTTAAGAGATAATTAATGAAATAATATAATATTTTTTTCTGGCTTTAAAAGGTTTGAGTAGATTATTTGATATCCTGTTTGAAATCTAATGGGTTAAATCTTAAATGTTGATTTCATAACTTGACAAAATGTAAATAGAAAAAAGTATAATTGAAACAGGAAATAAAACGCGATGTAGTAAATTTTATTTAACAACGTCACAAACAATAAATCAAATGAAGAGGACTACATTTTACCGTCGTAGATTTATTAAATGTGGTATTAAAAACAACCCTTAGAGTTAAGAGTGAATCTAAGAGTTATGAAAAATAAATATAATAAAATAAATATAAATGTCAGTATTATATAGAATTTGCATATTATTGATATATTATTTATTACAAAAAATACTTGTATGTAAAGTTATGTTATATAAACGGAGTCTCTTATTAAAATAAATAATGCAGTATGACATTGTTTGTATTAAAAGCTCAAAAGCAGGTTTTGCAAAAGTCTATTATTCATGGATTGGCTCTTATTTTACTCCTTGACTTACATTTTACTATTCTTCACAAAAGTATAAAAAGATAATTTATTTGACAGAGTCAGCAAAATTAAATTCCAACAAAGGAGAAATACTTCATTCTTTTAAGGTTGGCTTGTTTCAAGTACTTATGTTATCGAATTCCAATTATTATTAAAATTGTACGTAATATTTGGCTTTTACAATTAAGGGGAATTTTCGTTTGATCTTTATCTATATGTTTGTTCTTTATAAAGTTTTTAGTTAATCTTTAAATTAGACAAAATGTTAAAACAGGATAAAATAAAAATTAAAAAAATATAAAAGTGTTTATTATAACAGAGAAAATTACAAACAAAAAGAATAAATAAATTCGAAAAAAAAAATTTAAGATATTTTAAACATATCATAATAAAATAGAGAGTTGGTAAAACATAGAACGTGTAATAGCAGAGAATCGTTAAACCAAGTGAACACATGTAATTATTTGTGATACAAGCATGTGATATTTGTATCCCACACTTTATATTGCATTTTATTTTTCAAATTGCAACAGTTAAAGCACCGTAAAAATTTGGAAAAAAATAATTTTATTAAAAATTTATTTTTTCTGAAAGCAATTAGCTAAAGCTATGCAATTCAGCTAGAGAATCAGATTATTATAACTGAAATGACCTTATACTATGAGATTTATAGAAAACTGTTTTCCCATTTAAAATATTTAGCAATAAAATTAACTAATTCGATGAATTTAAATTTGTGAAAAACGTTTTCAAAAGTTGTCTGAATATGATCCTTAAAGCGTACTGTAGATTAATTCACCGTATTTTCTTTCCATATTGCGTTGTTTAAGAGGTAGCTACGTGTATATAAAGATCAAACCTTTCTCAAAAAACATAAAATTTTAGAACTTTTTAATTATTTGTACAATAAGTAAAGTAATCCAGATAAGAACTAATGTATGACGTGTCAAAAAAGCCATACATATATGAGAATATGATGGAAACACATCAACTTCCAGATGTGTTAATATAAAAAATATGCATTTATTTAGATAATATGAAACAAACTTCTCACTAAAATGAAATGAGTTGAAAATTGAAAATAAATAATGAATTCATTTTTCGTATCCAGGTCAATATTAGTTAAAATAAAGTTTCTTACCTTGTTCCGGTCAAGTGGCCTCTTTTTGTGTTAGTGACACGTTTCGGGACTTTCATCCCATCTTCAGACACAACATAAATTTATTACTAAACCGAGGTCGTCAAACACTAAAAGTATTTACAGAAAATACACATATCACATTAAAAGTATGTTTATGTGTACACCTGGCTACTGGACGGCTATAGGCTAACTCTGTGTGCGTGCCGCCTGTGTGTGTGTGTGTGTGTGTGTGTGTATGTGTGTGTGTGTGCGTGTGTTTTTTTATTTTTTTTTATTTAAATGTCAACCTAGGTAGTATTTTTTATTTATTCTAATTAATGATATGAATAATGTACTATTTAATTAGCCAAATATATTATATAATTTAATATATTTTAGTTTTTCGAGTTGATTTTAACTTTGTAGTTTCTATCAAAGAGTCATTGAGTGTTTTTGTATTTACATACTTTTATTTTATTTAGTTATTTTTAAATGTTGGTTTACTCTGTTCTGTTTGCAACTGACTCAGGATTATGTTGTAATGTTTTTGTATTTGAAAATAGAATAAAAATAAAAATATTATTATTGTAAGATGAAATATAGATTACATAGTGAAACGGTTATAGCACAGTGCAAATTTGTATACATTAGATTTTTCTAAAAATAAAATATTTATAACACACGTAACTGGAAGTATACAAATCGGTTTTTTCCAGGTTCTGGGATGTATTAACTTATAAAAAAAGCGACCTTCAACTAAGTGACATGTTCAAGGCTGCTTCCTGACCTAAAGAATTTAGCAGTAAACGGAACCAAATTGATAGATTTATATTTAAGAAAAAACTGGTTTTGATTGTGTTAAATTTTGCTCCTCAGTATGTAGTCCTACATTTGATTGAGTCATCACATATTAATTCTATCGTGTATTGGCTTAAAGTTACATAAGAGTCTATTCCTAAACTTTTTCAAGAATTCTCAATAACCATAAAAATATATATATATATATATATATATATATAAAGCACAATAATCTATGAAAAAAATGAATGAAAATTCGTTTAAAAACTCATAGTTAAAAAATTGATTAAAACAAGTTAACTTCCAGAGCGAAAATAAAAATATTTTTATAATAAACTAAGACCAGTTAGTCACAAAGTTAAATAAATCGAAAATGGTTGATAATTATTATATTTTAATTGTTTGATAAAGGTGAGATAAAACAATGTATAAAAAGATTTCAAGAGTTAAAGTAATAAATAAATGTCTGTCAGTTGAAGCGTAATAGTATGTAAGAGATTGTAAAATGAGAAAACTTAGAACTTTAATTTAATTAGCCCTAAAACCAGAAGTGTTAAATAAACATTATTGCGGAGTGCGAAAATAATAGAAGCGTGATATGTACCGGATCAGCAGTGAGCGTAAAAACTTTGTCCGGAACATTCACAAAAATAAAGTGACCAAAAGAAATAAAACTCTTATGGTGTGAAAACGTAATCCTACCACAATACATTTGAGGAAAATTCTACTTTCTCGGGAACTGGGAGAGAACCACAGCAAATTATTGAAGTCCCAAAGGTGCACCAAGGCGACAGGAATAAGAGGAGAAAATTTTATGTTCCTGGAAGAAGATGGCGGAGTTTTAAGAATTTACAACAGGCAAAAAGTAATAGGAAGTACAAAAGGCAGTTTTTCCTCCCAGGGACTTCAGGCAGATGAAAAATGGTGGACATGCAGTAGTCAACCTAACCTAACCTAACCTAACCTAACCTAACCTAACCAAACACACCAGCAATACTAATAATGGAAATAAAATAAACCAAATAACCATAAATAAATTATGAAAAAGGATAAAAATGAAATTATTAATAAATAATAAATAAAATACTAACTTAATAATGAAGAGAAAAGGGACGAAAAGGACTAATTCTAGGACTTAAAAGAAATAGGAGAAAGGGAACTGTAGGTACCAGAATATACTACAGCGAGGGATAAAATTCAAACAAATAAGGTACTCAGATACTCTTAGATTATAAAATTTATAAGTTTTTATTTTAAAAGGTTTCCAATGGATGAATGGGAAAGCAACAAAATAACATAATAATAAAAACCATACACACAAAGAAAATAGGCCATTGTCAATTAATTGTTACGAATAAAACAAGGATTCATTAAATAGTTTGTAGTTATTTTTTTTGATTTAGAAATGTTTCAATATTATCACATATTTGCATATTTCATTTTCAATTAAACGCTAAGCCTAAGAATCGATAAATTCCATTCAGGAGATACTTCTTAAAAAAAAATACTTCCACTTTGTAGACAAATCCGAGATATGTACATACATACATTATCCCATATTGAATAACATTATTTTTTTCTAAATTAAATACTTATATATTCGGGTCTGTGATATTTTATGTACATTTATTTCGTATATATTCCTAGCAATTATTCATTTACCATTCATTAATCGTTACTGCAATATTGTTTCCAATAATCATTTATTGTTATACAACTCTTACAATCGTCTATCATTTAAGAGGTAATTTTATTGTACATTTTTCTTCAGAGAAATCGCAATCATTGATTGATTTTGTCCACTTCTTAAATTTAATAATAAAATAAAAATTATAGCAGTTTGCCCTTCAATGTAACGTGAAGTACAATTGAGGCTGTATTTGGGGTACCTTTTGGTAAAATAGAACAATAATAATATTATTATACTTTAGTTTTCATGTACCAATATTTCTTTTCTAGATTATGAAGTTATTGGGAAAAAATATTATTTAACTAAAATATTCACAAAGTTGTGTATAATCATTGATAATAACACCACAACCATAAACTGTAAAATACCATGTGTGTATTGAAGTTTAAATTATAGGCCTACATTATGTAAGTATAAAATAAACTCCTGTAAAAATTATAAAACTCCGTTTTCCTCAACCAATCCAAAATGTATCCATTTTTTTTAACGACAACCTATAAGGTCACAAGCAAAACTTATTGTTCCCCATCTTCCTAACAACTTACTGAACGTTGTTTCAGCAGTTATTGGTAAACAAACACACCAAATATAGTTCCTGAAGTTCTTATATACAAACAATATCTTTTCAAAAATCACTTAATAATTTTTCCTAATGTTAGTAAATTTGGAGTAGTATCAAACCACTAGGTCAAAATGAAAGAAAAAATACCTCACATTAAGGGACAACAACAAAAAACGAAGCTTTGCTATGTCAATAATAAAATATGTTTCTATTAATACAATGACGCTGTTCGAATTTACAAGGAAATAAAACATCAGAATTGAAATGTATAAATATTACTATTTTTCTAAATCAAATAAGTTTGATAAAGGGACACTTCTATAAGATAACCATTAATTATAAATTAATTGGGCCTTAGTGAATCCTAAACTTATTATTTTTACTTTTTCATGTATAAGCAATATAAAGATATTATTGAGAGGACGCGAACATCCTAATATTTTTAAATTAATAGATTGGTGAGTAATTTAGTTCTATATTTGTAAATCATTGTGTATTTAATCTGAGATAATGATAATGGATCCATATCATTGAGTTTTTAAAGGATTGATTTTGTTGTAAATTATATTAACTATTATTTTACATCTATAAAAAAAGTAAATAAAATATAATCGTGTAACACTTTTTGTAATATGTTACTTTATGAAATGTGGCATTCGACAATCTAGTGTTGATTTCTACCTTATTAAAAGAACTCATTTCTATTGTATCTGATATATTTAATCGGCATCTCTGGTAAAACCTCTTGTGTGGTACTTTACTTTATGACTGTTTATGAACATTGCATTCCACTTAGCTTGGCTAGAGTATTAAATAGTAATTCTGTAACAAATACAATTTTACCAAAGTAATAAAATAGAAGTAAAGTATGAGTATTAAGTATAAATAAACTTTATATTATATTGTTTAGGAATAAGTTGTAATAATATTTCTCTAATAGCAGAAAAATCTGCAAATTTAATAGTAATGAAAGGTAATTACAACCGTAATACACAAACTGTTTATATTCAAACTAAGCTCAGTTTATAGAAGATTTAAATAGTACAGAATTTGGTTAATTATTTTACGAGAAAATAATCAACTAACTATTGAGTAAGACGTTAAATAATCGCAAATTAAGTCAAACGAATTAGGGAGTTTTAAGAAATTGTGTTTATGTTTGCTTTTTATGTAAACATCTGACAAAATAGGAAACCCTAAAACTCATTGAAAGTTAAATTACGATGTTTATTGTTATCATAGACAAGTTTCATTTCGGAAACCAGTTGTACCAGACCCGTGTAGGCGGTAATGGTGAGTTAACCATAAATATATGTAAAAGTCCATGCTTTTGCTCCGTTTTGTCTAGCAATAAGACTATAAATTCGCATTTCTTTTGTCGCTAGCAAAGACACCCAGTATAGCTCAGTCGCAATTAGAACTCTATCGACTTCTAACATTGTATTGTTTCGAACTTGATTTTAGTTTTAAAAATGTTTATTACACATATTTTTTTTTTTCAATTTGTATTTTCATAAATACTGTATTTAAAATTGTGAGTAAAAAATAGCTTGTCAAAAAAATTAATATACAAATTATAAATTTATTTAAACGATAACATTTAAGTACTACATCCGACAAAGATGCGGATTAGAATAATTTTTATCAAATATAATATTATTTTAAATAGTGATTATTGTCTTCTGTAGTAATGTTGCGTTAAAACTGATTAAGTAAAAAAACTAAACATTTCTCGGTTTTTTACTTTTGAACCCAACATGCCTTGACGTTAACTTCACAGATATTAAGATTATTAAAGAAGTTAAATTCGTACACATTTTTTTTCCTCGAACGTTTCGTTTTTGTTGTCTCAATGACTCGGCATATTCTAAAATATATGAAATACGTAGTGTGCGAGTCCATAAATCGAAATCTTATACATTATAGATAAACTATGTGTTTGAATTATTCAAAGGTGAATATATTTAAACGCGACTTTATCATCCTTACACATGAATTACTATATACCGAAAACAGTTATGATAACTGCTGTGTACAGATGACATTTCTTCTCAACGTTCCAAATGTCTTTTTATATTATTGTACTTTAAATACGGTACACCTAGTTTAGTGTAGTTTTTTCATTCATACATATTTTATATTGTTTTAACGTCCAATTTTAACTACTGCTTATATATTGAGAGATTAAAAATATTATGTAGTAAAAGAGAAATAAACTTGTTAATGCAATTGTTTATTTATTTATTTATTTATTATTATTATTATTATTATTATTTTGTAAATTCCACCCATTTATATGTATAAGAGAAGTAGATTGCTGAAAAAAAATTATAAATTTGTTTAATTATAAAATTAGTATTTCATTCAAATAATGTTAAATATATAGCACTATTGTCTGATATAAATATTCTGGGATAATTTAAACTATTAAATGATGTTTAAGCGTTATCGTCTTCATATTCAAATGAGATATTTTTTTTCGGATGGTTTTCTTGAAGTACTGATAATTATTTTATTTTATAAATTCCAGTATTTCATTGAAGTAATCATATCTAACAGCACAACATATATCTAAAAACTTTAATGTCGACAAAATTCAAATATTGAGTATTTTTATTTGAGCTAAACATCCATATTTTATTAGAATCGAAACCGGAATAGCAATGTGTTAAGTGCATATTTGAAAACCCTGAGTGGAAAAATATCAGCGCTAGATTATAGACTAATATTTTTAATTATAATTCGAACATTATTTTTCCTTTTTGTTTGCCTAATTATAACGTAATAATGGTTAAACCATTTTTAGAAAAAAATAATATATATATATACATACGTAAAACAGCCAATATTTCATCGTTATAGTTTTAGATCTGTATTATAATCTATATCTATATTATTAGGTTTTGTCATGTATTATCTATTTAAATTCGCAACGCAATTCTCACTTTTCTTACAGTAATCACAATATGGTTTTCCAGTACTAATAAATATGACCTTAACTACTCAAGTTACAACAGAATGCTATAAATAAAACTCAATCTAACAAAGATCAATTCAATATAGTTCACTCTATTTCATTATATGGTATTAGTTTTTTATATATACGAGTTAAAATATTGTGTTGTCGATAGAATTAGGTAACATACACAGCATTTAACTTTGAATTTTTTTTTTTTTTTTAACTTCTAGTCCACATTTTGACTAGACTTACCACCTTGTTATGATTAGTTACATTAAACTGCCTGGGTACATTGTTTTCAATATAACAAAAAATGTAACATACTCAATAAGTCAATAATATTGAGTCCATTAAATCTAAATATATTGTAACGACTCGTTACATTATCGTAATATAAAAATATTTAACACATTTTATATTTGTACTATAGATAAAGTTGGAATGTAACTGAACTTGTTATATATACTTCTATATGAAATAATATTATATTTATTCCTACTTAGTTTAGACATATTTGTAGCAAAGAATATTCAAATACACTTTTAAATATCCACTAATAAAAAACTTACCAACTTTTCATCTGTTAATCAAGGCCACTCATTGAAAACATATTTCTAGATATCTACCGTACAGTGCTATTCAAAATTTAATGTCTCATTCTATAAACTATGATCCTCCCTTTAATATTTTATCAATAATAATACTTCTCGCCATGACAACACATGTAGATGGGAAGAAAGGTCATAGTTTCCTACAACCACAAGTTTTGACCATTTCCAGTTTTCGAATTAAAAATCATAAATGTAAATTCGGGTGGTTGTTGATTAAAAAAAGATTCCCGTCCTTTATCTTTTGGTAGCTTAGTATAAACTCGTTTCAATTAGTGCTTGCACAATATCTCATTTAATTTCATTATATAGCTGTACATGATAAATAAGACAATTTTAATATTAATGCCTTAGTTTTCAACTTAATAAACAAATAATGTGTATATTTATTTATATATTCAGCCACTCTAAAAATTTTATATATTTTTTAAAAATTGTTGGAAAAACATTTTCTCACGTGTTTTAATTTCTGATACATTATAACGTTTAAAAGTACTTATTTATTACAACAAGGCATGCTTAATACATTATTTGTTATATTCTCTATTATATTTTAACACTTTAAAAAATGTTTTTGTATAAAACTTGATTTAAAATAATTTATAAGTTGCATCCATTTTTTAGATCTTCCGTTTAATATGCAAGGTCAAATAATCATTACTTTTTCTCAAGGAATTCAAATCGGTTATTTATTTACAAATCCGAGATTATCTAAAACTAACATTATCTAAACAAGTTATAATCCTATAACAACACCAAAAAAAATGTTATTTTATAATAGAAGATATTTTACAACGTAAATTAAATGGAAACCAATAGAAACAATAATAAACTGCAGAACTTGTTGCTGTTAAACGTACCCAAATTTGGCGGGATTAAATAATATGTCTCCTGGGTAAAACTTAATGTGAGGAACTTTACTTTACAACTGTTTATTAACATAGCTTCTCTCTCACCTTGACTGGAATATTAAATTTTAGTTAAATACAGAAGGCGTACGTGAGAGAACATTGTATCACAACTAATCAAATACAGTGGAAGGATCGTATGAGCCTTAAACGTAATATGAGATTTACATTAACGATGCATTAAATATAGAAGTTTTATATTATAGCTCTTACTTAAATTGGTACCCTTGTGATTTGATTGTCATTGAAAGCTACAGTAGTAAAAATGACTAGGTTTTCCACAATAACAGGTTCAATAAGAAGAAAAACACATCCCGCACTCAATTCAAATCACACTTTAGGTCAATTATTACTAGCTTTATAAGGCTATTTTTTCTGTGTATATAAACTTGTATTATTGAGTATTAACGACTTTTTCAATAGTTGAAGCCTCTGTCGCAAAAATGATGCAATAAACGTAAAATTACATTTACTCAATCAAGAAATCTCATAGCTTAGAAATAAAAATAAAAATTCATTAACTATCATCAGACATTTTAAGGAATAATAATATCAACTTAATTATTATCGTTGCTCAATAAAATCAAAACCGTGATGTAAGGCCTACTTGTTTATGCAAAATTTACCCAAGGAAAAATACATTCTGAACCACAAAATTTTAATAAAAACATCCAACGCTAGTTACACATAAAGAAAATTACTTCTCTAATTTATCATGCAATTATGTTAATAAATCTAATAAAATATTAGAATAATAAAATCTTATGAAAGATAATCATGTTACCCCCACGTTCCTCCAGTGACACATTGGGAAAGCACGATGTTACCGCGATCAATGAAAACGGAGGACGTGGAGCAACCACCCGAGATTGCCAGTAAACAATCAATTGACAGTCAGTCAATGTCAGTCAAAAAAGAAAAACACACCAACACTAGTAGAAGCCAAGCAAAGTATTTTACTCCAGCAACAAGATTATACATATTAAAAAAATATTAACAATCAACAAATTACAAATTACAATTAACAAATAAATATCAACAATTTGATTAACTTTGCTTGTTATATTATGAAAGACATATAATTTAATTTTAGTAAAGAAAAGCGTTGGCCAATGAAAACATTACACCTTATCTTTTAAAAGAAAAGAAATTTAATTTCTAATTTTTAGGCCGAAACATTTTGCATGCATTTTCATGCATGCATTTTAGGCCCTTCCGATTTCATTTATACATACATGTATATATATATATATATATATATATATATATATATATATATATATATATATATATATTACTTATATCTAAAACTAACTATACAACTGATAAACATTCTAAAACAACTTTATACTTTTAAAAAAATGTGTGCATAAATACATAAATAAGGTAAGTGACCATGTTATTGCAAATCATTTATCAATGAATAAAAACTTATAAAACTAGTTTCGAACCAATGTTGAAACTTGTACCAAGTAAACACTGTGGGCTATGCCACTCCAATGTCTATTAATTGCATAAATATTGCAAATTGCAAAATAAACTCATATCATTTACAATTTTGAGTTACTCGTTATTATGCATTTACAAAACATGATTTGGAACACTTCTTATATCACTGCCAATCAGGAACAAAATGACTGACATTTCTAAAAGACAAACAATCGCCATTTTCTAAACATAACATTCATATCTAACAAATATATTAAAAATTTAATAATAATTATTATTATATATTTTTTTTTATTTTTTTTAATTATTTTTTTTTCTTTCTTGACTAAACAACTGAAGGATAAACCTCGTTTGTTTTCAAAAGCCTTCATTAACGTTTTGGTGGTCCAACAATTATATATTAATTTTTTTTTTTTTTTTTTTTGGATCTCACACTTGAACCAGCGTGGCTGTTTCAGAAAAGACAACAAACAAACAAAAGGTATTAATGAACTGCATTTAAATTACTTGTACAAGTTGTTATTTTTATATTTTTGATTTATTTAGAAAGATTTAGAGGTTTAGCAAGATCCTCAAGTTTCTAACCTGGTTGAGAGATACGGCTTGGCATGAAAACGGCTAGACGGGTATGTCAGTCGAATGAATATGTAAGAAATGAATCTTGCCACGAGGCACAATTATCTACTTCCTTTATCTCTGAAAGGTTTAGGTTCTGTTTACATTTTAGGAAGTAGATTTATCAGCAATATAAGTATCCAACCAAACTAGCGGTCGGTGCTGTGACGTATGTACGCTACAATCAAACACATATTTTTGGATTAAGAAAACTGTTTTAGTTATTCATTTTTTCTTGATAATTATGATAAAAAGTTGCTGCACAATTATTATTATTGCACTCTCACGATATCACTGGTGTTAGGAAAAACATTGTTAATTACTTTACCTATATGGATTATCACTATTAAATGTAAACAATATTATTAGTACTTAAGATGAAACTAAATCAAATATAACATTAAGATTATTACTGTACATTGAATGGATTTAAATTGTTAGAGAATAGTTGTTTACCCTCGTTGATTCATTTGTAATAACTATTTGTATCATTAATTAATTTTTCATTAATTAAAATATATAAAAAAAATAAAATAAAAAAACAGTTTCAACTCCTGTGGGTTTACAATTTGTATTAAATGCTAAGCAGACGCTCCCAAACATTTCCCTCGTTCAAAAACGTATTATACGTCTAATACTTTCAATTTTTAGGTTATATCCACGACAGATATTGTTAAAATTTATGACTTATCTCCTAAGTTGAGAATTTATTCAAAGTCTTCAATATAATCTCAATAACATGGATATTTTAATCAAGTATGTGACGTTTGGTATTGCACATTTAATGGTTTTAAAAAATTGTTTAACCAAGTATACGGATACAGCATTATCTCAGGTCATAGTTGGAGTAGGAAGGTTAAAACACATTGATAGAAAGCACTTGAATGGGGATATGTACATAGTGTACCAAAACGCAGGTTCCAAATACAAGTTCTTACGAAAAAAAAAATATAAGACCTATTTTTCCAGTTTATTTTAATGTAATTATATCAATGTATTTCAACCCTCAGTTACTCCCGACTAGTCACTTTATTTTTTGAAAAAAAAAAGAAGAAAAAACCTTTTGATCTTCCTTAGATACTACGTTATGAGGAATAAAATTTTAAAGACTTAGTTCTTTATTACTTGGTTATAACACACATAAATCTATTATGAGACAACTCATTGAAAAACTTTCTTTCACGTTAGAAAGTTGTTTATGTCTCATAATGTAACTAAATAATATTTTTCTGAAGAGAGTGTTCTAAAAAAATTTTGTGAATTAGATTTTCTTTTGCGTTTGTAGAGATAAACATGGATTAACTAACAATATTGTTAAAAATTTGATTCCTAACTCTTAGTCCTATGGTTGTCTCATATTTCATTGTTTAATCCTTAGAAGTCCGAAATTACATCAGGTATATCCCAACAGTTAAATGTCGAAGTATATTTAAACGATGGATATAAACACTTCATTTACATTGGATTCATATTATATTTTGTATGAAATTGACTACGTACAGGAATATATTTTACTGGATGTATGGATGGAGGAGGTCAATGGATCTTTATGACTCATTACCCCACTAAACTAACCCGTGGCCAAGTCTCAAAAGGCCAGCCATTTTGATGACAAATATACACTACAATTAATGAACTGAACAAAACTAAATATTATATGATTTTAATCTAATTAAACTATCAAATTGTTAAAAGTTTTGGGAATGGTTTTCACTTCCACAACCCGAACGTGATTACATACTTTAAACGTAAACGTATTTACTTACAGTTCTGAATTTAATCTGGTCCACGGTTACCCATACCAGGGCTATACACCCTTTCCAAAATGCCCTAGCCTGTCATTTTAAGGGGTTATTATATTGGACTTGATCCCTCATTTAACAAAACAAGCATCTAACACTAGTTCTGGTCGCTCACTGTATTTGAAGTTTTGGCCGGCGTTCAAAAGTTATTACGCAACCCTCAGAAGTTATTTATGCAATCGAAACGTGATCAAGCGGGGCGGTGAAGCATATCATTACAAGTTCATCCTCAATCAAATATCCTTTCAGAACTTCGACGCTAATAAAACTCTCGTTATAAATTACCAACGGATTTTAGAGTGTATGATGACATTAACTCACTTTACTTTAGAGTGAAATGAACTCAAAACTAGGATGGAAACACCTTCATTCAAATTTTAACCAAACGAAACATAATATAAACCAGAAGTGTTATTGTATTTCCGTGCAAAATATACAATGTCGATTTTTGTGTGTGCTAATATTCTGCCTCGAGATTGATATGATAGAATAAGGGTTATTATGATACTTGGTACTCTCCTTATATCACAAGGATTGAAAAGGCATTGATTATAGCTTCAGATTATAATTCAGTTTATTAGTAAATATATGCGAAATTATTAAATATTATTGTTATTAACAATGCACCTAGAGAAAATAAAGCAGGAACTTGATATTATTATAAGACTGATTATTATTTGTTAACATTTTTTTTTTATGTGTCATTTTTATTTCAAAGTATATTATACGAATCTGTGTGGAATAAATGTTAAGCCTCCTTTGCTGTACATTGACATTGTTCAATAATGCAGTCAAGATATTGAGCTTGTCACAATTTCTGTCTAGAATGTTCACTGTAATCTAGAGATTGTTGAATAACGACATAGCTCCGTCGTTAAAAAAAATAATCTGCATAGGTTGTATCTTTTACTAAAGTATGACGCAATTAACATTGATTTTACAAACCTAAATACGGGTAATCCATTGTATTTCATACATAACATATATTTTCAAAATTATTTTATGCTGCTTAAAATTGTAAAATATAAAGAATGATTCTACTTGCTTTAAAATAACTATGTTCATCCTTTTTTTAAAAGGTATTAATTATCTCCCTTTGATAAAGGCTCCCGATAAATTGTATGTTAAGAGTGTTAACGTAAAAACGAACTTTTTCAATTTATTTTTGTTCTTTGAAAAAATTAATTTATTATGTATACATTTAAGAAAATATTTTTTTAGATCAATCTTATACATATTTTTATAAAATAGACATTAAATATCGCAAACTAGGACTCTGCATGTAACAATATTAAACTGGAGACATTGTTGCTCCCATGCTTGTTACATGAAGACAGTTGTTACAGAAATAAACAATGACTCTCCTGAGTAAATACTCATTGTGTGTTACTTTACTTTATGGGTGTTAATTATTAGTACTTCTCCCTCAGTCTGGCTAGAACTTTAAATTATAATTAAATACACAAGTTATATAAAAATAAATATTCCCACAAATGTAGGGAAATAAGAGTTGAATTGGTTTCTTTGACAAAATTGACTTACTTAAGGATAGCAATATAACTATAGATAAAATACAGGTAAAATATATTGTAAAAATGATTTGGTATTAAAATGTGTGCTTCTATTATAGGATTGGGAGTTTTAAAAGGTTTTTGGACTTTATATTGGACACCAATTCCCCACAGTCGAACTATAAACCAGGACTCTCATTGAAGCAATATTAAACTGCAGACAGTGTTTATATCTCGCTTATTGAATGAACTCAGTTCTGACTTGAATAAATAATGTGAATGTAGGGTAAATACTCCTTGCGAGGTACTAAAATTTATGGTTATTTCTTCATATTACTCTCATTCTGGTTATGTTATTAAATTGTGTTTAAATACTACAATTATTCAGAAGGGGATATTGTCCCAAACGTTGTGAAATATATTATATAAATAATGTTGGATTATTTGATAGAATTCGCTTACTTAAGAACTTGGATAGAACTGGAGATAAACTATGATAAATATTTTGTTATTCATTTTAAAAATAAAAATATTTTAATAAAAAAAAAATAATTGTTTTACTTTATAAGATTGTGGTATCTTAAAGGAATTATTTTGTTCATATTAGATACCTCCAGTCAAAATTTCAGATAGGCTACAACAAAAAAAATAATGACTACCTCATATTTATGCATATACCTTAAAACTATAAATTTTAAGACTGTGTATTACAACATATTAAAAACAAAACACATAAACAAACAAACAACTCTTTCTAAGTATATTAAAGGTGGTTATGTGAAAAAGAATCCTGGCTACTTGATGTTGAAGTATATTCCATTCATAGTTCTAGTAATCTCATTTTCTGCCTAGTGAACGCAATAATGATCAAAGGCGATCAGGTAACGATAAGTAGTACTATAAAATTATTTGGCTGACCTGTATGAAACAAGCTGGAAATATGTATAATAATATATTAAATAAAATAGTACCAGCACCATAGTATTTAAGTTAGTTGAAGGTTGCTAACAATGTCATCTTGTATAACTGTTGAAACTTTGCTAGTTTTAGTTTACAATTTCAAAGTTACAACAAGAAAATGGTTATAATATAACCATATTATGTCTCACTTTAGTTGACACAACTGTCGAATCAAGACTCTACTATTACAACTTAATGTTGTGATGGTAAATATTAACGTTACACGGTACATATTGAATTAGTTGAGATACCACCAAATTATAACATTTACTTTTTGTTATCTAAATTAATATTAACGGTTTAACTAGGTTGAAAGAAACCATAATCACAGCTGCTACTTTTTAAATTAATATTTTATGCTAGTATTTCTATTTTCCATGATGTTTTTTACTTTATTTAAAAGATGAAACTTAGTTTTTAAAAATCCTAATTAAAAATAATTACTTTCCTGCCATTATTAAATTATTGACCTAATAAAGGCACTTGATTAATGAAATTATAATTTTGTTTATTTAACTCTAATACAATAGATATTATTGCAAAGAGAACAAATGCTGATTAATTTATTTTAACAATTCATTTTTAATTATAATATTTATACTAATCGATTTATAAAAAATTGTCAATTAAAACTGTGTCCATTTCTCCCTATATAAATGTATACTATTTCTTATACATATAAAGATCTATTTGTTGTACATATTATACCGGAGAAGAACTAATTATTAATATTATTATATTTTTCTATTATTGTTTGTCATATATTTAAAATACAAGCATTTTTCGTCTAGTTTGACGAATCAAGATATAAATGGCTGATTGCTGAAATATGAAATATTAGTTACTACATGGTCTTGATCTACCCAGTTGTGACTTATTTATTTTAAATAACGGCATTTTGATTCATTTGATTATTGAAGTTTCTACAAGTTGTAACTCATTGCAATAAGCTTATCCTACTCTAAAAATAATGATAAGATGTAAGAATTTTGATGGTGGTTTCATTTAAAAGTCAGATTTATGTAGAAAATAACAAGGAACTAATTATTTATGCATAATCTAAAGGAATTTAAGATACAAGTTTCATTATGCTATGTATTGTTGTTTACCTATTGATGGTTAATTTCAACGGCCATTAATTATAAAAACAATTTTATTCACCATATTTATTACGGAATGATCATCAACATCTGCGATGAGATATATTGTAAAGAAGAGTAGCCAGAGATAACACGACGTGGTAGAGTTTATCAATCACCGGTTGTAATTTACTTGTGCTCGGACGTTAAGAACACGCACAGCTTAAATTTATTGCGTTACAGTGTAATAATTAATAGGTTTTAAATTATAATACATTTTGGGTATTCGAGTTAAACAATATACTTTATTGTTGGATTAAATTCTTAAAACATCAATTTCAAAAGTATATTTTGAACAATGAGTGTTGTATTCTTTCGTGAAATAATGTTTGAGTGTTCGTAATTTTATACTTTCAATGATGTATAAAAACATCGGTATAAATACTTTGTGCACAACTTAACCTACTTCCATAACGTTATATATAACCTCAATAGGTTATATCTACTTATTAAGTAGATATTTTCCTATTGTGTAAAGGGAAGATATATTCAAAATTGGAAAAAGAATGAATGAGAAAAGTTATTTATGTATCTAATGATTTATAATCAAAACTTCTTAGTCTTTATACATTATCTAAACACAAAGAAAGATAAAGAAGTTTGAAGGTACTCTTCTTTAATATGGCTATAGCAAAATAGAATAGAATAACAAGAAAACTTGAATTATGATTTTTGTAATAATTCGTTTTTAAGTGAAAAACCCTACCATTGACACATAAAACAACAACTTTACATTAGCTTTATTTTTGGGAAGAAAGAATAAGAGTATTTAGGCCTTTAAATAAATCAAAAACAAAGTTATAATTTTGTATTTGTGATTTCACACTCAATTTATTACCTATTAGCATATTTTTAATAATCGATAATTCCCATGGTGATCGTCTTTATTAAAACGCCAACACTTGAGATCAGAAACAATTAATACATATCTTAACTGATCTTTCTTGATGAAATATTTATGACAATATTTTGAATTATAATAATATATGACGATATTGTGTTACAGATTTGTGTTGCACATTGTGTATTATTAAACGCTGCACATGTTACCATATTAGATCGATTTTGAACGAAGTAGTACGTAAGCAAGGTTTTAATAAACAATGGACCATGTACATGTTCAACAATATCTGATGTTAAACTACTAATTATCTCCTGATTCATGATTTCAAGGAACATATATTTACCAATATGTCTTGTCGTCTCGGAAAAGGTAATTTTATGTGGAACAGGAATTTCCACCAAAACGATGCTTAAGAGAGTTATACTGAAACAAAATAATACCATTTAGACTTAGAGTATTTTAACTACAGATATTAATTTTATGTTATTAGTTACTAAAAATTTTCAAATTAGTGATTAGTATATAGTAGTACCAAAATCAAGGTCAGCAATTCGAATGAATATTTAAAACAATATTACAAATAAATGTATGCCTTTTCTTGTTCACTGATTACTTCTATTATGTGTTCTTTACATTATAAACTATCTTCAATTACCAATGACAATTCTAATGATTGAAGAAAATTACCGAACTCTCAACAACTTGATAATTATGTTTTTTTTATGTCAACCTTTAGTTATGTGCTACAAACAACAAAGGTAACATCGCCGCAGACATTCCTTAAGCAATATTACAAATACTTGAGATTAATTAACGAGCTAATGAACATCAAGTATCGTGTACACTGACGTGATAGGACGTTAATCTTGTATGCTGTTATCGTGTATTTATTCTAATACCAACTTCATCATTTATATTGATATATACAGGTCGAAAAAAGCACAAAATTCGTCGTCATGTAATTAAGATCTAGTATATAAGAAGATATTATCCATAACTGTTTTAGCAGTTAAATGTTTTTAAAAAATTCAACTATGAAATCAATAAATTATTAAAACTGTTATTGCAGAAGTGTTTTCTTTAATATTTCTATTATTTCACCCAATAAGAGGTCTGTTAATTTTCACTTTATAACATCGTTATTATTTCCCCTTGATTATCGCTGATAATATCTACCCTACAATATATTTGGATACACATTTTAAAACATCAAAAATGAGATATTTTTGAATGTTGTTCATCGTTTGGGTGAAATTATTTTCTGACTACTTGAATAAAAAAGTGTACGATATTTTAAAGAAATTGATAGGGGAGTTAGGGTATAGGCTACGAAGTGACAAATCCTCTACCTTCCTATCTTATTAAATTCTTACGTTTTATCGGTGTAAGTTAGTGACCAAAAAAGGGGTTTCTCGCATAATTAAATTAACCCATTCTTATAGACCGTTTGGAGTAAGTGGTGCCCAGAACTTGGGGCTTCTCGGAAAACAAATTAATCCCATCCAATCATTCTTACCCCGTTCGGCGTAGAGTGAGTGAGTGAGTGTGTGTGTGTGTGTGTGTGTGTGTGTGTGTGTGTGTGTGTGTGTGTGTGTGTTTGTGTGTTTGTGTGTGTGTGTGTGCGAGGTTGTGTGCGTGTGCGTGTGCCTGTGAGAGTGGTGTGTGTGTGTGTGTCTGTCTGAAGCCTGTGTCTTTTAATGATCAATTTTTTTGTATTTAAGTAATATTTAGAACAATGCATATTTTTTCTGAAATGTACAAACACAGCAGAGGCATCATCTGTCTAACCAAAATTTACACTAAACTCATTCTAACCTTTCATTGCTGTTATCATTACTTTACGTTTTTCATTAAACATAGACATTTGACAAAAACAAAAAAATATATATTATATATTTAACATTATGCAATATAACAGTAAAAGGTAAGTTGTTTAAGATAGGATATAATGTTCACCTTGAACCACGTTACCAATTGTAGTATCAATAAGTATCAAAAAAACAGTTGTTACAAAATGGTACGCCCTTATTTGATTTCGAAGTAAGTAGAATCCGAGCACAAAGTGTATTGTAAATTAACAATTCGGTATGGTAGTAAAGAGTGTAAGCGATTGGAACCCTACTTAATTGATTTTCCAGTCCTATTATCTTTTACTAATTGAGAGTAACCTCACTAAACAAGCGATGCCCTAATATACAAGGAAAAGCCATTAAACTGTTCACATGTAGAAAACCATTTTCAATATTGATCCCATTTATCGCACTTTTGAGTCTGTGCCAAATCTATGGCTGGCTTCTATTGACATTTATATAAACTGTTATCATAAATATATCCATGAAAATGTTTCTCTCCACTTTTCCTTTTTGTTGTAATTGTATTAACGTAAAGGTCAAGTTAAATGTAGCCACAATTAAATGCTATGTTTTACGTTATAGTCAAACAAAAAATAAAACAGGATATCATTTAAACTATTACGTTCAATAAGGAAAAGTTAAAAAAAAAAAAAATCATTCTACATTTGAAATGGCGGTGTACTTTACAAGTGTTCTTTAAACAAACGGAGAAAAATTGGTTCTAGGTCGTTACGTAGAACTAAGAGACAATATTCCTATAATGTACAGTATAAGCGTTAATCTGAAAAGAATTTCAATACAATAAAGTCAGATAGGAACATTGATACTAGAATTTTCTGTATTTACGTAAAAATACATACACTATTATATAATCCTGTGAGATAAACTATTTGTTTTTAGGAAAAAAATATTACGAAGCTATGGATAAAAGGAATGCGGTAATAACTTTAAGATTAGTTTTGTAATTATCTTACATTAAAAAGTTCTCATGTTCAGATTATTTACTTTGCAATAAAATTTCGAGTACAAATATTTAAAAACTGGTACGAGTAATGAAACTGCCACGAATTCTTTTCTTTTTCTCAACTTCTTCTATCGATTAGATCGAAGTACTGCAGGTAGAACTTTTACTTTTTTTACTTATTGAGAAGTAGTGTTAGGACTTCCTAATAATTGATATAAATAACGTAAGAATTATATATATATATATATATATATATATATATATATATATATATATATATATATATATATATATATATATATGACAAGATTTAGTGTCGAAAGTGGATGTATATATGACAGTAAAATTGTATATTATGATGTAAACAATAAAATAAAAAATAAATTTTTAAACTGTAAAAAATATGCATATACAAATATCCAAATGGTTTCATCTGTCAGATGTCTCCTGAAACATTTATATACCTGTCTTCGTCTTATTGAAATAACTGGCGCTGGCTAGGTTCTCGTGAGTAATTACTAAGAATTCGTAATACAATCTTGAATATCGCATACACTATAAACTACAGATGGTCTATAACTTAAAAATAATATCGACAAACATTTACAGAACCATTTAAAGTGGTTACAGAACAAACATCAAAGTGTTTTAATATTTTACTGTTATTGTAATTTATGTTTAGGTATTGATTGTAAATAATGTATGAATTAAATTTCTCTGTATACCTAGAGATGTTATAAAGTAAAAAAAGACTGTTATTCTTATATTAACCAGAAAAACACTATATATTTGTAACAGATATATATATATATATATATATATATATATATATATATATATATATATATATATATATATATATATAATATATATATATATATTTGTAAAAAATAATTGAGATAAGTAGTTGTGGTTTAGTCTTTACGTGCTTATGTGTAAGCACTACAGATATTGGTTATTTTATAATAAGTGATATATTACATGAGCATTGAAAATACTTTGAAATACACTTAATACGACTTAAGACCCAGGAACCAATATACTTTTTATTGTATAAAGATTAATTTTAATAACGAGTATTGTAAAGCATGGAGAACTATTCTATAGGTTATTCAAGAGTATAGGTGAAGTAAATAATTGAAATAAATATTGTGTTACTAGAAATAGAAATAATGTTCTCACTAATGTAAAAATGAAGAAGTTGTTATGTACGTTTTAGCAAACGTTTGTACGAAAGAGTAGCTTAGTAGGTAATAAAATAATAATTATTTATAAAGTATGAAAGTTGAATTTACATTGCAAGCAGGAATGAATGTACACATATGAACTGGAAAGGAATTTGTTTACTGATTAAACCTTCTTTAAAAAACCCATACAATTACAACATGATATATGTTTTTTTATTTATTTTATATATTTTCGCTGTCAGCGTTTTGAACTGATTTTTTTTCTTTAATTTACAATTTAGGTAGATTATTTATCTTTAAAAAATGTGTACTTTGAGAACATAATTATACAGTTATTCTAATTATTCTTTTCTTGATTTGTTAATGAATTTTGTTACTAAAAACGCTATTAGTATATTATTTATTTTATTACCAATGTAATAATTAAATTGATTATGGAACCTCACTTCATTTTCCTTACATAATTTAAAACATTATCTACACTTTAAAATATTTACCTAAAATTATAGTAATGTCTATTTCTGTAGACGTACAATGTTATATAATTGGTAAAAAAATTGCAACTTTAATTAAACATGGAAGGCTTGTTGCTAATTATTATATTTTTGTGGTTTTTTTTAAAATAATTTTGCTACAATTTTAAATATGTTTCCCTCATCGAGTGGTGGTATTCCAGGTCGAGGAACATCTAGAACCGATCCTGTTAATCTAACTTTCGAAAAATTTCTCCACGTTTTATACTTTAGACTTGGTCGATCAGGGTGTAAGGAATTAAATTGCCTTTCAGCATCATGTAAAACTAAATTTACGTTGCCAACTATGAAAACCAATTCAATTTTGTCTTATTTGCTGACAGAAATGATTTCAATGGCTAAGCATAAACAAAACTCACTATCACTCTTAACCCAGATGGATATGGTTAAACTAACAGAATGAAACACTAAACCTAAAATAAGATTAGAAAAACAGTACAAAATTATGTGCTATATAAAAAATTATAAGGAAAGAAAAAAAAAGGTCTTTTTTCTGCACAAATTTTAAAGAAAAAATTATTAATATATATATGAATGCATAATTTAATATTCTTCTTCAATTAATTAAAAAAATTGACAGATGAGGAACTGTATATAAGAATACAGAGAAACATTATTTTATGATCTAAAATCTTTTCTTCAGAAGGTATTGAGCAAAAGCAAGTTATGCAGTGTTTCGTCCCATCATGACGAATAGCACTTTAATTTAACATTGTTTAATTCTACTATAATAAGTTGTAATGGGGTTTGTAATTGTAATTATTATAGATTTACGCCTAAATTTAGCTTATCTTCCACCTGTATAAGAAGCTGAAGAGTTTTCAAAATAAACGCTATTACTTAAAAAGCCACAATTAGAATGGTCAAAATTACAAAAAATGGAAAAAAATGGTTTAGTAACAGTATTTATTAACGCCACATAATCTGTACTTTAAATATATAAGTTAAATATTTTAGTTTGAGTAAAATAAACTGTTACAAAATATTTCATGTTCCTAAATTTATTAATTCATTAATATGTGATATGTTGGATCTTTGTTTGTTTATATTTTTGTCGCTTAATATCGTAGTTTGGTATAAGCTACTTAATATTTCAGCAAATTTTGAGAAAAAAATCCTAACTAATATTGTAATTTATATAATAATCACGAAAAATTAAAATAATTCAATATAACTTACATATTTTTTGTAAGAAGCATCACAAATAAATGTAAACCAATTGTAATTATGAAGCCACAAAAGTGAGTGCAATACACATTTAGAATTGAATATTAGGTGAACAGTTACTTCCGTTATGTTCCCTATTTTTATATCTAAGTGTGCATTTGGTTAGTAGTATGCATTATTATTTTCCCATGTTAAAATATGTATATTTTATCAACATTAGTAAAAAAAATTTAAAATATTAATTCCAACAACAGCTTCACGATTATTCCAGTTCACGTAAAATGAAATTCATGAGGTTAATTCGTACTTCAGAAATTAAATTGAAAATTCAAATCAAAAAAACTTTATTTCCTGAGTAAAATATTAGTTCTTGTTATGATATTATGAGACACCTTAAAATATGCTTAAATCAAGCCATCTGTATATTTAAACTTTAAAGTTACTCTAACTTTCTCAAGTTGGGGATCTCTTACAGAAATGATGTAAGACTTTAAACAATGTTTTCTTGTACGGATTCATTTTAAAATCGTAAACAGAACTAAAAAAAAAAACAGAAATTAAAAATATACTTCATATACAAACATGAACGACACTACTTATATCTGTGTGACCAGGCGATACAGATTTTTTTACAGTGAGTTCTGTTATGATATTATTTTTTACATTATTTACAATATAAATATCAGTTATAAATTTAAAATATAACTGTACATGTTCCAAGTGTATTAAAAAAGAGACAGGAATTGGTGAAGGGACAACAAAATTAATCATCTCCACACAAGAGAAAAGACGTTTCCGGCACTGTGCCATTTACAAAAATATTTCAACGGATGTACTTTGTTCTTTGGTTTGTTGATTATGCTTTGCCTAAAATTAGACAGCCTTCAGCGTGTAGCATTTAAATCAAAATAAGCACTTCCACATCCTACTTCCGTCGCTTGACAGATGCTGCCACCCGGCGAGATCATCCAAAACTAATGATCATATGATATCGGAGGTCAAAGTACAACGGCGAGACAGCCGGTCTGCGCTAATACCCGTAATCTAGTCTACCGGTAGTCACTCACAATGCCTGACTCTTTTCATCGTTACGTTAGATATAATAAATTGTCTTGATTCTCAAAAATTCGGCTTCAATCTTCAACGATGCTTAATCTACAGTTTCTGTGCGTTTTAGTCTATAATGTTGGTTAAATTATTATTTTTCACGGCACAAGCTCACGTGATCTGCGACAGGATTTTCCAGGTACTGAATCTTACAGATTTTATCATACTTTAAATTTTTGTTAATGCTTTAAAAATAATTTGTTAATTATCATGTTTTCTTTAAAATATGTATTTCATGTTTTATTTAATATTCAATGTTCTTTTAAAACTGAGTGATTATGAAAATTTACTTTTAAAAAACATACTTTACAAAACCTTGTAAAGGCACATTTTGAGTTTTGAACAATTATGTGAAATAAGTGTAAACTAATGTTGAACTTTAAATGATTAAAATATCTTATTGAAAATGTCAAATATAAAACAATTGGAGAAATCTGTTCTAAATCAGAAAATTTCGTTTTACAGACTTTGCAGACCTTGCAAGTCTTATACAAGCTTTGTTTCAAACAAAATTAAAATATACATAAATAGATTTATAATAATCTAAGAAGCTTTTAAGTACCATCTTAACGAATTTCTGTTATGCCATCAATTTTCTTTAATTTTGACAAATAACCAGATATTTACTTTAATAATGAACTTTAATGCTACAACATGTCTGATTTTGTACAGACGCTAAAAAACATGTTTTTTTGCTCATAGCTAATATGCTGGTAGAAGAAACACGGCTAAAGATCTGAACAAAACACGTTTTGTTTCAACATAGTTTCAGCGTTTCACGTGCACAAAAGTGATGTTACAAAAAAACTAACTCTATAGAATTCTAATTGAACTCATATTGTATATGTGCCTAAAACTATTTCAGCGAATATGTTTTCTTAAAAAAACTATCTTTAGATGTAGACTTGTGTAATTAATTATAAAATATAAAAAAAAAATTATTGGGTGGTGCCTGCATGCAAACTTTCGGTCCTAACAACCTCCAAGAGGTTATTTTCTAAATTAAAATAATTGACGTCAATTAATAAAATTAAATATTCCAAATTTCATGTCTTTTCTAAAATAAACTTCTCATTTATAACAAATTCTTTTGTCTAATATATATATATTTATTGGCCAATATAGCATTTAAGTAATTTATCAAATAAGCAATATTATGTAACTGTTTCAAAAACCATCATTTCATAAAGTCAAAAAGGGGGAAATAAATATCAGTATCTTTTCATATTTTTTTATTTTTGTAATATTTTACTTTAAGGGCGTATAATTTTTTTTTTTGATTAATTATAATCCAGCTAATTGTTAAGCTGTGCTCATTGTCTTTGTTAAATTTTTTAACTATAAAATATATAAACTAAAAAAGGGGGGGATAAATTTTCAGACTCTATTGATTAATTTTTTTTAATTATAATATTTTACTTTAAGGGCGTATAATCTTTTTTTTTTTTAAATATAATATTGTTAATCATAAGGTGTGTATGATAACTTTGTCTCAGGATGTCTTTCTCAATTGTAAATGATAAAATCTGAAACGTCGAAATTTCTTTTGTTTAAATAAACTTGAGCCTTGTTAATTACTAAATTTGTCTTTTTTTATTTTTCTTTTCAAACACTGTTACCATTTGGTTCCGCCTTTCTTAAATTTAAGTCCCCTGGTAACAAGCGTTTAATTACAATATAAATGTTTTTAGCATATCTTTCGACCAAAAATCATATTTAAATACATTTATCAATCTCAAGAAACGGAGTAAATATATAATGGTGTATTTCGAAATTTTATATCTTTTGTTATTATAAGAAATTTCCTTTTTCATGCTAAAAAGTTTTACAATTTCAATCAAGAATAGAATACACGTAAACACTATTTATTTAATATACAGTCTAAAATATTTTGTATTTACCGTTTAATTATTTGTACCAAATGTAATTTACCTTTTAAATTGTTCATTTGGGATAAAGTATACAAATATTTTACACATGTCATGTCTGAAATTTAACTCAAAGCTAAAAACTATATTAACAGTTAGTTTTTCATTAAAATTATGAGTGTAAAAATCAATAGTTATATATTCAAAATAAATATAATTTATATCATATATTTGAGTGCACAGCGTTTTGTTAAGTGACTTTCAAAAGCATAACAATTTAGAGGTTAGACATTTTGGTGACATAAGTCACACAACGAAAGTAACCATAAATGTAATTGTTATAAATCAAGTTTCTCCTGGCAATATTAATTATTAATCTCCTACTGGACTTATGGAGTCTTAGACAAATAATAACCGTTCGGATAATTGTTTTTAAGTTGTATATTACCAGAAAAAATGGAGCTAGATATCAGTCTGGAAAGATTTTTTGGTGCACCATAAAATAAGCAGATTCGCCCGAAAAAAAAAATCCGAAACATCTAGAATATTTAATGTTTTCATAACGTAGAGAGTGACACGATTTTTTGACACGATTATCGGTTTGGTTCCCCTTTGGTTGGAATCGAAATCACAAACTAGCAGCAACTTGTAGCAAGGCCTTGGTTAATCTCCTTGTGACCGAGTTGAAATTAACAACGCATCATGTATTAATTTCTTTCCCAGCTGATTTCAGCAAAGCCTATTACGTATTACTTTTTTCTTTTTTTTCACGAGAAAGAATCCCGAAGAGCACCTTGACAGAACTTGTGCCGTATCCAATACAATTATTTAGACAATTAATCCACTGCTGCTTCATAAAATTTGCCGGTGTAAGTTTCGGAAAGACCGTTCCTGTGTTGTTCGGGGAGGATTAATGAATATGTCCCGTAGCACTATTTATCTATATTTAAATAGGTGAGTTACAAAAATAGGTGGACCTAGCCTTACGAGATAAGATGAAGTTTGAATGTATGCATAATTTACTGCATAATTTTAAATTCATAATTTTATTGGATAATTCGGCTAATCTGGAAGACATTATAGGGTGACCTCATAGAACTCATGTTTAGATTAAAAATTCTAATAGAAAAAACTCTCTCGATATATGTATAAAAATACTTTGTATTTCTGATATTTACATACACTTCCGAAATACTTATGAGAAAATAATTGTGAAATTATTATGCTAAGAAGTAAATATATATATATATATATATATATATATATATATAGTGATGCCTTTTTTCTCTCTCTCAAACTCTTACGTGTCATTCTGTTAATAATAAAATAAAATGTCTTCACAGAATTTAATTTATCATCTAAAATACCGTACTAATCTCTGCTATATATACAGAATCATTACAAAATATAAACTAATAAAGATAAAAAAGTTAAATAATAACAGAATTAAATAAATGATAATTTTTTTTGTTTTTTTTTGAGATTTTTTCATGAATTAATAAATTGCAACTAATATTCCACTTGACTAAAGGTTTAATCAAATGGATAAATAATGTAAATCTAAAACCAAGTTAAATTAAGTTCCTGAATAAAAACAGTACTTTATCTTAGAACACTTTCATTTATGTGACATTGACTAATCAAGTTTTAAAACTTGATGTCATTTTCTAAAGTACTACTAAAGAGAAGTAATTAAAGTTTGTAGACGTAATCTTGTGCAATAAATCTTCATTTTATTTCAATTAGGACTTATTTCAGTAAATTAATTGAAATGAGTTAAAATGTTTAAGAGTTTTATTTATGCTATGTAACGTCAGTTATATGGGTTTTCAAGGATTGTTTATTGTTTTAGTAGTATAAATCAATTATGGAATATCATAATTAGATTTTCAGGTTTAACTGTATGTCACTACCATGGACTAGTGATGTAAAAAGAAATTTACGACAAACTGTTAATTTCTTTATGGAGTTCCCTTTTTTACGTACCACATAGTGAGTAAGACTCATGGAATTCCGAGGCACCCATGCAGGATATACAACTTTCATCTTGTACTCTTTTTTTTAAATTGCTCTCTTTAATCTTTCTTAAGAGGTCCATTTTAGTCTTCTCTACTTCAATGACGTTACTAATTTTTTTGAAGGTTAAGGGTCTTATTTCATGCTTTTCAGTTTTGATAAATTTTACGGCAATGTTGACTACTTTGGTTTCGTACTTATTTACGAGTCACAACAACAACAACACAAACTCATCTACAGTAAACATAATTGCAATCTGACAAAAACTAAGTTATAAATTAGACATTATGGTTGGATTACATACTGTTATCATGATATTGCGTTTTTAAAACTTTCAACCATAGATTAGTCTTACACAGCTACAACATTGAATTCAGAATCAATCACAGTGTTTACACAAAGGAATTCATTTATATCATGGATAGAAAGATATTCCGTTTCTCCAATAGAAATGTATACTATTTAATTTAAAATAACTTCATATAGACGTTTTTAAAATCCAAAGGCATTAACAATTTTGTGTCACATTTAGTCTACTATATGGCAAATCTATAACGTGATTATTGTTTGTACGTATGAACTTGTGACCTTTATTTCATATCAGATCTATTTTGTTTAATATAGGTGAAGTAAATCAAATATATATATATTTGTAATAGTCATAATTTTTACAGTAACAAATATATGTCTACAACTTAACTAGCACAACTTATTATATCTAAAAAGTCTTAATGAAATGTTGACTTTTATATATATTAGTTTTAATAAAATGCCAATGCTTTTAATGTTCCCTCATATTAACAGCCCATATATAAAAACTCTTTGAAAGAAAGCAAAATATGTATAACTAATAGAATTTGATGATAGTCAATGCTTAGATTCCTTATCAAAAGCAGAGTTATTGGCAGTTCTTTACCATATCTGTGACGTGTTATTATCATGGAAGACTAGAATCTATGTTGATACCTAAAATGAAAACTTTATCTTTAGGATTAACTTTTGGAGATAAAGTAATGAATTGTGTTTTTGTTAATTGAAAAATACATTTGCTTCTCCTAATGTACGCATATAATATGAACGCTTAAAATGAACGCTTCTAATGATGGAATAATATATCACATTTACACAATATAATGACTGTTAAGAATTGCAGTGTCATCAACGAAGAAAAATGGAGTAATTGATTAATTATAAAGCAAATTTCATATAAACTCCAGAAACAGAACAGGCCCGAAAACAGAATCCGGAGGTAATCCGTCCTTTACAAATGCCGCATCCGAAACAACTCCTTCGATCTCACCCATTTTTCTTTCATTTTGTAAGTTAAGATCAGAGAATTCAAGTTCAGACTTGAAATGCAGTAAGAAATTAAGCTTTTCTAGTATTAAATTATGGGAGAAAGTATCATTAAAAAGGGTGTGTGTCAATTTCTTCTTTTCAAGCTTAGGTAAAATATATCTGAAACATAGAATTTCTGTATTGCTGAATATTCCATAATTATCAAATCTTCATTTTTATGATCTTAAAATAGAATGCAATAAATATTTACACTATATATATCATAGTTGTAATTAATTGTGATATCTTCATTAAAAACTCCACTAGAACAGAAATGTATTTGCTATTGTGAACATTTCCTTCAGAGATATCTTCTTTGTTACAAACTTAACAATGAATTTTAATATAAAGTGGGATGATATAGTAATACCTAACTATAAGTAGTTAAATAAAAACGTTATAAAAGTGCTTTTGTAACAGTTTTTAAGATTATTAGACGTCGCCAAATTAATCGCTTTTAAATTTTATATTTTAAATAATAATAGTCATTTCTTAAATTTATCGAAGAGTAAAATCAATGTATTAAATTCAACTCGTAACAAAATGGGGTAAGTTGTTTTAAATTAAATTACAAGGCGTGATAGCAAACTTTAAATCTATATTTATCTAATGCTAATTTTAACACAAGTCATTGCTAAAATACTTTTAGGGTAGACTATCAAAATGTATTCCGACCTTTAATTTATCTTTTACCTATAATTGGAAACACACTTGTATTTACAGGCGAAATATAGGTTTATGTGTGAATAATAAATTACAGCATTTTTGTAATTCATAAAACATTGAACTTAACGTAAAATTCCCATAACCATTTCGACATGACGTTATTACTTTTGTATTAGAGTAAAATGATCTTGCACTAGTTGATTGTAACATACTCCTGTATTGTAATTATTATAATCTAGTAACCGTACTGTAGGATGTTATGACGTTAATACGTAAAACAAATATAACTTTATGTCAACTGTAACTTCAATTTGATTATCAACCTACATTCAAAACTGATTTAAATATTTGCAATCCTGTACTAACACTGTTTTGTTTTACATGATAATTTATCCGCATTAACAGAACTGTAACTCTTATTTGAATGAACGAATTTTCCTTAATCAAGTACATTTATAAATTCTTTTATTATTGTTTAATTCATAACATGTCTGATGCAGAATTGATTCTATACAAAATAGTATTCTGAATTACCATTTTCCTTGTATTGTTTTTTTTTTTTTTTTTCAGCGACCTCAGTTATATTATGAGGTATTACTTTATTTAAATTACACCTATTTAATTGCAACATTCGTTACCTACTGTGTAAAATCAAAATTGCAATAGATATTGAGATCCCATGGTCGTAAGTCTCGCTACTTCTGATACATGCGTATCTTAGTCGATCTTATTTTAGACAACAAAACTCTCTAGAAACATTAGATTAGTACTCTAAGTTTCGACACCGTAACCTGCACTAATCTTGGTTGCATGGAGATATAACTACCAATTTCTACTTTCAAGCATGAGCGCTAGATAGCCACCAGACCAATGGTATTGCTATTAAAATTTATAATATGTTGATTATAAGTTTTATATACGGAATATATATATATATATATATATATATATATATATATATATATATATATATATATATATATATATATATATATATATACGCTTATATAAACAATGTAATGACTTGAACTCGATTATGCCCATATATTATATATTATGGTACAACAAGATGGTATATTAAAGCATATTAGAAACGATAATATGAAGCACTATGTTCTACCTATGTCACCAAAATATGTAAGACAACAGATATTTATTACTAATTTACTTTTTTAGTGCATTTGTCATTTAGAAAAATAAATAAAATAAAAAATAACTTGCACGAAAAAAGAGAAAATAGAAAAAAAATAAATAAAAAACACAACGCTAAAACCTGTCAAGTGAGATGTTTCACTTGAATTTACACAAACAAAGAATTTTATGTTTCTTCAATTTTGACTAAAATTATATAGAATTACCATGTAGCAAAGGTCTTGGCCTGATGTACACAAATAGAAATAATAATAATAAACTCAATCAGATAATATTATTTAATATTAAAAAGAGAAATTGAAAATACAAATTATTTGAAAATAATAGTCTCTACAAATACAAACAAAAACTATTTTCATATTTTAAATATTTGACTACACTCAACAAATAATGTAAGTCCACGTCGCTAATGAATTCACTAATGATCAGCTCATGACGTATTATGTAAATGTATCTTATGGCCGATCTTATTTTAGCCAATAAAACCATAATAGAAAGTAACCACGTCGTTTCTTTGACACCATAACTTATCTGAGTTTACAGGGATTAATTCCGAATTTCAAATTTCAAGCAAGAAGCAAGAGTATTAGCCAGCCAACAGTTCATCCGGATATTGGTATTTCAATTTGAATACGTTGAAAGTTGTATATGTATATCTGTAAAGAACATAGAGTATGCATACATTGCATATTATTTAACAACCAGATGGTATAGTGATAGATATTAAAAAGAAAAAATTAATATGGACTAAACCTCAAAAAAAGTAATAAAAGGTATAATTATTACAATTTTATCTATTTATTCATTGTTTAAACTTTTTTTTACCCTCCAGAATCAATACAGATACAAAAAATTAACACATCTAATACAGCTATTTTATACAATAGTAATCAGTGAGAGAGAAAAAAGAGAAAGAAAAACAAAAAATTAACAAATCTATAATAGACATAAAGTATACATTGACCTGTACCATATTCTTAAATAAATGCACTAACGCCCAATCATACTTACACACATATACATAAAACTAATATACATAGCTTATTATGGTAACTAATATAATTAACATTTGCTTATCTAAACTAAAAGTATAAAAAAAACATTTGCTTGAATAGAAAATATAATATAGTTCAGAGAAAACCACCCCATTTCTCTGGAAGAGAAAAAAACAAAGAAATAACACCCGGCTCCCCTAAAGGCATAGCCCGCAGGGTTAGTCACATTGTAAAAAAACAAAACAAATAAGTTACATGAAAAAAGAAAGAAAAAACCTTTATTGCTTTAAATTTCAGATCAGATTTTTACTTGTAGGACCAAGTAGTTTATGGTCCTACACAGCTTGATTGAAATCATAATAAAATCAACATATATCAAAGTTCTTAGTCTGAATTATAGTTCTTTATTTAATGAAATAAGACTCTCAATCAGAAAATGATATTCAGTCCTAATATAAAAAAATAATAATAATAACAAAAGGAAAACTATTTCAATATAAATAACCTTTATAAATACAAACAATGCCCTTGTCTATATTTTAAATTAAATGGGGAACTATAACAATTTCATTCAATTTGATTCCACTCTATTAAACCAACCGGGAGAAAAATAATGAACAGCTCATAACGTATTGTATAATTTTATGTAAAAATATCAACGTTATGCTTTCCGGCAATTTAAAATATAGTGCTTTAGAAAAATCTGTATGGCTTATTATTCACAGCAATATTGTATTCTGATTAATTTGTTGCAAATGAAAATATGTAAGCTGAAAGAATATTATTCATTTTTGTTGTTAAAATTCTCAATTTTATCTTAGCATTCGAATAAGATTATAAAACTATACACAGTGTACGTGTGATTACTCTTTTCGAACGAATATTTCTTATTTAAATTTTTAAACAGTTACAACACTATTAAATAATTCAAATGTTGTCATGTATGTTTAATTTCTACACAAATCTACGCATACTAAATTTTACGAAGGTAAATATGTTTTGATGTAAATTACAACAATTACGTTACAAAATATTGAACATGTCTTTTGAATCACTTAACCAACTCAACAGTTTAACATTGATAAGAAGCCGTGAAGGTTATCGCTTTTGTCTTCACCAATCAGATAGAAGATTTAAGAGTCTTAGCAAAATGAAAAACGTTCTAGTATGGTAATGTGCATTTTTGTATCACATTCTAGTCATTTACTTGAATGTTTCTTCATTCATTCGGGAAACAGTTTATATTTCTTTCTATCTGCAAAAATAAACCCCTTAAAACAATAATATATAAGCTGTTCAATTCTTCCCGGCTCTATATTCCCGGAAACCAATAACGAAGTTGGAATCTGTACGTTTAAGATTTCAATTCCAACAAAGTTCCGGTAACATCGTTAATTGTTCGCCTACAACAATAGGTTAAAGTCTCTTCTGTAGGTGTAGAACAGAACGTATTTTATAGCTAACCATCTCTATTTTTAGGCGATATATTATCAAATAGCCAGATGTTGAAGATGTCTTCAACTATTGGCAGCCTAAAAAATACCTCCTAAACAAGAGATGCAAGGCTAATCACCTCTTAATGAATCCAATGACACTTTCATCAGAGATACCTTCACATTCGGGAAAACAATTATTACAATATTTCCCAACGATGCGTCCCCTCCCACAAATCTCGGATTGGTTGTCTTCAAATCATTAGAATGAATTAACCATGGCAAACGTATTTATCTTATCTATTACACACAATCTGTTTATCGAACCTAAATAATTATCTATATGTGATACTACGACTAAGCTAGCTAATTGTTGGTAATTTCGATTTTCAAGTGCAAAACATAACTGTAATATAGAATATGTCCTAGAAAAATAAACTAATTGGACTTTAAACAATTATTTACAAATATTTTATTTGTGTTAATTGTAAGAAATCCTAACGAAACATTGTAATTTATTTCACTCATTATTAGTTGTTAAGATAAATATACATTAAAAAAATTTATATATAGCCTACACTTAAATATAAAATTACGTACCCATCAGTTCATATATTTCCAAATATATAATGCTTTTTTAAGAAGATAATATTAGGTTTATTATATGCTTTTTACTATTACTGTTACTTTTAAGTTACAATAAATAATACTAAGTTCATTGTATTAGTTTTAGATGTAAATAGAGACAGGTTTAATAAGTATACTTAAGCTTTATGCCAGTATGAATTTGTGCAATTTTTTCTCCTTTTCAAATTGGAAATAACACAGTTCATATAAATTGTTAATGTGGATCTTTAAATATAAGATCTCTTTAGCAAACTAAATAGTTACAACAAAAGACACATATATATATATATATATATATATATATATATATATATATATATATATATATAACATGTCTGCATTTGATTGTTGTGGATTTTACCATTGATTTAATTAGTATCTTGACGTTTTGTTGATTCATAGTGTTATTATACCTATGACCATTTATTATCGATGATTGTACTATTATATATTAATATTACTATTATATATTAAGTAAGTAATCTCTTTTCACCTTTTTAATTTTTGCAGTTAGAAGCAAGTGTTATGAAAGTATACAATTTAGTTGTCAAAATAACAGGACAAAGTTGTTGACTTTGCACAGTGTGAGGCACTGTATTTTCAAATCCAGCTCTACAAGTTGTTAAGTGACCTAATCCAGGACACATTTACGACAAAAATTCTTTAAAGAAATTATGATTTTATGATCAAAAAAGAAATTTTATGTATTTACACTAATATTTAAATTAAAGTAACTATTTATTTTGTCCGCGTATTTGTGCACTGAAATGTCGTCTATACGATAGAATGAATATTTCTAAATGGACATAAACTCTTCTATTCTTTACTATGAACTATAAAAAAAAATTATTGACTAAACCAATACCTTAGGTACTGATAACATATGTCTAGAATTTTATAATAGTAAATTAAAAATAAATTAGACACAACGTATACATTTTATACAGCTATGTCAGGTATGTAATAGGACAGAGATATGTTAAATTCATTTGAGAAACTCGTAATAATTTTACGCTAGAGATAAATAAAAACATAGAATGATATTTTATACTTTTCCCTCCTAAGCCAGGAAGCAGAAGACCACCCCAGGGTATTCGTCAACATGACGCTTTGTTATATTTAACACAACTTTTATTCAGGCAGAGAGTTGTTTTTATCATAAGAAAATAATTTCTGTCTGTCCTTTTATTATAATAAAAAAAACTAATAATTTTAAATACAGTTTTTAAATAAATAAGAATAACAAAAACTTTTTAATTAATTCTTAAATATTTACTTAATTTATCGTAAAATCCACTTTACGATATATTTATTAGACATAAATAATGTCTATTTGATAATAGATATTATTTCATATCCGTCTTATAAGCCCTTATTGTCTTCCAACTTTTAATATATATTGTCAAGGACCAATATACCATGATTTGTTGTGACTACTATAGAATAAATAATCTCTAATACGATTATGTGCTATATTAGATTTTATTAAAATCTTTATTTCCGTAACTTAAACATTGAAACTAATAAATACCCCCACTATTAGTTGTAATACTGTCGTAATTTGTATGTTGGTGCGAAAGGTGGGTTTATTTTACGTTTGGTTTTATTGTAGGGAAGACAAAGGATTGTCATAAAAGTCAAAAAAATATGATTGGCAATGAATTGTGCTGTGAAAAGTTATAATGTCGACAACAGGATGTCATTATGTAGTTCACAAAATATCAGCTGCTATACATAAATAATTTAATATTATAAAATAACAACAGTTATTATTTTATGTGTAGATTATACCATTTGCTGTTAATAAATAAATCAGTAATAATTCTACGAATCGAGTATTGGTGTGCTGAAAAAATCAACACGAAAGAAGGGTGATACTTGGGGGTCAAGGTAATTAATAAATTATTATTATTTCCATTTAGTAAAATAATAAAATTTTGCATATAAAAACTTTTAATCATGGTGTATTTATAAATGACAATTTATATAACTGATTCAACATTCTTTTTCATGGTTGTTCATCTTACATGTTCCAGAAAAATTGTGAAATTGTTGTCATTAGGACATTTAGCAATGGTTTATACCTCACATACTATAAGAAGTGTTTAACATTTAACAGACTACACAGAATGTATATATTATTATATTTTTCGATTACATATAGTAGAGTTTTGTTAATTTAAACGTTTGTCCTTATTGTTTCTCATTCATGTGGATACAACAAACCTGGAAATTTGGTCTTTTTGTGACGTCTTTTCGTATTAATAATTTATCATATATTATATACCGCAACGCAATAAATCAAACTAAATTAAAACTTAAACATAAATTTCTTTACTGTATATCGTATTTAATTTCAGAAGATGAATTTTCCATTGGTTTTTATATATTTTTATTGATTCCTCCTGAATAAATCGAATGTTATTAAACACTAAAAAGATAATGCAGGTCATAAATTTGCTTTTGAAAGGCAGTCTGTATTTACAAAATAATAGAACCAATACAATAAACTTACCGTTATATTGGTTTACAATATTTAATATTATTTTAAAGAATGTATATTTTATTTACAATACTTAATAAGCTGTAAAATAATTTAAATACTTTTAGACGATGTTAGATTATTTAAATTATCTTGAAACGTCCTTTCAGATGACTATAGTGTATTCTATTGTACAATACAAAGATGCATAATATGAACATTTATTATAAAAATGTAAATATTTCCTTAAGGAAATATATAATAAAGGACTCATTAAATACTATTATTTTTTTAAAAAGTATTTTTACTTGAAACGAATATCAATATAAAAGTTAGGTAACATTATCTGTAAAATATAATAAAAAGATGTGCTTGAAACAGTTGCATTTACAACAAACAATTTAAGACTCACAAGTAGAAGGTAGATTGAAGTTTAGTCTAGGGTAATAGATTAAGTTATTATTTTTTAAAGATAAATATATGGTATTTTGTCTGTAACACATGATTTTTGGTTGAGGAAGGAAGTTAATGTTTTGTAACTCTTACATCACTAATGTAGATAAAATAGCTTCCACATTCAGTCTTTTCATTAAAGTGGTTTTAAATAATATTAATAAGACTATAGTAGGCCTAGGAATACAGACGTAAACAAAAATAAATTTGTAAACTATCCTTTACCTGTACTAGTACATAGTTACATATATTACTACAGAGTGTTATTTGATGTATTCTTTCTGAAAGTTTGTGTAAGCGGCACTAGGATATCATTTCATTACAGGAAATAAATAATTGTCGATCACGACCTTAACCCCGAGACATTTAGTTTGTAAAATGTTAATTAAAATAAAATAATATTTACTATAGGTTATGTTGATACCTAGGCCACTAACTGAACTAAATTTAAATAATCAATCAATGATATATAATATGATGGATACTTCCACATGTATTTACAGGCTGGAATTTTATTTCATAACTTGACAGATATATTATACAAATTATTTTATTACTATAATATTATTTATGAATTTACAATGAAAAACATAGGGCAAATACTTTTTATATTATGGTATGAATATTATACTAACATATAACTTAAATTGCATTAGTAAAAATGTCTTCGAAATATTCTATTAGGGATTATTTTTCTAACTCTGGAATATAAGTGAAAGAAGGCACCGTCACTATTTACACAAGTAAAAAATGTATTCCTATTACATTATCAAAGGTTTCATATTTAACAAAATTAGGAGTTATTCTTGTTAGACCTATACTAATTATCTTAAAGCCATCCATAGTTCATAGGTTATAAGCATTTGTCTTCTTATACAGGGAGGTCACCTTAAAAGAGACCGGGGTAATAATATTTATTGAAAATAAAGACCAAAATTTTATTCTCTGATGATTTTTATTTTATTTTGTTCATCATCAAATTTAAAATAAATGTTCAAAGTGATATCCATTAACACCCCCCACATATATATATATATATATATATATATATATATATATATATATATATATATATATATGTGTGTGTGTGTTAATCAACATGAAGTCAAGCATGTGAAGCCAACATGCTTCACTGTACTTCTGGAAACTTTCCTTAGTTGTTACCTCACTGATTTCTACAATAACGAGTTTCATATTTATTTTCAACTGCTTTAATAAAGAGTGTGGATTAATCTTGAATATTTGATTTTTCAAATAACTCCCTATACTTTAGAAAAAAAAATTAATTAAAAGATCCATACAGCATATTCAAGGTGTGACAGTGGCCTGCTGCAAGAAACAATAGCACTCATCATATTCATGCAGACAAATGAAAAGTTGAATAATTTCTTGATATCCAAAGTCATTCACGGGATATCTACTGACTGCAAATTCAATGTTTTGTAACTTTTGTTCTGTTAAAAAAAGATTTGTTTCCCTTATATTTTTGACCCTTTCTGAGCCAATTTACCGAAACTTCTTAATAAGTGTCTGAGTAACACTTTTCACTGGAGTTTCTTTACAATATTTTGTATCAAATGCTTCTCTGCAATGTTTGTAAGAACATATTTCTTAATTCTTTAGAAAATGAACTCCCGCTTTTGCACGGTAGTACGCATTTTTAAATGTAGCCTATAATGTGAAATTAATGAAACCAAAACTGCACCAAATGATATTTTGAAATTAAATTATAACAATTACAATAATAACGTAAAGGAATCAATTAATATCAGCTAATACGGGCTAGCAAACACAAAAAAGCATGCAACCGTGCCAGAAATGATTGAAATCATTATAGATAGAGTTATAACCTAATTTTAATACATTATAAGAACCGGACCTCTTCTAAGCTGATTACCCGGTAATAATATTTTATTATTTGTATTAAATTGAAATATAACAAATTGCATATTTCTTTAATTTGATTTTATAAACACAATTATATAAATTGTTATGTAGTTACTACATAAGTCTTTACTATAGAGTGTTTGTGCACATACTACATTATTGCTAAAATCAAAGTCCTAAATACAACATTAATTCAACAAAATTAAATAATCTTATAAAAGAATTATCCTTGAAAAACATTTCATATAAAGTAAGATTTCTCATAGAATTCCCAATTAGTAGACGCAACTATAACGATGTATAAACACAATTTTAAAGTCAACTTAGCTCTTGTTTACTTTCAATCTCAACCGCTATACACTTCCACAGCTCAGAATATCCGTATTGTTATCTTTTATTTATTCAGATTATTATTTAAAGAAGAATTAAAGCTGCATTGTATTTATTATAGGAAGCAAACTTTTTTATATTTTAGGTGGTAGAAAAAAACTTAATCAAAATACGAAGACGACAGTCATATTGAAGAATATTTCCTTTTTACAGTCATGTTACTATTTAATTTATGGCAAATGGAATTGTGGACATGACATTCAACATATCTGTGGTATCAATTATGCAACTTGTAAGTTTATGTTATTGATGTGCTTGTTGAAACAAAATCATGCTACTTTATTATACTTCAAATACTTAGGTTTGAATTACATACAAGTGGGAGAATACCAAAAAAGAAATATTATTATTGTAATAATTTTAAACGCAATCGTCATTCATCGATGTGTAAAATAATATACTATTCCTAGATCACAAGTTTTGTCTCTTTATTCATGGATTTCAATTAAACTGTGTGTAAACAAGAGTAAACCAATTTCAGTTTAAAGAGGAATCAACAGTTGTACTGTTTGATTTACAAAACAAATATCTGTTTCAATTTAAATTTGAATGATTGTTTTTGAAACTTACTACAGTTACGTGTATACAAAAAAAACAATAAATATAATGATATACAGTATAATATGAATACAGTTGAGAAAAAAGAAGTAAACAAACACATAGAATTTATGAAAATAGAGTCCGATAATAAACATTATATTCAAACTTGTAGTAAATTTAAATAATATTCACTTCCCTATTCCAATATTATTATTTTTTAAATTTCATAGGATATATATTTATACTAGAATAGAAATAAAATATTTATCTTTCTTACAAATTATTATTCTCACTCTGAAAATTTTGATTATACAGATTTTTTCTTACAATAAACACTCCGGCAAAATTGTATTCTTAGAAATTTTTATATTAGTTACTTTATTGTTAGAATCTACAAGTAAATAAGGGATTTATAATGATTTAACAAAATATATTATAATATATTGTAAATACTGAAACATATTTTACATCATTAAAACCAAACCCATATGTTACAAAATCAGAATATTATTTTAAAATATTAGATTTTTTTCTTCACTTTATTACTTTGTCGTATACTCATAGTTGTATATTTGTCCGTACAACATACTATTGTACTTATGAATGTGGTGCACAGACAGAGTACTAACATAGTTGGGGACATCAGAGCAAACTACATTGAGCAAAACTTTATTTCTAAACTTTATTGAGTGTATATATGATCTTCGAACTTTTTTAAATTTCAATTCAAAACAATGGAGTCTTCATCATATCGTTGTATTATTTTTAATCAGTAGTATAAAAATAATAATGCTTTTAATAAACAGATCACATTTAAATTTGTTAAATTTATGCAAAGATCATTTACATTTATGTTTTGAGAAAATATGAGTATTTTAACAGTAGCAAATATGTGATAACGATTTTAAAATTTAAAAAGGAATCTAAAGATAAAATTCGTATTAATCAATATATATTATAATTTATAAAAGTACTTAACTGAATTTTATTTATTTTATCTTGAGCGGCAACATGGTTTCCGATGTTTAGTTTTATCAGAGGATAACAAACAGATAGTTCAAATATGATTATTGTGAATTGGACAGTCCAATACCACTCCTGAAAAAGGGAGTCAAAACTGACACTAAATGCCAAGAGACAGTATCAAATGAGTTTAAATGTAGTTTTCAACGGGAATTAAAACATTAGACAATAATATGATAAAATTGAAAATAGTGAAGTATGGTCAGCTATTACTGTTAGAAACATAACGGAAGTTGTGTCATGCACATTTTAAGACACTTAGAAACACTATACGTCATCTGTGTAAATGCGTTTAAAATAAGTTAATAGATTTAAAATTAAACTCATGTAATGAGACTTAAGAGATAAAATCTGCTGTATGCAATGAACAAGAAAATGCAATTATTATTGCACAAGATCATAATGAGTACATATTTATAACATTTATTTTAACACAAGTAATAGTTAACAGTTTAAAAGATTATAAATATGTTTTGGATGCAGATTTCGTTGTTTTCTTTATACATAATTTAAAAGACTCTTAAGTTCAACTGAAACAATGTTTCATTTATTGGGATGAATTGTATTAACTTTAAAAGACTCACAAAATTTAGTCATATATATTAGACACAAACTATGTTTGTTTCTTTTAGAATGCAGGAAATATAAACGCAAAATAAATCAATAGTTGGCTATTTATGTATCAAAACATTGAATTAATAACAGAAAACATAGTTGCCAGTAAAATGTTTCTATTTTGCCAATAATACGAATCCCACAACAAAAGTGACAATGGAGGGTGATTTCCCAAATGTCAAATGCAACTACGTTACTCACCAATTGATTTTCTGATGGAAACATTACGATCACATTGTTTCAAATTCTATTATTTGTAACTGCACCAATATTCATTGATAATACAAATGAACTTAAAATTTAAAAATGGGAATACAAAAGAGTTTTAGTTTCAATATTTCAATTTGCTTATTACCTTAAGAAATAAAAAATAAATTAATTTTATAATGTATGTTCTATCTATGGAAAAGAATATACTTAATTATATCTGAGGGAAGACAAATAGACTGGTCAATAGCATCTAATTTAGTCCAGAGTGTTCAATTATTCTGTTGTTATCACTAGTCACAGGCACTCAACTACCCGGAGATATATTATGGTTATATTATATATATATATATATATACATATATATATATATATATATATATATATATATATATATATATATATATATATATATATATATCATAATATCACCTTAAGGAATAAGTAACATTGTTAAATCCTGACAGATAGCGACAATAATCTGATTTAAGGACCCTTTCCACCCCTTTGATCAAGGGACATAGTTGTACTGCAACTTGTCAAAATATTATACAAAAAGTTCAACATCAATCGTTTAAACAACAAACAAGTCATTTTCGGTCTAATAGTTTTTATATTTTGTTGGTATATATAATAGAATTTTGCTTTATAATTGCTTGCTATATTTAAAGCTTAAACGTAATACACATTTTTCTTAATGCCTTGTTGCACTCGTTGTGAAAAGGCTATAAAAAAGGAGTGAACAACTAAATTTGATTTTCTTTCGAGGAAACAAATATAAAAGAAGCTATACCAACGCTTACTTGTCTATTGGAAAGTTACAAATTATAATTGATAAAAAAAAAATCAATAAATAAATACTATTCCTTTTCGTGGTGTTTGAAATACACACACACACACACACACACACACACACACACACACACACACACACACACACACACACACACACACACACACACACACACACACACACACACACACACACACACACACACACACACACACACACACACACACACACACACACACACACACACACACACACACACATATATATATATATATATATATATATTAGTGGCATTAAACTATTTAATTAGTTTATATTATACTAATTATTAAATAAAGTGATTATAATTGAATAAAAAGTAAATATAGTTCAAATGGCTTGTGACTAAAATGGCTCCTACAATTTATTAAATAATTAATAATTATATTTAACTATTAATTAATTATAATTAATATATAAAACAGTTTTTGCTTTTGAATTGTTTTATATTTAAGCTTTTTACCAGTATTAAATGATATAATGAAATAATCTCTAATATTATACCATAGTATATAGAGTGTATATCCATCCACAGTCTAGTGAACAATATGTAATTAATAAAGTTTTCATTCAAAGAAGCACCACATGTACATACTTAGTGAATCAGTATTTACACATATTTTATTATTAGTTACTCTAGTATACTGCTGATATGAATCAATGTTCGTTGCTCTTCCTTAACATATTATTATTTAATATTTAAGATTGTTGTTTGTAAGGGTAGTGTTTTTGATTTGTATGTTGAAAGATTAAGCAACGTACTGCTAAAAATATTGATTTGTTGATCCAGATTAAAAAGAAGCTACAATTGTTAAATGAATATGGTTGTAAAAGCTAGAGCTACGACGACGGGTAAAAGATATTTGACCACATAACCACCGATTGGGGACCCGCCTACTAACCCTGAGTTCTTCACTGGTTGTTACATCACAGAAATATTAACGTTAATAAACATTTAATGTCGTCTGAATTGAATTATAAAATAGCTTTCATAGACTTTGAATATGTCTCCTTGTCATAAGAGTAATTGTATTTGAAATTATTTCTGAATGTAAAAAATATATTCATTATTTAATTGTGCAGGTTTTTTTACTAAGCTCGAGACGTCAAAAATCTACACAAGCCTTGAATAAATTTATTAAGTACTATTATTTATTCCGTATAAATTCCAAGCCTTAATTCATAAATTTAGCTAGAATCGACTAATCTCTTCTGTTTAAGTACGATAGGTATAGTGCCGTATTTATTGTATAACTATTAAGGAAAGACTCCCTAAATGGTTATAACATACTCTGGGATAAAAATTAGTATGTAAGTACTTCTCTATATTACAAATAGACTATTGCAGTGTTTCCTTCTAGTAATAAGACTTTACAAATACATATTTGAAGTTGGATAAACCTAATCAATTTATAAAGAAAGTGAAAAACACAAATATTAAATTGTGAAATGTATAATATGTCGCAACAATATGAATGTAATATCAAATAATTAAAGACACAATCATATAGCCTAAACGGGAACTTATGTGAAGGAAGAAATTATGTTTACTGTAACTCGCTAAATTTTTGACGTTTACGTTATAGATAATTAATTTTTAACCAATTTGATGAAAACAGGGTAATTGTTTTTGCATGTACAGTATTATAGCCTTGATATGAAAAAGTTGAATATTTTCATTTACAAACCAGCCTTGTAAGCTAATATTTAAATATGTTTATTAGGTCAAAAGGCATGTAATTACAAACTACAAATGAATATCAATACTTACCTACATTATTTAGTAAAGTTTTGACGTCATTTCTCACTCAGTGTTGATACTACAGTATTCGAATGTTTCTTGAGAGGATAAAGTCGAATAATTTTTTTATATTTTGTTTAATAATAACCTAAGAGTAAGGTAAGGAAAAACAAACAACAAACTACAACATTCTGTTAACATGAACTATGATTTCTTTGAATTGAATTTAAACATAATAGAAAAAAACGCATGTGTCAGAAATAATAAAGCTATAGATAAACAAACACAGAATCGATTATAAACCGATCCAATTTCTAAAATTTGTTTTATTAAAAGACAATAAGTTCATGGAATAAGTCGTTACAATCATTTCCACACAACGCACAACTGACTCAGAATTGGGAATACATACCTTGTGAAAGGTTTTATTTTCGTAGATATGTATCTTAATGATAGGGTTTGCTATAGCAAGTTATGCATTTTATTTTACTTAATATCAATAAAAGTAATATATATATATATATAAATTAAAACTTTCAAATAAATATACATTGTATGGCTGTTCTGAATTTAAATATATAGTACATTTTTGTTTAAAGTTTCATCTTTTACTATTTATTACTTATATTGTTTTGCTATTGGATCTACAAAATTCTCAATTTAAATAAGCAGAATGAATGATTTTAATAATAAAAATAACATATGGTAATCCTCTTATGTGATGTTGAACATGTTTCGTACAATGAAGTTGAAACAACTTTAGCAGTATTTAGACTGCACAACAAATTGAGACATTAGAGCGATCAGATTATAAAGGCTCTATAACTGAAGTTGGCAAAAAGTGACGTTTTATTATCACAAAGTGAGTTTTAAGTTGTTCAACAAAGTTAATTAGTGAGACAGGTCATAGGCTAGAATTTTTGTACTAGTTAATTTCACTTGTTAAAATGATTTACTTTTAACAACAATTATTTAAATCGTATTAGATTTATACACTTTTGAAATAATGGACGTTATAATTCCTTTACTATTGTTATGCTGTGGACAAGCACAATCGTTTCTTTATTTTTAATATATTAAACAGGTTTATGCTTTTTGTGCTTTATTGAGGTGAAGAGTTTAATTTGGAAATTAGTTTTTTTAGGAGATTTTCAACTTTCTACATGTGTAACTAAGTAAGTGCCTAAATTAAGTGTATACATTAAGTTTTTATTTAAATTATGTAACAACTCTTATGAAATTATGATATTATAAATTATATCAGATATGCATGTTCTTTCAGAAAATATTTTAACTCGTTTGGTTTTACAGCTTATAATAATTTAAAAGATTGAAACGAAACAAAGAAAATGTTAATTGAAAAATAAAACTATTGATTACTACCTAAGTAAGAGTAAAATAATAGATAATGTATGATTTTAAATAGTGTTTATTTTTTCCATTAAACAAAGATGAAAACATCATTATCATCTACTAAAATTGAGAACATTTAAAACATATTTTGTTATCATCTACAAGTAGTTTCGTCAGCTTTTATAGAAGAGTTTAATTCTATTTATATTGATAAAAGTTAACTTTCTTAAATGATATCTTCCTTACCATTTAATTTATTTCTTTTAAGGTAGCTTTTTGCGTTCGGAGGAGCTAACAACATTTAACCTCTAACATTGTATGCAACATTTTAGCAGCCTCTTATTTACCAGTTGTATAAACTTTACAAACCAAATTAAGACATAGATACGTACGTTAAACAAAACATTTTCAACAGAAACTTTAAATAATACATGCAAACGACAAACAGCAGGCAATGTAAGGACAAATTAGCGACAAAGTTGAAACACCAAGACACTGTTCTCCTTGTTAACAAACATTTAAACTTGATTGTTTCCATGTAATTATATCATCTCTTAATAACTTTCAATTTGTTTCTAAAACGGATACATAATTGTTTTTACACTATGAAATTAGAACTTAGAATATATCTTTACTAAATAAATATTTTCATGTCATCTCAAAATTTATAGGTTTAAAAATAACTTAGGTAATGTTATTACTCAGTAACTTATTAAAACAGTATTATAAATAATGTTAAAGTAAAATGTAAATAATCGCCCTTTGAATTATTACACAGTAGGTAATTGATATGAAAACATATGTAACAAAAACCGTCCTTTTTTAGGTACCAATATTACTTTATATAATATGGTTAGTTTGTAAGTTACAATACAACATTGTTATGTATAAAATAACTAGTAGTTAAATGATTTTAAAACATTGTTATACAAAATATAATAGACCTAAGCCTAAATATTTATTATTATAATATAAACACATATAATCAGCCATTGTAAATCATCGTGTTAGAATTAATTATTTCTTACCATTTTACATTACTCAATAGTAACAATGAAAAACATTGGATAACTTTAATCAGTTGTTTCTTAAAGTTCCGTTTTAGAATTATGGAATTCGATCTGTTTTCTTCAGTGAAAGAATACAAAAAAAAACTACCTAAATTTTAAGATTTACTATATATAAACCTCTTAAATGGTGATTGTAGTGAATAACATAAAATAACATGTACCTTTTATATTTGTCAATTATAGTCTTTGGAGAATCAAACAATATAAGATTTTCTTGGAACGTTTTTAAATACGTGAACTAAAAATATACATCAAATTTTATTTCATTTTATTTTTTGGACGAGTACATTTAATTTACGCCTCACTTTCCAAGGACTGCACAATAATTATTCGGTTCCAATTATGACAATAAAAAAAAATGGGCGTATAATACAAGACAGCAAAAAACCTCCTCTCGCTGAATTACCAAATACCAACGCGCAGTGTTGTCATTAAACCTTATTAATGACACTTAAGAACATTTCTCTTGCAGACCGCCATCTTACTTTGAAGTACAAAAGTCACTACGAGCTGTGATGGATTGCGCCTAGTGACGAATGTAGAATTTTCATGAATACCGCATAAAAACTTACGAAAGAATTTTACCACAACGTGACAACTTCTTAAATCTCAAAGGGTGTACAATAGCTAGCTTGTTCGCCCAATTTGTCAAGTACCGGGTGAAAGAAATCTGCTTAGAGAAGAGTGCTGGCTCATTCAAGAGTGTCTGGCCCATTTAAGAATATCTTGTAATATGACAAGAGCCAATGCTGTTGTAGCTTTCCGCATCTGCACGGGACACGACTACTTAAGGTACATTATACGTACTGTACACCACTACATTTATACCCCCCCCCCCGATACACATGTTTATACACCTACAAACATAACCACGTTCCTACATAGTAAGTTGTATAGGCATATATTATATACCTATACAACTTCATAGTATGTAGCGTGATGTGGTGTATGGTGTGTTATATACAAAACAAAGTGTATTTACTAATATCACCAACGAAATAAAAACAATGCCACTTAACAATCATATTTACTTACTTACAATGCCACTTTCTATATTTACTGTAGACTTTTATTTATTATGTAAGAAACAAGTAGGTAAATTTACTAATTTTATTTATATTTTTTGAACAGGTTTATGCGCTGTCAAACAAAGAGTACCAGTTAATAATAGGCCTATCATTTACACTATATTTGAATATTCGAATAATCAACCTGCTGAATTTTCTCTCAAAATGAAGTCATAAATAAGATTATAAAATCTACATACTCCATTTTTAAACTCATCGAATAATATAGAATATATAACATGTCTTTGTTAATATTGACAATAAATAAACTGTATGTGATACCACAAAAATCAATGCCTTCATTCAAATATTTCCATTATTATCTATTTTACAAATTGTGGTAGCAATTTCATTTCTTAATTATTTATTTTAGAGTTTATCGATAATTTATTTATAACAATATATCTCGCTTTTACATATTTTACTGACAAAACTCGGTAATTATACAAAAGTAGGCCTTCGATTAAATAAAACAACTAACCTGTGATAAAATTTTTATTTAAAATTTTTTTGATGTAAGCCAATCATATTTTTGTATAATTGATCATTTTTTTAAACATTCAACCTATAAATCTCACTTTTACATATTATATTACTACCCTCTGTTCGAAATTTGTAACTATTACGTGTAGCATAACATTATAATTTAAAAAATCTTTTTTTTTCCATGTGCTCATAATTTTAGATAATAAAAGCACTGGCCAACGATTACAATTCATATAATTCACTTTAATACCTTCATTTTAAAGACAACTTCAAAATATAATCTAAATATAATTATATTTCCCTTTAAGCCCTGGTTCTTTCTCAAGCCACTTATGCCACGCCTATTGCCACTTCCCACCGTTCACCTATAAATACAGCAACATTTCTATGCCTAACCTCATTTGTGATTTCAGTTTCATAGTGTGAACGTTGAATATTCAATATGAATAAGTTGTACGATATATTTCATTTCCTGGAAGGAAACTATGGTTTTGATAAAATTGATATTTTGTCATCACTCCTTTTGAAGTCGCTATTTTAATGTTAAGGTAATACTAACGACAGTTAATTTTTTTTTAGAAAAATTACATTTAACAATATAACACTTTTTTAATATTATACATTATACCTAGCAAAATGTTGCTCAACGCATCATTTGTTTCAAAGAAATGGTATGAAATGTGCCAAAGTGATTATGTACTAAGGAAAAGAATTAGACGTCAAATTAGAATTGAAAAAAAAGATTCTACGTCAATAATTTACTGAGAAAGAAAAAAGATCATTTAAAACGAAAATATACAAAACAAAGTGTATTTACTAATATCATCAACAAAAAAAAAAAAAAAAAAAAAAAAAATGCCAATTGACAATCAAAAAGGTAACCTTTCTATATTTACTATACATTCTTATTTATTATAGAAGAAACAAGTGGATAAATTTACTAAATTTATTTGTATTTCTTGAACAGGTTTATGTGCTGTCAAACAAAGAGTACCAGTTAATAATAGGCCTATCATTTACTCTATATTTGAATATTCGAGTTATCAACCTGCTGAATTTTCTCTTAAAATGAAGTCATAAATAAGATTATAAAATCTACACACTCCGTTCAAACTCTTTGTATAATATAGAATATTTAACATGTTCTTGTTAAGATTGGCAATAAATAAACTGTATGTAATACCACAAAAATCAATGCTTTCATTCAATTATTTCCATTATTATCTATTTTACAAATTGTGGTAGCAATTTCATTTGTAATTATTTATTTTAGAGTTTATTGATAATTTATTTAAAACAATATGTCTCGCTTTTACATATTTTACTGATTACCACAACACAAAACTCTGTAATTATACAAGAGTAGGTCTTCGATTAAATAAAATCTTAGAAACAAAACCTGGTGATAGATGGTTAAAATCAGTCAAAAGAACGGAAAATAAGCCCCTAAAAATGAGCACGAAAACAGTGAATAACACTCAAAAACTCGACTAAAAACATAAAAATCTATCGAAAATCAGTCAAAACTGGTTACGAAACATGAATAGAATAAAATAAGTACTTTATTTTGACATGTATTCCATACAAAATATAAAATAAATTCACAATTAATTATTATAGGAGATAAAATAAAATGAAATAAATTAATAATATTCTTTCTTTACAGAGTACTTTAAAGCAATGGTCTTTTCAACCGTCAGCTGGGTTGGCATAAACAAAACAATATAGTTAAAATTATACTATGAGTCACATATATTTACACACATAGACATGTGGTTATATAACCTTCCTTCCATCAGTGCACCCATGCATATATAATCATACAAAATATACAATATAAATGACTACAGAAACAATTAATTTGGCACCAGCTATACAATTAAAATTACTTACATATATAAGTAGATTTACAGTAATCCTTCCAAGAATTTAGGTGTAACCCCCCTCCCCAACCAAAATTTTGTGTACTTTTACAGTTAAAAAATAAATTCATTTATTATTTCCCATCTAAATTTCCATGCAATCTTCATGAATTTACCCAATCTCCACCAATTTCTCCCATTTAATAAAAGTTCAAATTCCCCCTATTTAAACTGCGTTTGAAAGAGCACAAATTTCTTATATCGGTTAGGATAGGACAGCGAACAATAAAATGGTAAACTGTCTCGTTTTTATTTATGTTACGAAACATGAATATACGACAATATTGGGCTATGAAATTTGAAAATCAGTCCAAAAACGATCAAATGAGCCCCTTGAAAAGACCAAAATGAACCTCTAAGGATGAGCCTCAAAAAGGCCACCAAAAAGGTCCCAAAAATGAGCCTCAAAAAGGGCCCTAAATGAGCCCAAAATGATCAAAAATGAGCCCAAAAATAGCCCAAAATGAACCCAAAAAAAGGCCATAAAATGATACCAAAAAAGAGTCCAGAAAGATAAAAATCAGTCCAAAACTCGTCTTAAAACGTGAAAATCTATCAAAAATCAGTCAAAACTGGTTACGAAACATGCTTATACGTCAATAATGGACTATGAAAATAAATGTGAAAATCAGTCTAAAACTGGCCTAGAAACGTGAATATCGATCAAAACCTGGTGATAGAATTCCAAAATCACTCAAAAACTGGCCTTGAAACATAAAAAAACGTCAATAATGGATTACGAAATGTGAAAATCAGTCCAAAACAGACCTTTAAACTTGAAGATCAATCAAAACCTGGTGATAGAAGGTTAAAATCAGTCAAAAACTGGCCTTAAAGTGGTCGGTCTAAAACAGGCTATTTAACATAAATATCAGTAAAAAACCGGCCATAAAATGTAAAAATAATTCTGAAAATGGCCAAATCAACCTCCAAAAGGGTCAAAAATGAGCCCAAAAATGATACCAAAAACGAACCGAAATTGAGCCCCTAATAATGAGTCAAAAAAGTGTATAATCAGTCCAAATCTTGACCTAAAACGTGAAAATCTATCAAACATCAGTCAAAACAGGCTTTGAAACATCAATATAGTCCATATTGGACTATTAAACATGAATATCAGTCAAAAACCGGCCATATAATGTAAAAATCAGTCCAATACTTTCAAAAAGGGACTAAAAATGCCTCAAAAATGAGCCCCTAAAAATGAACCCTAAAAGGTAAATATCAGTTCAAAAATCGACCTCAATTGTAAAAATCTATCAAAAATCAGTCAAAAATAGTTATAATACATTAATATACGTCAATAATAGACTATGAAATTTGAAAATCTATTGCAAAACTCGATATAAAACATAAAAATCTATAATAAATCAGTCAAAAATACGAAGATACATGAATATACGTAAATAATGGACTATGAAATTTTAAAATCAGTCCAAAAATGGCCAAATGAGCCCCCAAAACGGCCCAAATTGAGCTTCTAAAAATGATCCTCAAAAGGCCTCGGAATTGAACTCCAAAAAGAGCCAAAAATAGACCCAAAATAGCCCAAAATGATCAAATATGAGCCCAAATATAGGCCAAATTGAGCCCAATAAAGTACCCAAAAATGATACCAAAAAAAGAGTCGAAAAGAGCCCCTAAAATGAGTCCAAAAAGTTGAAAATAAGTCCAAAAGTTGTCTTTATTCGTGAAAATCTATCAAAAATCAGTCAAAACTGGTTACAAAACATGCATATACGTCAATAATGGACTATGAAAATAAATGTAAAAATCAGTCTTAAACTGGCCTTGAAACGTGAATATCGATCAAAACCTGGTGACAGAAGTCCAAAATCAGTGAAAAACTGGCCTTGAAACATAAAAAACGTCAATAATGGATTATGAAATGTGAAAATCAGTCCAAAACAGGCCTTGAAACGTGAATATCGATCAAAACCTGGTGACAGAAGTCCAAAATCAGTGAAAAACTGGCCTTGAAACATAAAAAACGTCAATAATGGATTATGAAATGTGAAAATCAGTCCTAAACTGGCCTTGAAACGTGAATATCGATCAAAACCTGGTGACAGAAGTCCAAAATCAGTGAAAAACTGGCCTTGAAACATAAAAAACGTCAATAATGGATTATGAAATGTGAAAATCAGTCCTAAACTGGCCTTGAAACGTGAATATCGATCAAAACCTGGTGACAGAAGTCCAAAATCAGTGAAAAACTGGCCTTAAAACATAAAAAACGTCAATAATGGATTATGAAATGTGAAAATCAGTCCTAAACTGGCCTTGAAAGGTGAATATCGATCAAAACCTGGTGACAGAAGTCCAAAATCAGTGAAAAACTGGCCTTGAAACATAAAAAACGTCAATAATGGATTATGAAATGTGAAAATCAGTCCTAAACTGGCCTTGAAACGTGAATATCGATCAAAACCTGGTGACAGAAGTCCAAAATCAGTGAAAAACTGGCCTTGAAACATAAAAAACGTCAATAATGGATTATGAAATGTGAAAATCAGTCCAAAACAGGCCTTGAAACGTGAATATCGATCAAAACCTGGTGACAGAAGTCCAAAATCAGTGAAAAACTGGCCTTGAAACATAAAAAACGTCAATAATGGATTATGAAATGTGAAAATCAGTCCTAAACTGGCCTTGAAACGTGAATATCGATCAAAACCTGGTGACAGAAGTCCAAAATCAGTGAAAAACTGGCCTTGAAACATAAAAAACGTCAATAATGGATTACGAAATGTGTAAAAATCAGTCCAAAACCGGCTTTCAAACGTGAAGATCGATCAAAACCTGGTGATACAAGGTTAAAATCACTCAAAAACTGGCCTTAAATTGGTCGGTCTAAAACAGGCTATTTAACATAAATAAAAGTAAAAAACCGGCCATAAAATGTAAAAATCAGTCTAAAACTGGCAAAATCAACTTCCAAAAGGGTCAAAAATGAGCCCAAAAATGGTCAAAAAATGATACCAAAAACGAACCGAAATTGATCCCCTAATGATGAGCCAAAAAAGTGTATAATCAGTCCAAATCTCGACCTAAAACGTGAAAATCTATCAAACATCAGTCAAAACAGGCTATGAATATATCAATATTGGACTATTAAACATGAATATCAGTCAAAAACCGGCATTAAAATGAAAAAATCAGTCCAAAACTGGCAAAAATTGACTAAAAAGACCTCAAAAATAAGCCCCAAATATGTACTCAAAAATGGCCCAAAAATGAGCCATACAAATAGTCCAAAATTGAGCAATAAATGGCCCGAAAAGGGCCCAAAATGAGCCTCTAAAACGAGAACATAAACTCCAAAACGAGCCCAAAAAAAGCCCAAAAATGATACAAATAAGAGCCAAAAATGAGCCCCTAAAAATGAACACAAAAAGGTGACTATCTGTCCAAAACTTGACTTAAACAAAAAAATCTATAGAAAATCAGTCATATATAGCCATGACACATGATTATACGTCAATAATGGACTATGAAATATGAAAATCATTCCAAAATTGGCCTTAAGCGTGAATATCGATCAAATACTGGTGATAGAAAGTTAAAATCAGTCAAATACTGGCCATGAAAAGGTCGGTCTAAAACTGGCTATTAAACATGAATATCAGTTAAAAACCGGCCTAGAATGTAAAAATCAGTCAAAAACTGGCCAAATGAGTCTCGAAAATGCCCAAAATGAGCCTCTTAAAATGAGCCTTAAAAGGCCCCATAAATGAGTTCCAAAAAAGTGCCTAAAAAAGAGCCCCAAAATGATCAAAAATAAGCTCAAATGTAGCCCAAAATGAGCCCTATAAAGTTCGAAAAAAGAGCCCAAAAACGATACCATAAAAGAGTCAAAAATGAGCCCCTAAAATGAGCCCAAAAACGTGTAAATCAGTCCAAAACTCGTCTTAAAACGTGGATATCTTTCAAAAATCAGTCAAAACTGGTTACGAAACATGCTTATACGTCAATAATGGACTATGAAAATAAATGTGAAAATCAGTCTAAAACTAGCCTTGAAACGTGAATATCGATCAAAACCTGGCAATAGAAGGCTAAAATTAGTCAAAACTAGCCTTGAAACATAAAAAACGTCAATAATGGATTACGAAATGTGTAAAAATCAGTCCAAAACAGGCCTTGAAACGTGAAGATCGATCAAAACCTGGTGATACAAGGTTAAAATCACTCAAAACTGGCCTTAAAGTGGTCGGTCTAAAACAGGCTATTTAACATAAATAAAAGTAAAATACCGGCCATAAAATGTAAAAATCAGTCTAAAACTGGCCAAATCAACTTCCAAAAGGGTCATAAATGAGCCAAAAAACGGTCCAAAAATGATACCAAAAAACGAACCGAAATTGAGCCCCTAATAATGAGCCAAAAAAGTGTATAATCAGTCAAAATCTCGACCTAAAACGTGAAAATCTATCAAACATCAGTCAAAACAGGCTATGAAACACGAATATAGTCAATATTGGACTATTAAACATGAATATTAGTCAAAACCGGCTTAAAAATGAAAAAAATAAGTCCAAAACTGGCAAAAATTGACTAAAAAGGCCTCAAAAATGAGTCCCAAATATGAACTCAAAAATGGCCCAAAAATGAGCCCAATAAAAAGTCCAAAATTTAGCAATAAATGGCCCAAAATGAGCCTCTAAAATGAGAACATAAACTCCAAAATCAGCCCAAAAAGCCCCAAAAATGATACAAATAAGAGCCGAAAATGAGCCCCTAAAAATGAACACAAAAATTAAAAAATCTGTCCAAAACTTGACTTAAACAAAAAAATCTATAGATAATCAGTCAAATATAGCCATGACACATGATTGTACGTCAATAATGGACTATGAAATATGAGAATCATTCCAAAATTGGCCTTAAGCGTGAATATCGATCAAATACTGGTGATAGAAAGTTAAAATCAGTCAAATACTGGCTTTGAAAAGGTCGGTCTAAAACTGGCTATTAAACATGAATATCAGTTAAAAACCGGCCTTGAATGTAAAAATCAGTCGAAAACTGGCCAAATGAGTCTCAAAAATGCCCAAAATGAGCCTCTTAAAATGAGCATTAAAAGGCCCCATAAATGAGTTCCAAAAAAGTGCCTAAAAAAGAGCCCCAAATTGATCAAAAATAGGTACAAATGTAGCCCAAAATGAGCCCTATAAAGTTCCCAAAAAGGGCCCAAAAACGATACCATAAAAGAGTCAAAAATGAGCCCCTAAAATGAGCTTAAAAACGTGTTAATCAGTCCAAAACTCGTCTTAAAACGTGAAAATCTTTCAAAAATCAGTCAAAACTGGTTACGAAACATGCATATACGTCAATAATGGACTATGAAAATAAATTTGAAAGTCAGTCTAAAACTAGCCTTGAAACGTGAATATCGATCAAAACCTGGTGATACAAGGTTAAAATCACTCTAAAACTGGCCTTAAATTGGTCGGTCTAAAACAGGCTATTTAACATAAATAAAAGTAAAAAACCGGCCATAAAATGTAAAAATCAGTCTAAAACTGGCAAAATCAACTTCCAAAAGGGTCAAAAATGAGCCCAAAAATGGTCAAAAAATGATACCAAAAACGAACCGAAATTGATCCCCTAATGATGAGCCAAAAAAGTGTATAATCAGTCCAAATCTCGACCTAAAACGTGAAAATCTATCAAACATCAGTCAAAACAGGCTATGAATATATCAATATTGGACTATTAAACATGAATATCAGTCAAAAACCGGCATTAAAATGAAAAAATCAGTCCAAAACTGGCAAAAATTGACTAAAAAGACCTCAAAAATAAGCCCCAAATATGTACTCAAAAATGGCCCAAAAATGAGCCATACAAATAGTCCAAAATTGAGCAATAAATGGCCCGAAAAGGGCCCAAAATGAGCCTCTAAAACGAGAACATAAACTCCAAAACGAGCCCAAAAAAAGCCCAAAAATGATACAAATAAGAGCCAAAAATGAGCCCCTAAAAATGAACACAAAAAGGTGACTATCTGTCCAAAACTTGACTTAAACAAAAAAATCTATAGAAAATCAGTCATATATAGCCATGACACATGATTATACGTCAATAATGGACTATGAAATATGAAAATCATTCCAAAATTGGCCTTAAGCGTGAATATCGATCAAATACTGGTGATAGAAAGTTAAAATCAGTCAAATACTGGCCATGAAAAGGTCGGTCTAAAACTGGCTATTAAACATGAATATCAGTTAAAAACCGGCCTAGAATGTAAAAATCAGTCAAAAACTGGCCAAATGAGTCTCGAAAATGCCCAAAATGAGCCTCTTAAAATGAGCCTTAAAAGGCCCCATAAATGAGTTCCAAAAAAGTGCCTAAAAAAGAGCCCCAAAATGATCAAAAATAAGCTCAAATGTAGCCCAAAATGAGCCCTATAAAGTTCGAAAAAAGAGCCCAAAAACGATACCATAAAAGAGTCAAAAATGAGCCCCTAAAATGAGCCCAAAAACGTGTAAATCAGTCCAAAACTCGTCTTAAAACGTGGATATCTTTCAAAAATCAGTCAAAACTGGTTACGAAACATGCTTATACGTCAATAATGGACTATGAAAATAAATGTGAAAATCAGTCTAAAACTAGCCTTGAAACGTGAATATCGATCAAAACCTGGCAATAGAAGGCTAAAATTAGTCAAAACTGGCCTTGAAACATAAAAAACGTCAATAATGGATTACGAAATGTGTAAAAATCAGTCCAAAACAGGCCTTGAAACGTGAAGATCGATCAAAACCTGGTGATACAAGGTTAAAATCACTCAAAACTGGCCTTAAAGTGGTCGGTCTAAAACAGGCTATTTAACATAAATAAAAGTAAAAAACCGGCCATAAAATGTAAAAATCAGTCTAAAACTGGCCAAATCAACTTCCAAAAGGGTCATAAATGAGCCAAAAAACGGTCCAAAAATGATACCAAAAAACGAACCGAAATTGAGCCCCTAATAATGAGCCAAAAAAGTGTATAATCAGTCAAAATCTCGACCTAAAACGTGAAAATCTATCAAACATCAGTCAAAACAGGCTATGAAACACGAATATAGTCAATATTGGACTATTAAACATGAATATTAGTCAAAACCGGCTTAAAAATGAAAAAAATAAGTCCAAAACTGGCAAAAATTGACTAAAAAGGCCTCAAAAATGAGTCCCAAATATGAACTCAAAAATGGCCCAAAAATGAGCCCAATAAAAAGTCCAAAATTTAGCAATAAATGGCCCAAAATGAGCCTCTAAAACGAGAACATAAACTCCAAAATCAGCCCAAAAAGCCCCGAAAATGATACAAATAAGAGCCGAAAATGAGCCCCTAAAAATGAACACAAAAATTAAAAAATCTGTCCAAAACTTGACTTAAACAAAAAAATCTATAGATAATCAGTCAAATATAGCCATGACACATGATTGTACGTCAATAATGGACTATGAAATATGAGAATCATTCCAAAATTGGCCTTAAGCGTGAATATCGATCAAATACTGGTGATAGAAAGTTAAAATCAGTCAAATACTGGCTTTGAAAAGGTCGGTCTAAAACTGGCTATTAAACATGAATATCAGTTAAAAACCGGCCTTGAATGTAAAAATCAGTCGAAAACTGGCCAAATGAGTCTCAAAAATGCCCAAAATGAGCCTCTTAAAATGAGCATTAAAAGGCCCCATAAATGAGTTCCAAAAAAGTGCCTAAAAAAGAGCCCCAAATTGATCAAAAATAGGTACAAATGTAGCCCAAAATGAGCCCTATAAAGTTCCCAAAAAGGGCCCAAAAACGATACCATAAAAGAGTCAAAAATGAGCCCCTAAAATGAGCCTAAAAACGTGTTAATCAGTCCAAAACTCGTCTTAAAACGTGAAAATCTTTCAAAAATCAGTCAAAACTGGTTACGAAACATGCATATACGTCAATAATGGACTATGAAAATAAATTTGAAAGTCAGTCTAAAACTAGCCTTGAAACGTGAATATCGATCAAAACCTGGTGATACAAGGTTAAAATCACTCAAAAACTGGCCTTAAATTGGTTGGTCTAAAACAGGCTATTTAACATAAATAAAAGTAAAAAACCGGCCATAAAATGTAAAAATCAGTCTAAAACTGGCAAAATCAACTTCCAAAAGGGTCAAAAATGAGCCCAAAAATGGTCAAAAAATGATACCAAAAACGAACCGAAATTGATCCCCTAATGATGAGCCAAAAAAGTGTATAATCAGTCCAAATCTCGACCTAAAACGTGAAAATCTATCAAACATCAGTCAAAACAGGCTATGAATATATCAATATTGGACTATTAAACATGAATATCAGTCAAAAACCGGCATTAAAATGAAAAAATCAGTCCAAAACTGGCAAAAATTGACTAAAAAGACCTCAAAAATAAGCCCCAAATATGTACTCAAAAATGGCCCAAAAATGAGCCATACAAATAGTCCAAAATTGAGCAATAAATGGCCCGAAAAGGGCCCAAAATGAGCCTCTAAAACGAGAACATAAACTCCAAAACGAGCCCAAAAAAAGCCCAAAAATGATACAAATAAGAGCCAAAAATGAGCCCCTAAAAATGAACACAAAAAGGTGACTATCTGTCCAAAACTTGACTTAAACAAAAAAATCTATAGAAAATCAGTCATATATAGCCATGACACATGATTATACGTCAATAATGGACTATGAAATATGAAAATCATTCCAAAATTGGCCTTAAGCGTGAATATCGATCAAATACTGGTGATAGAAAGTTAAAATCAGTCAAATACTGGCCATGAAAAGGTCGGTCTAAAACTGGCTATTAAACATGAATATCAGTTAAAAACCGGCCTAGAATGTAAAAATCAGTCAAAAACTGGCCAAATGAGTCTCGAAAATGCCCAAAATGAGCCTCTTAAAATGAGCCTTAAAAGGCCCCATAAATGAGTTCCAAAAAAGTGCCTAAAAAAGAGCCCCAAAATGATCAAAAATAAGCTCAAATGTAGCCCAAAATGAGCCCTATAAAGTTCGAAAAAAGAGCCCAAAAACGATACCATAAAAGAGTCAAAAATGAGCCCCTAAAATGAGCCCAAAAACGTGTAAATCAGTCCAAAACTCGTCTTAAAACGTGGATATCTTTCAAAAATCAGTCAAAACTGGTTACGAAACATGCTTATACGTCAATAATGGACTATGAAAATAAATGTGAAAATCAGTCTAAAACTAGCCTTGAAACGTGAATATCGATCAAAACCTGGCAATAGAAGGCTAAAATTAGTCAAAACTGGCCTTGAAACATAAAAAACGTCAATAATGGATTACGAAATGTGTAAAAATCAGTCCAAAACAGGCCTTGAAACGTGAAGATCGATCAAAACCTGGTGATACAAGGTTAAAATCACTCAAAACTGGCCTTAAAGTGGTCGGTCTAAAACAGGCTATTTAACATAAATAAAAGTAAAAAACCGGCCATAAAATGTAAAAATCAGTCTAAAACTGGCCAAATCAACTTCCAAAAGGGTCATAAATGAGCCAAAAAACGGTCCAAAAATGATACCAAAAAACGAACCGAAATTGAGCCCCTAATAATGAGCCAAAAAAGTGTATAATCAGTCAAAATCTCGACCTAAAACGTGAAAATCTATCAAACATCAGTCAAAACAGGCTATGAAACACGAATATAGTCAATATTGGACTATTAAACATGAATATTAGTCAAAACCGGCTTAAAAATGAAAAAAATAAGTCCAAAACTGGCAAAAATTGACTAAAAAGGCCTCAAAAATGAGTCCCAAATATGAACTCAAAAATGGCCCAAAAATGAGCCCAATAAAAAGTCCAAAATTTAGCAATAAATGGCCCAAAATGAGCCTCTAAAACGAGAACATAAACTCCAAAATCAGCCCAAAAAGCCCCAAAAATGATACAAATAAGAGCCGAAAATGAGCCCCTAAAAATGAACACAAAAATTAAAAAATCTGTCCAAAACTTGACTTAAACAAAAAAATCTATAGATAATCAGTCAAATATAGCCATGACACATGATTGTACGTCAATAATGGACTATGAAATATGAGAATCATTCCAAAATTGGCCTTAAGCGTGAATATCGATCAAATACTGGTGATAGAAAGTTAAAATCAGTCAAATACTGGCTTTGAAAAGGTCGGTCTAAAACTGGCTATTAAACATGAATATCAGTTAAAAACCGGCCTTGAATGTAAAAATCAGTCGAAAACTGGCCAAATGAGTCTCAAAAATGCCCAAAATGAGCCTCTTAAAATGAGCATTAAAAGGCCCCATAAATGAGTTCCAAAAAAGTGCCTAAAAAAGAGCCCCAAATTGATCAAAAATAGGTACAAATGTAGCCCAAAATGAGCCCTATAAAGTTCCCAAAAAGGGCCCAAAAACGATACCATAAAAGAGTCAAAAATGAGCCCCTAAAATGAGCTTAAAAACGTGTTAATCAGTCCAAAACTCGTCTTAAAACGTGAAAATCTTTCAAAAATCAGTCAAAACTGGTTACGAAACATGCATATACGTCAATAATGGACTATGAAAATAAATTTGAAAGTCAGTCTAAAACTAGCCTTGAAACGTGAATATCGATCAAAACCTGGTGATACAAGGTTAAAATCACTCAAAATTAATCACTTAAATTGGTTGGTCTAAAACAGGCTATTTAACATAAATAAAAGTAAAAAACCGGCCATAAAATGTAAAAATCAGTCTAAAACTGGCCAAATCAACTTCCAAAAGGGTCATAAATGAGCCAAAAACGGTCCAAAAATGATACCAAAAAACGAACCGAAATTGAGCCCCTAATAATGAGCCAAAAAAATGTATAATTAGTCCAAATCTCGACCTAAAACGTGAAAATCTATCAAAGATCAGTCAAAACAGGCTATGAAACACGAATATAGTCAATTTAGGACTATTAAACATGAATATCAGTCAAAAACCGGCTTTAAAATGAAAAAAATCAGTCCAAAACTCCACTTAAAACGTGAAAATCTATCAAAAATCAGTCAAAACTGACTATGAAACATGAATATAGTCAATATTAAACATGATTATCAGTCAAAATCGGCCATTAAATTTTTAAAAAACAGCCCAATAATGGCCAAATGAGCCTAAAAAGTGCCCAAAATGTGCCCCTAAAAATATGCCCCAAAAAATCCCAAAAATGAGCCCAAAAATAGCTAAAAAATAAGGTCAAAAAGGGTCCAAATAGCCTCCTAAAATGATAACGAAAAAATCAAAACATAGCTAAAGATTAGCCTCAAAAAAGAGCCTTAAATGAGACTCTAAAGTTGTGCCCAAAAATGGCCCAAAATAAAAACAAATTAGAGCCGAAAATGAGACCATAAAATTGATCGCAAAAAGGTGAAAATCAATCCAAAACTCAACTTTAAACGTGAAATACTATCAAAAATCAGTCAAAAACGGCTATCAAACATGAATATACGTCAATAATGGACTATGTAATGTGAAAATCAGTCCAAAATCGGCCTTGAATATTGATCAAAACCTGATGATAGAAGGTTAAAATCAGTCAAATGTTGGCCTTGAAAAAGTCGGTCTAAAACTAGCTATTAGACATGAATATCAGTTAAAAAACGGCCATAAAATGAATAGGTTTATGGGCTCATTTTCGGCTCTAATTTGTTATTATTATGGGGCCATTTTTGTGCTCATTTTTAGAGTTTCATTTAGGGCTCTTTTTGAAGCTAATTTTTAGCTATGTTTTATTTTTTCGTTATCATTTTAAGGGGCTTTTTGAACACTTTTTTGACCTCATTTTTTAGCCATTTTTTGGCTCATTTTTGGGATTTTTTGTTCAGGTTTTTGGGACCTATTATGGGCTCACTTTTGGGAGCCTTTTTGGGGCATATTTTTATGGGCTCATTTTGGGCACTTTATAGGCTCATTTGTCCAGTTTTTGGCTGTTTTTTTTTAATTTAATGGCCGATTTATGTCTGATATTCATGTTTAATATTTACTGTATTCATGTTTCATAGTCAGTTTTGACTGATTTTTGATAGATTTTCACGTTTTAAGTAGAGTTAAGACTGATTTTTACCTATTTAGGCTCATTTTTAGGAGCTCAATTTCGGTTCTTTTTTGTATCATTTTTAGACAATTTATGTTCTCATTTTTGGGGCCTATTTTGGGCTCACTTTTGGGGGCCTTTTTTAGAGCTTTTATTAGGGCTCATTATGGGCCCTTTTGGGGCTCATTTGGCCAGTTTTTGACTGATTTTTACATTTTATGGCCTGTTTTTAACTGATATTTATGTTTAATAGCGAGTTTTAGACCGACCTTTCAAGGCCAATATTTGACTGATTTTAACCTTCTATCACCAGTATTTGATCGATAATCACGCTCAAGGCCAGTGTTGGAATGATTTTCAGATTTCATAGTCAATTATTTCTGTACATTCATGTGTTATAGCCAGTTTTGACGGGTTTTTGATAGATTTTCACGTTTAAAGTTGAAATTTGGACGGATTTTCACCTTTTCGGGCTCATTTTTGGTATCATTTTTGGGCCCTGTTTTAGGTTTTTTTTGGGACCTTTATTTGCTCATTTTTGATCCATTTTGAGCTTATTTTGAACCTTTTTGTGCTATTTTTTTTCTTTTTTGATCCTATTTTCATAGATCTCATTTTGGTTTTTATTTTACTAATTTTTGGGCCATTTTTTTAGCTCATTTTTGGGCCTTTTTGACTCATTTTGGGCCCTTTTTGAGGATTATTTGTAAAGTTTTATTCTGATTTTTACCTAATATGGCTCGTTTTTGAATGATATTCGTGATTAATGGCCAGTTTTAGACTGACCTATTCATGGCCAGTTTTTGACTGGTTTTAACCTTCTATCACCAGGTTTTAATCGATCTTCACGTTTCAATGCCTGCTTTGCACTGATTTTCACATTTCATAATCCATTATTGACGTTTTTTATATTTCAAGGTCAGTCTTTGACTGATTTTAGCCTTCTAACACCATATTGAGCCTCTAAGAATGAGCCTCAAAAAGGCCACCAAAAAAGCCCATAAAATGAGCTCCAGTATGGGGACTAAAAAAGAACCCCAAAATGGTAAAAATTAACCCAAATATAGCACTAAATAAGCATTATAAAGTTCCAAAAAATGAACCCACAAATGGGCCCTAAAATAATACCATAAAATAGTCAAAAATGAGCCCAAAAGGTTAATATCAGTCCAAAACTCGTCTTAAAACGTGAAAATCTAACAAAAATCAGTCAACAATGGTTACGAAATATGAAATTATGTCAATAATGGGCTATGAAAATAAATGTGAAAAATTAGTCAAAAACTGGTCATGAAGATGTCTGTCTAAAACTGGCTTTAAACATGAATATCAGTTAAAAACAGGCCATAAAATGTAAAAATCAGTCAAGAACTGACCAAATGAGCCCCAAAATTAGATTAAAATAGCTCTTGAAAAGGCCCTCAAAAGTGAGCCCAAAATAGGTCCCAAAAATGCGACCCTAAAATAGAGCCCAAAAATGGCCCAAAATAATAACAAAAAGAGCCGAAAATGAGCCCCTAAAATTGAGCGCAAAAAAGGTGAAAATAAATCATAAACTCGACTTTAAACGTGAAAATCTAATCAAAAATCAGTCAAAAACGGCTATCAAGAGGAATATACGTCAATAATGGACTATTTAATTTGAAAATAAGTCTAAAACTGGCCTTGAACATCGATCAAAACCTGATGATAGAAGTGTAAAATCAGTCAAATACTAGCCCTGAAAAGGTCGGTCTAAAACTGGCTATTAAACATGAATATCAGTTAAAAAACGGCCATAAAATGTAAAAATCAGTCAAAAACTGGTATTATGAGCCCTAAAAAGGCCCAAGCCTCTAAGAATGAGCCTCAAATAGGCCACCAAAAAAGCCCCTTAAATGGGCTCCAAAAAAGGGATTTAAAAAGAGCCCCAAAATAGTCAAAAATGAGCCCAAATATATCCAAAAATGGGCCATATAGGTTCCCAAAAATGAACCAAAAAAGGGCCTTAAAATGATACCATAAAAGAGTCGAAAATGAGCCCAAAAAGGTGAAAATCAGTCCAAAACTCGTCTTAAAACGTGAAAATCTATCAAAAATCAGTCAAAACTGGTTACGAAACATGAATATATGTCAATAATGGACTATGAAAATAAATGTGAAAATCAGTCTAAAACTGGCCTTGAAACATAAAAACACGTCAATAATGGATTATGAAATCTGAAAATCAGTCCAAAAATGCCCTTGAAATGTAAAGATCAATCAAAAACTGGCGATAGATGATGAAAATCAGTTAAAAATGGGTCTTGAAGAGAACGGTCTAAAACTGTCCAAAAAGGTATAAATCAGATCAAAATTCGACTTAAAACGTAAAAATCTATCAAAAATCAGTCAAAACTGGCTATGAAACATAAATTTACGTCAATAATGGACTATGAAGTGTGAAAATCAGTCCAAAAATGGCATTGAAACGTGAATATCGATCAAAACCTGGTGATAGAAGGTGAAAATCAGTGATAAATTGGCCATGAAAACGTCGGTCTAAAAGTGGCAATTAAACATTAATTACAGTCAAAACAACCTATAAAATATAAAAATCAGTCCAAAACTGGCCAAATAAGCCGCAAATAGGGCCCAAAATTAACACTTAAAAATGCTCCAAACATTAACCAAAAAAGGCCCAAAAAGTGAGCTCAAAATATACCCCAAAAATGAATCCAAAAAATCTCTAAAAATAATCCCAAAAGGACCCACAAAAACCTCTAAAAATGAGATAAAAAAAACGAAAAAATTAGACCAACAAAGTTAAAATTGAGCCCCTAATAATGTGCACAGAATGGCTCAAAAATGAGCCAAATAAATTGCCCAAAAATGAGCCCAAAAAGGGCCCAAAAATGATATCAAAAAGAGTCAAAAATGAACACTAAAAAAAGAGCTCAAAAAGGTGAAAATCAGTCAAAAACTCGACTTAAAACGTGAAAATCTATCAAAAATCAGTTAATCCTGGCTATAAAACATGAATATACGTCAATAATGGACTATGAAATGTGAAAATCAGTCCAAAACCGGCCTTGAATCGTAAATTTCGATAAAATCCTGGTGATAGAAGGTTATTATCTGTGAAAAACTGGCCTTAAAAAGGACGGTCTAAAACTGGCAATTAAACATGAATATCAGTCAAAAACAGGCCATAAATGTCAATTACAGTCCAAACCTCGCCACATAAGCCACAAAAAGGGCCTAAAATGAGCCTGAAAAAAATCCCTAAAATGAGCCGAAAAAGGGCCTAAAAGTGAACTCATAATAGCCTAAACTTGAGCAATAAATGGCCCAAAAATGAGACCAAAAAGGGTCCAAAATGAGCCTTTAAAACGAGAAGATACACTCAAAAATAAGCCAAAAAAGGGCCCAAATATGATCCCAAAAAGAGCCAAAAATGAACCCTAAAATCATTTAAATTTGGCCTTGAAAACGTCAATCTAAAAGTGGTAATTAAACATGAATATCAGTCAAAAACCGGCCATAAAAAGTAAAAATAAGTCCAAAACTGGCCAAATATCACCCAAAAGGGCCCAAAATGAGCCCCTAAATTTAAGCCCAAAAAAGTCAAAATATGCCCAAAATAGGCCCAAAAAGGGCTAAAAAAAGTGCTCATAATGTTCCCAAAAAATAGACCAAAAACGGTAAAAAATGGTACCAAAAAAGAACCGAAATTGAGCCTAAAACATAAGCCCAAAAAGGTGAAAATCAGTCCAAAACTCTACTTAAAACGTGAAAATCTATCAAAAATCAGTCAAAACTAGCTATGAAACTTGAATAGTCAATATTGGACTATGAAATTTAAAAATCAGTCCAAAACTGGCCTTGAACGTGAATATAAATATCAAAACTTGGTTTAGAAGGTAAAATCCGACAAAAACTGCCTATGAAAAAGGTCGGTCTAAAACTGGCTATTAAAAATGAATATCAGTTAAAAACTGGCCATAAATGTAAAATCAGTCCAAAACTGGCCAAATGTGTACCAAAAAGAGCCCAAAATGAACCTCTAAAAATGAGCCCAAAAAGTTCTAAAAAGTGATCTCAAAAAAAGCCCAAAAATGAGACCAAAAATAGCTAAAAAAGAGCATCTAAAAATCAGCACAAAAAGGTGGAATATCAGTTCAAAACTGATACTGAACTGAACAGTAATAAACTGACTTTGAAACATGAATATCGATAAAAACCTGGTAATAGATTGTTAATACATTGAAAACTGGCCTTGAAAAGGTCAGTCTAATACTGGCAATTAAACATGAATACCAGTCAAAAACCAGCAATAAAATGTAAAATACGGTCCAAATCTGGCCACATGAGCCACAAAAATGGCCCAAAATGAGCCCCTAAAAAGAGCCCCAAAAAGGCCCTAAAAATGAGCCCAAATAGGTCTTAAATAGCGCCCAATAAATAGTCCCAAAATGAGTCAAAATGGCTCAAAAATTAGCCCTTAAAAGGTCTTAAATAGAGCCCAATAAATAGTCCAAAAATTAGTAAAAATGGCTCAAAAATGAGCCCAAAATGGGTCCAAAATGAGCCCTAGCCTCTAAAAATGAGCTAAATAAATTAGCCATAAAGGGATAAAAAATAAGCCCCTAAAATAGATTCCAAAAATGGCTCAAAAATGAGCCCAAAAAAGTTTCCAAATATATTCTAAAAAGGGGCCCAAAAATTATACCAAAAAAGAGCCGAAAATGAGCCCAAAAAGCTGAATATCAGTCCAAAACTCGACTTAAAACGTAAAATCTATCAAAAATCAGTCTGTCATAATGAATTGAAAATAATATTTCAATTAAAATTTTAATCCTTTTTTCAACATTCAGATTGTGAACCCATACTGCTCTCCAGAAAAGTACAAGTTTCAGTTCAGCTTATTTGAAATAATTGCATAACAATATTTTTCGTTCTCCATTTCATGATTTATTGATGAAATTTACTGATTTTTTTTTAAATCATAGTATATTTGATTAAAAAATCATTTGTTTTTTAAAGGAGATAAAATCAGGGGGAAAAAAGGAATGTTTTGAATCAAATATTGATATTATTATTTTGTTGTTTTACTTTATGAAACTTTGCTACTCAAGACGGAAATTATCAATATCAATCAATGACTAAATATCAACTTTGTGTCTTTAGAAACCGTGAAATTTAATATTTTTAAAAATGCATAATTCTCTTAATTGACTAGAGAACTTTTTGTAAAACATATACCATGTTCACAATTAGAAAAAAAATAAGAAAAACTGTAAATATGTTACTATTGTAATAATTTGAAACAAATTTTATGGTTTCATTATTGTTAAAATAAAATAACGGCCTTTTTTATTGTTGTTATCAAAATATTTATTATTCATGGTGAAATGATATAGATTTAGATATACAATGATAATTATATAAGAAAGGGTGGTTTCATGAAATTCTTGACCCAGGATACTGAGGACATTGACTGGTAAATTCAAGTAAACCAATCATAACAGCTGCGGTTGACATTGTTGAAATCTGTCAAGTACTCCAATTCGGTGCCCCTATGTAAATATTGTTCGCATTTGTCAATTATTTTATATTTTAACATAACTTGCATAATAAATTAAATTACAGTAGTTCTCTTTATTCTGATTTTATATAAAACATCTTAGTCAGTGCCGAAGATAATTATTTATAAGTAATTATTTCTTTGATTATTTAATATTGCATTTAAAACGTTCACGTAGAAAACCAATTAATCATTTATTGGTATAATCTCGTTTTTTTTTTCATTTAAAAAAATAATTAGCAATGATTTTTTTTCAAATTTATTTTAAATTAGGAAATGGTATAGAGTACAAAAATTATCAGTTTTATTGGTCAACAACAGTTTTCCAATACAACTGAGAATAGAATCTCTAATATATATATATATATATATATATATATATATATATATATATATATATATATATATATATATATATATATATATATAAACTATTTATAAACGAGAGATTTAATATTATGTTTTTAAATTAACGATCTATTAAAAACCATATATATTTCCATATGAATATAAATATATAAAATTAGTTAACCAATTAGTTTACTCATTTTATTTAAAGTAAACATCAGTTTTACTTTTACCCTACCTTTAGGAATACAAAAGTAACATTTCAATATCAAAGTAGGTTTAACTCAATTCCAGTAAATTCTTGGAGAGACATTACTGATTCAAGAAGCATGACGGGCGATGCCAATTTATCTTTACGAGTACAACATCTATACATTTTGTGCCCATTCAATCACATGGATCTCGAAAACCAGAGGTTCACAAAATCTTTTGACAGTCAACGAGATTCGTTTTTACTTTGATGTTTATCTCTTTCCATTTAAACGAAGCATGTGTTGAAAGGGTTTTACAGACGTACGGAAAAAGTACATTTCTTCTTAAATATATACAGAACAACAGAATAGATATTCTGATTATTATTAAATTCGCCTATTCTCTGTAGTAAATTGCTTAGTCTGTAATAAGTTTAGTATTAATAAATGTAAGTTTAGAACAATCTTACATTATAGATTAAACACCTACCTACAGATTAACAGAAGAGGACTTCAAAATAAACACACTTCCAAAGGCCCCCTTAAAACCCAATACACTTTTAAGTTTGTATTGATTACATAACTGAAATTTTTAATTTTGATTTTTTCATAATCACATTTTTATGCTACCATCTTATTACACAATTTTGATGAAAAGTCGTTAGAACATAGTGGGTACATTTTTGTTTTACACACCTTATCAATTTATATACTCTCTTAGTTTATCACAGTATTTTTATAGCCTTAGAAACTGCTTTCTGGTTTACACAACATATTATGCTGAACAAGGTAAGCAGATTTAGGTAATTTTATATTATTTTTGCTAAAGGATATAATCTTTTATGCAACAAAATACAATCAAAAACATAAGTTTTTCATGGAAATGGTTTGTTTTTGCACAAATATTGAACTTTAACTGTATCTGATGATGTCTTATAGCGGAAACTAGTAAAAATTACATGATTTAAATTATATAATCAGATGATGTCTTTTAGCCGAACGTTTTGTAATTTTTCAAATGTACAAATTACATTATATAAACGTTATGATGATGTGTTGAAGCCAAAAGGTTTTGTACTTTTTCCCCATTTACATACTCTATTATAATAACTATATGACGATATCTTGTAGCCGATTTTTTTTTGTATTTTTCACATGTACATATTACACTATAAAAATATCTGATGATATCTGGGTAGCCGAAACTTTCTAATTTCTACTATTATTAACTGAAATGTCTATTTACCATAGTTTGTTATGTGAAACCCAAATTTTAATAAATATAAGTTAATTTTAGTCTTCTAATGATGCCCATTTTTAGGATTTGTAACAATTTGGAATATTTCGTTTTTGTACATATACTTGAGTCTCAACTTTCAACCAGTTACATATACTAGAGTCTCAACTTTCATCCAGTCTCAAGTTTTAAAAGAAATACAGAGTTTGACAATTTCTTGTCACATTTTAAGTGATGAGAAATATTCATAAGTCTAAACGTCTCTTATATGGGTTCAATTTTTTTTAAACCTTACAATTTTTATGATTTTATATTCGTCTATGATTTTTCTATTATAAGGTAAAAACACTTCCATGGTTTTGGACTATTTTAAAATATGATTTTATATGCTGAGATTTTATATTCAAGAATGATTTCTCTAATATAAGCTACATTTCCTTTGTATGGGCTATTTAGGCATTAGACATGGTAAAATTAAATTAAAAACCTACAATTTTACAGATTGTTTATTATTGGAGACTTACTTCTAAAATATACGCTATTAACAATTGAAATATTTGGGCCATGTTATAGGAGGAATTGATAACATTTTAGTGTCATCAAATGTTAGTGATTTTTACAAATACTCATTTATTTATCCAATTTTTAACACATTTGTACGTTTTGGATTTATAGTGTTTATTTGTAGGGTTTATTTTTTAAATTAGAAATGCTTTTGTTTAAAATCCATTTACATTTTTTTGGTGAATATTACAATGATGTCTGAACTGTGTATATATAGCTAATAAATTCTTCAATTTAATAAAGTATGTATAATAAAACTGTTAATAATAAAAATTTACTCATTTTATTGTACGGAAACCTAAATTTTTTTTTATGAAAATTTAAAAAAATTAAAGTTTTTCATGGTACACATCATATTAAACAAATTAAATGTCTCGGATAAAGTTGGTAGAATGCAAAGTTTAGGCAAAACATTTATTTTAATAACCACCTGATGATGACTTTGTGCCGAAACTTTAAGTTTTTTATATACTAATTCTTACATTAGTCTAAAATTTGGAGGATATTATTATAGACTAGCAGTTGTAATAGATTTGGGTGTCAAAAATTTTAAAATCTGTAAATGTCATTAATATTCAAAATAATTACAAATATCCATCATTTCCATGGAGCGTCAAAGAACCGAGCTATTTATAAAGGGGCCCGTGAAAGTGTTGAAATTTTGAAGTCCTGTTAATCTGTAGGTAGGTGTTTAGTCTGTAATGTAAGATTGTTCTAAACTTATAATAATAATACTAAACTTATTAGTCTATAAATAAACACCTACTACTAAAATAGAGAATTTAATTTATTGTATTTTGTATGACACAAATACAATTTCCCATTTACAACATTCCTTGTATTATTAATTTTTACCAATACTTGAACTTGTACTTTCCGTCAAAACGTGAAACATTTATGTTTTTTATAAAATACTGACTATTACATTATATTCGTATCTATTTACAAAAAACCTTTAATATAAATGATAATACAACAATATACGGAGGGTATTAGTCAATTGATTTCGTCGGTCGTCTTCAAGATACCGATCAGGTATTGACCTAAAATTGGTACAATCATATTTTTGTAAGCTTCGAAAATTTTAAAGTTTGAAGTTTTCAAAATGGATAAATGATATATAATATTTTATCTTTATCGAAAAATAATTGTAAGTCACAGGATAACAGAGTTATCGACAGAGATATAAAACAAAAATGTATTAAATTAATAACCTCTCATATTACTATGACAGTTATTTCTTATTATTACATAGTGAATAGTTTTAACACGTCGACATATTATATGAAACACGGTAATTGTTTCATTTTCATAAACAAATAAAAAATAGCTTTTTTATTGATACATTAGTTATTCTTTAATAACATAAGAATGGATACTTTTGTTTGTGATTCATAACCACATATTGTTATCTTATAATTTAATTGAAAGTAAAGCAAATTAAAGTACGTTCATTTTCAAATATTTGTGGGTTAAATTACAAGTATAGTAATAATTATAATGCATAATTAAAATCGCTTTATTTTGTTATAATATTTTTATTTTTACGACTCGATGAATAAAAAATGTAATTTTTAGAATTATTAATTATTATTTACCAATATTAGCTACAATAAATAATTATAAACCGTAGTTATTTTGGAAATGAATGTAATCCAAAACACAGGAAATAAGATTTATGGCGTTTAAAATACTATTAATAAATAACTTTTTTTTTCTCTGCTGTCTTTCTCAACCTTCCACTTTATTATTTAGGTATACAACTTTAATCAACAAGAAAGTAAATACATTCGTAACTACAAGAACTGTTGGAAAATGTCTTATCAGATTGTACTGTTGACCTTAAGTAGGAATGATGTTTTTACAAAATTTTGCACAAATGTTAAAAACAAACAAATAAAAGTTTATATTTTATAAATATTGTAAATTTAAGCAAAATAGTTTGCAAACGATTATAATTTTCCTTCCATATACTTTTATTTCGGAAGAAAACTAATATCGGGTTATGACAGTAATAGGAACAATATTTAAATAACCTGTGAATGTTGAATAATAGTGATAATAATAACTTTTTGGTGAATGTTATAAATAGCCGGGAAAAAATTGGATGTATTTGAAAGTTATGATTTATATTCAACAATTGAAAGTAAACCAGCCATAACAAACTAAATAAATTTAATGCAACCGTTGTTTTTTCTTCACTAGAAAGTGAAGAATTTATCATCAGTTATTAACCTCATTTACCTAAATCAATCATTAAGTGCTTACCGTCACTGTTTGAACACCGATGAGACATAAAAACTTTTCAAAAATTATAGTAACAAATTAATGTATTTAGGTTATATATTTTAAACAAATACTATTATTTTAGAAATAAAAACCGTATTACAATATTAGAAAAAAATTAAAACATTTCAAAAAGTATAATTAAAAATAACAAAGGAGATACAGATTTTTGATTTCCGAATTTCACCCATGTCATTTGTGCTAGAAGAAAATGAAAATAGATATTTTGAAGTTTTAAACGTTTTCTTAAATTTTGTTAATTTTTAACATATTTTGAAATTAAACAAATTCGGTTTGTAATGCAAAATTGTTTACATATATGAAAAATAAATCATGACAATTATACCAGATGATTAGATAGATATATTAAAACATCGAGGATATTGTAAATTCTCTCTCTCTCTCTCTCTCTCTCTCTCTCTCTCTCTCTCTCTCGCTCTCTCTTTTCCCTTTATCGCTTTCTCTCTCTCACTGTTCATTCACGCGCGCTTTTGTTTGTATGTGTGTGTTATGTCTAAGACGAAAGGATAGTCAGTTTTTGGTTTACTACATTCTTTTCTATACTGCAGATTCGATCTACACATTACTTTCTAATAAATAGCTTGTTCAATATCTAAGCTACACTAAACGTTAAGCTTTATCCCTAAGGCTGAAATAAGATTACGTGCTCAGAAGGGTTGAAGTGATTATATCGACTACACTTATAAGAAAGCTGGAGATTTTACAGCTCAACTGAATTGCATTGAAAAGATTAGTATGTTGTTATTATAAATATGTAGCTAACTAGGAGTGAAAATTTATTGGTAATTGTGTGATAAATAAAACAAAGTGTAAATACAATTAACTAATAATAACGTCTATTACTTAGAATTACTAATGATTAATTAGAATATCAACCTTGAGTTCACTTTAGTATTTTACTATTTTTATTATCCTACTTAGTAGTTACTATAAAACATAGTACTACTTTTGCTTATAAGTGCAATAAATTCTATATTTTGTAATTTATCCATATAGATGATGAAGTAGAGCAAGACACATTTTTAAACATCTTCTCTCGATACAAAACATACCTTTTAATTTTTATGTACAAAATTCAAGAAAAGAAACAAAATATTTTCCATCAAAAAGCCTGGTAAGGATCGGGTATATTTTCTAATTTTTTTTTCAATATCTGTTTGTTTGCTGATTGTTTAGCCGTTTAGATAATAATATAATTTGATTTGGACTGATGTTGCTCAATGTGTGAAGACTAAGTAATGTGTAATAAATGAATAAGCGTGTAACTAATATGAATGTTTGTATTTGCTCATATTTTGATTAATTGTTCACTGTATAGGAATTGTTGTTTTGTATTTTTGTATTTTGAACAATTTATACCTTTATTGTTAATAATTTGCATTAAATTTTTGTTAAATATCTGTAAAAAATATATCCAATTTAAAATTACCTTCACATAAAATATAATGTTATGGTTCTTCTATTTATATAGTAGTTTTTGTTATTTGTTTGCCATTTTCTTTTTAGTAGTATTAATTTTAACTTGTATCTCTTATTATAGTAATATTGTTCAACTCTTCTTCCTTTATGGCTATTTTTGTTGATACACTTTAAAATAAATAATTTAAAAATATAGTTCTCGCTCTTAGTCTTGTTAATCTGCTTTCCTTTTATTGGACCTCTTTAAACAAAGAATGAGATAGAGTCCAAAATAATGATTGGTTGTTATGTTTTAATTCGATCATCTTACATTGTATAATTCTCAAAAGTAGGTTTTTGTGCTACACATATCGCAAGAAAATATTATTAAATTATTAATGTTAAAATGAATTACGGAATACCGGTGTCTATTATTAATTTTACATGTTTACTTGGACATTAATATTTCTTTGTGGGTAACCAGCCCATTACGTTACACAAGCTATATATTTAATTTGGAAGTTTACAATTATTTATTTGGGTAAATCTCTGAATGTTTCCATTTCGGATTTATATTTATTGCGTTGTGAAATAAACTGGGTATATGTTGTAAAATTCTACCTTGTTATCAGACAAATAACGAGGGATCTGGTGGTGTTAAGAGGTGAGTAATATAAATTAGTGGTTTTATGAAATGTAATCTTCGCATTCTTGATATAATAATATATTAAGTAAATTTTATTTCTAATACCTAAAGAGGATGCTGTGCACTGTGCGATGTGACAAGTATCAACAGTCGCAGATAAAAATATAACCACGAATAAAACCAGAGTTACTATACATTAATTTAAATAGAAATATCATGATGAAATAATAATAACCAAACTGTATTTGTGTCTTACCGTTAAAATTTATTTAAATAAATGAAAAAATGATCGGTTTGGCGTCATGTTTTTAACCTTAAACAATATATTATATGTTTATTTTTCTTTTACAAAAATGCTTTTATGAAGCTTAATTTACCGTAATAAATACAGTGACATTTAATTTTCTCATTTGTACACTCTAAATTAGCTTATTGATATTCTAGTGACCCAAATGATATAATCAATCTATTTCCTTTAAAGATAAAACATACTACTAAATTGATAAAATTCATAGTAAAGCTAAAAGTGTTGTTTCCTTCATTGACCTTTATAGAACAATTTTAATGAATTATAGTTATGGGTTTTCTCAGTTATGGTGTGTTTGTTTGTCTCAATGAATGTGCTTGTTATTTTTCGGTGTGGTATTATTGTGTAGGGAATTTTGTATAAACAGAGTGAGACAATTATCTATTTAATTTTCTTTACATTTAATTTGGTTTTACTTTTCTATAAGTCTGCAAATGATTTTCATAATCTTGTAGTATGTATGGTAAGTTAAATTAATATCCACTGGTCTGTTAGGTGTGTATCTGTAAAATCAAATCTGTTGAATACTAGATAACTCTGGCAAACGTTCAAGGAATTTTCGTTCTTCCTTGTAATTATATATATATGGGGGTGAGTTTATGGGAAACTTTAAAAAAAAAACACTAACTTTTACTTTATTAATATATATATATATATATATATATATATATATATATATATATATATATATATATATATATACAAGGTTCTACACAAGGTTAAGGGAGTAAAATTGTACAAGGTCATATATATAAAAAGCACACTTGACGTTTTACACGGGAGACTATTCCCGCCAGAAGGCAACATTCTCTGTTGCTTATTATTGCTTCATTAGGTTTCATTTACTGTAGAACATCTTTTGTAAATTGTCTCTAATAAACATAAGTTTAATAAACATTAACCTCCAAAGAAAATGGTAATTTATAAACTTATTTGATGGCTTTGAATAGATTTAAATCAAATATATCACATACGCTTTTGTGATATGAAAGAACGAAAAATAGTTGTATATACTTAACAAAAGGACAAAATTAAAATAATGAGTGAGGATAGTTGTTAGTCCTGGACACGTAAATAGTTTGCATCGGTAATTGATTAAATGTGAAACACATGTTAGAAGTACAGTACATTACTATCTTTTAAATTAAATATTTTAACTCCTTTCATACAGAAATTATTTAAAATAATTTACTAAGCAAATATATGTTAATTGAAATAGTTATGGAGTACATAAAGATAAATAATGATATATATATATATATATATATATATATATATATATATATATATATATATATATATATATATATGTGTGTGTGTGTGTGTGTGTGTGTGTGTGTGTTTATATACAACTTCAAATATCGAAATATAAAACTATAAACTTAAGTTCTTTACATATTGAAAGCAAATGACATAGCTGTACAAGAAAATTATTATAAATCAATTTTAAAATTATAAACAATAAACAAATATATTTTATCCTAATGAAATAAATTGGTTTTTCACAAATGAGTAATTAAAAACATGTTAATGTAAACTAAATATATTCTCATGCGCGTGAAAATATTTAATAAATTTAATTATGTTACAGAATGATTTTTCATATTTTTAATCTACTAACTAATCAAATTAAACTGGAAACTGGGTAAAATATCTGTACGATTGAGAATTGGCATAAAATTTTACAACCTTTGTTCTTGGATTTGATTAGATACTGGAAGCACTTGTCGTAAACTGACACGATAACCATATGAACTCTTTGTCCGTATTTGAAGTTGCTTCCGAAACGTAATAAGAGAGGATATAATCTCAATAGCATTAAGCAAATATTGATAGTAAGGAGAGGTGTATTTATGTGTTTGTGGATGTCATAATTACTTTTGATTAAACGGATTACAATATAAAAAGTTGCTACTCGTGCATTAACTGGTCTATATAATCTTTTGGACCTCTAATGACTCTGTAAGCTGCAATATGTTTGTTTATATAGTACTTCAGTATTATACATTTTACATTTCTGCTTTGTATTTCTCCCCCACCCCCAAATAATTTCCTTATAAATAAAAAATAAATATCTCTTTCAATAAAATATTTTTTCCAATTTTTATTTCCCTTAATAATAATTAGAATGTATAACTAAAATATTAACCATTCCTTGAACCTATTAACTTTGTTAATGTTTTACATAAAAGTAGTGCATTAAAATAAATGTTTTCATTTAACAATAAATTCTTCATCAGAGAAAAAGTGTATTTTAATATTTGATAGAATAAATCTTGAATATAAATTTTCACAAATAGAAATATTACATATTCAAACTCGTTTTAATAAATAAAAGTACTATTTTTGAGAATTTATGTTCATGTTTTATTCTATCCAGTATACCATGTCACAAATCAGCATAATATTAATTTACATAGGTTATTTAAATTATATAGCAACTATTGTCTTTATATATGCAGAATGAAGGAGCAACAACTTTGAATTAAATCTCTTATCACAACACAAATAATATGGAGTTAGTGATAGTCCTAATCCCCTACATTATAGAAACTTCGTTTACTGAACGAAAGTTTACAATAAAAAGCATGTCTTGAGGATCCTAAAAAAATAATAATTATTATTTTTTTACACCACTTTAATGTTGGTTTTATATGTTACAAGGAAAAATGTTACGATATTGCTTATGTTTTAAATGGATGTTGAAGAGGGTGTCACTTTTAGTAAAATAAAAAAATAAGAAAGGACAAATTCAAACTTACATTCAGAAGTAAACAAAAAATCAATCTGTTCATCTGGAATTGCATTTAATTTAGTTATATTTGTACTTGTTCAAAATACGAGCAGGGAATAATATGAAGACAACAAAATGAATAAACAATTTTTAACTGAAAGCCTTAGATTTAGTAGGCCTACAACCCATAATTTAGGTAGGTAAAATCATAATATTGAAGTAAAAAAGTATTTAACAATTTTGGAAATGTAAAACAGAACTAAAATCACTTGCAATTAAAAAATAAAACATTTTTATAATTGAACTATAATCAACTAATTAAACTAGCCAAGTATCTATTTTTCTCATCAGATAAGGAATGAAATATGGTAAGTAAATTTAAAATATAAAAAAGTATACATTTTTATGACAAAAATGGAATAATAAGAAGTAGTCGACATAAAATCGTTTTCATGTTAAGTGATAATCAGGTTTATTATAAGCACAATCCAGATAGTTTGCAAAATGATAAACCATTTGGAACTTCTATGACGTTTACACCTCCGCCTGAAAATGTGACAATTCCCCAACTAAATTATTTTAACTACAATATCTTTACAATAATATTTCAAGTTAAAAATATACGACCTAGACTGGGAATCGAACCCAGGACCTTTGGCTTTACGCGCCAATGCTCTACCAACTGAGCAATCCTAGTCGCTTCCCAGCACAGGGCGCAGATTTCTCACTTGACTTTACGTTTAATTGCTGCATATAATTGCGTTTTCACTTGAAATATTATTGTATATTCAGTACTTGCTAGTAAAAACGTATAAGCGAAAAATCAAATAATTAAAAAATCAATACAGTATCTTTCTTAATTGGGTGTAATATGTTCTACAAACTAGTGTTATGATATTTTAAATATTATTTCACATTATTAAAAACAAAAATAAAATAATAGATAAAAGCTTATGATATCTCAGAAACCTATGTTTGTCTGCTAAAGCTTTTCTGACTGCTATCGGGAATAAATGATTGGGTAAAAGAATGCAGTTTTCTTCAGTAAAATAAACGTCATCAAAATTGATCTTCCAATGACAACTTCTATAATAAAAAAAAACTTTTTCGATACCTCCTCTTAGTTAAAAACTGATTAATTCAAATTTATAACAAAACATATAATACTATAAAATATTTGGTGCTTGAAAAGATATTTCAGTACAAAAATGGTAGAAATTTCTTTTAAATTGACATTTTTATAACGAAATAAATATAACCTCTATAGTTGAGACTTCGAACATGTAAAACAGATGATAATACTTCTTAAATCATTTTATTTTTATGTTGTTATCTTTAATTTTTATTTAAAGCAAGCTTTAAAACGTTTAAATCACACATTAATTATCAATACTTCCTTTTCTTTGGATATGAACGTTTGAAACTTTATCCCTAAAGACTTTGGTGTATCGTTAAAAATACAAATTAACAAAAATGTCTTTTTTAAGTGGAATTGTATAATCTGTTTAAGAAGAACGATATTGAAATAGCAATTTATTTCCTCAACATTTTTTACTAGAAGGTTGATTCTGCTGAAGGATAAACTCTACAACGCCGAAAAACGAGAGGAAGAAATAGAAATAAATCTTTATGATATCTATATAAAGACTATTTCAATACGTGAACACAGTCAAACTAGATTTATGGACATGATGTCTTTGGAACTTCCTAATGTCTGCAATATATTTATGTATATAAAAGTCATAACCCTCTAACTGAACACGAAATATCTGGATACAAGAAGCCTAGAGCTATGTATATTTGAACATGGTTTAGGGTAGGTCTGTAGACGCGTACTAATATAGGGTTAGAAAATGTTCTACTCCAAGGGTATTTTTTTTACCCCATACAGTATATCGCTGGATCCAAGCAGCCAAGAGATAATAATTGTTTAACATGGTTTGGGGTATATCGGTAAAAGCGTACTAAGAGAGGGTTTTGAAAATATTTCACACCAAGGGTGTTTTTTACCCCTAAAACAAGTTGGTTGAATTTTATAAAAAATGGTGTGCTGCCATATTAATTTCCATTTAACAACCAGTAGTGTTGTGCTAAACAAATTATTTAAAATAATAAAAAATCATCTCAACTATCCCTAGGAGAAACTGGGACCATCAGCTAGTGGTGATAAAATGTCAAAAAGAAATTCCAGAAGCCGAAGCAAAGTTATTTGACAGAAAACAGATTGCTTATATATATCTTTATAAACGTATGTTTCATTATCAGATTAGTTGTTAGGATTTGTATTATGGGTTCTTAGCACAGTTAAATGTTGATCTCTACTGTAAACCTGTTATATCTTTTATTTTTAATTTATAAGATACATTATATTAACCTTATATAGCACTAATAAATTAATCAATCTTCAAAATATATTATATAAATGATAAATAAATGTTAAATTAAACAAACTTTTATGTAGAGCTTGAATCTTTTTAAATGGTTAATTAATACTTTTCAGTTATTGATTTAGGGTGACTGTTCTTGTTATGAGATAATATTGCAATGTGAAAGATATGCAATATTATTAAAGTAAAGTTTCTCACAAGAAGATATATAATTAGTTCCCGCCAGAAATAATTTTATTTACCAAGGATGAGAGTAACAATATGTGCGGTCAAATACATTTTTAATAAGATTTCTTACAGTCAACATGTTCAATGTCGTATTTTATATTGTTAATTGTTGCATAGTTTTTAAATGGACCTTATATTTGTAGAATGTCTAATACAACAACATAATTGTAAAATCAATATTAGAACCTATTACATATTACCTATATTAGAAATATTACATTTTAGATACTAGGTGGTTGTAGTACCCATCCGTCCATTGCAATAGAGATTTCGACAGCTACATGTTATATTCGGTGTGTTAAATCAAATATATTTGTTTAATTATTTTTACTAACACTGTTTTTAGGTACCCCTCATAAAAACAACACAAAGGGGACTAATCAGGTGACCCAGCACGGCATACAACAGCCCAATCGACAAATCTACTCTCTTATTAAACTGCTTTCTAGAAGATTGCATACAAAGTTGCGTAATGAGAAGGCGTTCTTTTTTTGTAACCAAGGAGAATTGATTCAATCTTTTCACATTCCGGATTCCCGTCGTCATTCTGCTAGGAAGTTATTTACGTTGTACATTCGTATTTTAACTGTGAGTACGCATTAGTAGCCTATATTGAAGTGTACATTATTTAGTTATTATAACACTAATTTATAATAATTGTTATTTCATGTTAACATTGTAATAGTGTTGTGCAGCAGAACTATTTGATTAGACTCAAAGTAATGTTTGGAGTACGTAGTAGATAGAAACTTCACGTTAGTTTACATACGTTGGTATGTGATAGATTATATATAAATGGACTCGTCTCGTTTCGTACAATACCTGTATTAAAGATTACAAATTAATTATATTCGTTTCTTTTTAAAACATAAACAACTAGACTATTAATAGTTTTGCATATAAATCTATCCAGTTTAACACATTCTATAAAGTCATAATAAAATAACAATTTTACAATAATAATTGAGAATTCCAATTTTTAACGAAAACAGATTAAACCATTTTGTGTAGTTCCTGTCATACAATATGTTTTGAAATTTCTACAAAAGGTTGTTTAGCCCAATAGTTAAATCAAAATTAGTTTAAATTTTGTAGTTTGATATTTAAAGAAAGTGGTACAAATAAAAATGTACGTAAATGAATGAAGTTGGTGAATTGATTTAATATATTATATTAACTTCGTTTATACAAAATTTATTGTTGTATAACAATCTAGAGAGATTTTGTCCCGCATGTGGCTCTTGTTATTAAATTAAAATTTTAAGTTATGGCCAGCTGAGATATAATCTCTATAATGAACAGCTATCAAGTAGAGTGTTACAGCTAGAAATTTCTCCCATGATACTCATCATTCACTTCCTACACAGAACAGACTTAATTAATGAAAGTAGGGAAGGAGCATTACATGTAATTGTTTTACATCCATTTGTGTTTTATCAATATTACGTTGTAAGGCAGCCTACTGTTTATTGTAATAAACTACTATAGCAACTTTATGTAATAGCAGATATTTCTTGTTGAAACTCCATATTCAAGGATAAAATAAAGCAAAAGCTTAAAGTTTCAAATATTTATTAGTATAAATGAGCTTCAATTGTTTCGCCTTGCGGCATCGACGGGCTACTGATAATTTACAGTTATAGACAACTATTCAAAACATAAGTACAGGAAACTGAAATACAATAGAGAAATCGGGAAAGGTAGGGGGTGACCTAGCAGGTAGATAAAGGTTGATGAACTATGGTACGGATGGGTTTTATAAGAGGTGACGAATTTAATACAATTTGGTCATTTAGGTTGAGAATAGGCCTAAGTGAAATAGATCTATTTATTTCTAAACATTCTAAATTATTTAATCTATTGCTTTTATTTTCTATATGTAAGAGAAACATTCAATTTCGGATCAAAAAAAAATTGTAAATTATCTTATATCAACAGAAGTAGAGTCTGCGCCACTTGAGGACAACATGGCGGCTGCCCCCTCCTCCACCTCCCCCTTTGCCCCTCCCCCTTGCCCCCCCTGGCCCCTCCCCTTGCCCCTCCCCCTTCCCCCCCACCCTCCCCTCCCCCCTCCCCCTCCCCTTGGCCCCTCCCCCTAGCCCGCCATTTTGTTGCCCCCCGACGCCATTGCCCCCTCCCCTTGGCCCCTCCCCCTTGCCCGCCATTTTGTTGCCCCCTCCCCATTGCCCCCTCCTCGTTGCCCCGCCCCTCCCCCGCACGCCATTTTGTTGTTTTACCCAATCCTTGCCCACCATCCTCCTGGAGACGCCATTTTGTTGCCCCCTCCCCATTGCCCCCTCCCCTTGGCCCCTCCCCCTTGCCCGCCATTTTGTTGTTTTACCCAATCCTTGCCCACCACAGACGCCATTTTGTCCCCCATACCCCTTGCCCCCGCCTGTGACGTAATACATTGCACACGTAATTTGCTGTTTCCCCCTCCCCACCATCCATCAGTGACGTAAATTTTTTCTTCCCTAGTGGGATTCGAACCTGTGAAGTTAAGATTTGAAGGCAGACACGCTACCGACTGAGCTATCATGCACAGTATTACAAATTGTATATTTAATGTATTATATAAGTCACCATGTTGTTGAGTACACCCATACCCCCTCCCCCTGCCCCGACTGTGACGTAATGCTACCAGTCGTAGGTAAGAAAGGGGGGTCGCTTTCGGCTGTTTCGGCTACCATTCCAAGGTCACAGGTGTGTTTAGACAGGTTCTGACTGGTCTAGCCGGATTGGTTCGGAAGGCAGACACAGCTATTACAAGGACACAAACACAAATCCGTACCGTAAGGCGTACCGAGTTTTTCGCGCGCGCGCGAAAAACTCGCGTACGCCTTACGGTACGGGTATAGCTCGTACCTCGAGGTTGTAAGGTAAGGGCCGGGGGTTCCGACCCAACGTTTGACTCACTGTCTACCAGGGTGCAGCACATGTGTTTATGTATCGTGTTAAACCTAAAAGAATGTTAACCTAGGACTTATTAAAGTTCCTACTTTTGCCTAAACCTATGCTTACCACAGCCCACACGGGTGTTAGTCTGGCCACTATTTAACAACCGAAATATATTTTTACCAACCGATTTACCAACCGAAATATACTTTTACCAACCGAAATATACTTTTAACAACCGATTAACCAACCAAAATATACTTTTACCAACCGATTTACCAACCGAAATATATTTTTACCAACCGACTTTCCAACCGAAATATACTTTTACCAACCGATTTTACAACCGAAATATACTTTTAGCAACCGATTTGTCAACCCAAATCCCCCACCACCTCCCAACAGAGCGCGTGTGCGTTGAAGTGACAGCATTGGCCGAGAAGCGAGCATTGAACGGGTCACGTGATGGAATAACCGGGGGTCAATTCCCTTGACTAAACAAAAGTAGTGTCCACAGTCGGGTTACTGGCAGTGTAGCACGACCAGAGTTAAAACAAGGTGACTCACACGACTACTTGAAAAGAGCTATGGAGCCAATTTACATTGTTTCCTCGCAAAGTAGGGAGACGAAAAAATTTCGTACTGTAAGGACTAAAATTCAGTTTAAATTTCATCCACCACCCGAGAATGTGACGGAAATTGATTGGATAAAAAGAGGCTTTGAATGTTTGGTAGACAAAATGAAAAATGGATCAGCTGATGGTGATTTGTTGGGCTTTACGTTTACTAGTCTCAATTTTAAAACAAAGACACCTGGATACGTTGCTTTTCGTAAAGCTTCCGACATCTCTGCGGATCTTTTATGGACAATATTTGGCGGATTAATCCAAAGCAACGGTGAGGCTGGAACAAGCAGCGATAATTTCGAGGTTACGTGCACAAGAGTATCTCCAGGTAATAAATAGTGCCACGAAACTGTAAACACATTCATTTACATAATGGATGTAAGACGAGCCATTGCGGCGGAACTTCACAAGCCCGCGCGAAGAAATTTCAAAACCCGAGGTGTGACGCTGAAAGGAGTTAATGACCTTTATCAAGCCGATCTTGTGGAAATGATTCCATATGCTAAGGAAAACCAAGGCTACAAATATATACTGACTATGATAAATTGTCTAACAAAATTTGCGATTGCGTTACCACTAAAGACAAAGTCTGCTCTAGACGTATCTATAGCGCTAGAACCGATACTGAAAAAACATCCTATGAATAACTTTCAGACCGATCAGGGGAAGGAGTTTTTCAATACGCATGTGAAAAGATTAATGAAAAAATACAATATAAATCACTACGCCACTTTTTCAGACAAAAAAGCGTCTATGGTGGAGCGTCTGAATCGTACTTTGAAAAATATAATGTGGCGTGAATTTACGGCACGCGGTAGTTACGAGTGGTTGGAGCTGCTGAAAAACGTAGTAAAGACATACAATAACACTGTGCACAGCACTATTGGCATGAAACCCGCTCAAGTGTTGAAAAAGCATGAGAAAATGTTACTGGACAAAATAGCACGCAAGAGTACAAAAGCACTGGCGCGATTTAAAGTGGACGACAAAGTTAGAATATCGAAATTTAAAAAGACTTTTGCTAAAGGATATCTACCCAATTGGACAAACGAAGTGTTTACCGTGTACGCTGTTGTACCGACCAATCCTGTAACGTACATTCTACAAGACTCGAAAGGTGACATTCTGAAAGGAGGGTTCTATGCCGAAGAATTAAGCGAGTCAAAGATCGGCAACGTATATCTTGTTGAAAAAGTATTACGCAAAAAGGGTAACAAAGTACTGGTGCGGTGGTTAGGGTTTGACAAGGAACACGATAGTTGGATTGATAAAACCAAGCTTGTTATTTAGGTATTTAATAGGATAACACTGTTAGTTTTCCACAGTATTTAGACAAACGATGCGTAATGCGTTTAAAAAACACAGTGGATAAACTACGTGTAAGAAACTTTGACGTTGTTGCAGGAGGTGGCTCAACAATGCACCGACACAGTTCCTTATTACCAAACACAGTTCGATCTATAGTGTGCGGTCCATCAAACAGTGGCAAGACTAATGTGCTATTTAATCTGCTCTTCAATCCAAATGGCCTGAAATTTGCCAACGTCTATGTATTTTCTAAATCACTCCAGCAGCCAAAGTACAAGTTTTTGGAAACTATACTGGGAAATACCAAAGAAATTGGTTATTACACATTCACTGACAACGAAAATGTCATCCATCCTAGTGAAGCGGAGCCAAATTCGATAATAATATTTGACGACATAGCTTGCGAGAAACACGACAATATACGTAACTATTTCACCATGGGACGTCACAATAATATAGATTCCTTCTACTTAGGACAGACGTACAGCAGGATTCCCAAACAATTGATTCGAGACAATGCCAATCTCTTGGTCCTTTTCAAGCAGGACGATCTCAATTTACGACACATTTACAATGATCACGTAAACACTGACATGGTGTTTAGTGCATTTAAAAACATTTGTGCATCCGCGTGGAAAGATAAACATGGATTCGTTGTAATAGATAAGGACAGTGAACCGGAGAATGGAAGATTTAGAATTGGTTTTGATCGAATTGTAACAGATTTTTAAGGTACAAAAGGCTTGATACTTGCAACAAACGTCATTCTACAAGATGTCCGGGGAGAGAGAGCATCTAACGCTGGAGATAGCCAGATTGCGCAAGGCTATAAAGAAAAAGTACAGACAGTTGAGGTATGGAGAGGTCGAAGAGGAACGAATGTATACTAAGAAATACACACCAATAATTAAAGAGTTGCAGAAGAGTGGAGTGTTTTTGCCGAAACAAGAAATTAAACCCGAAGAAGAAGAAGAGTTGGATGAAAAGACGGAAATAGCGAATGAGTGGAGCAGCGAGAGTGAGGAAGAGAAAAATGAAGAGTGGGGGGAAGTACCGGCTACTCCCAGTGTTGATTTTGTGGATACCGAAATAATTGCAGAGACTCCGGACCGACCGCAGCCCAGTGTAAGGGAACTATTGTCAACACCTGTAGGGCAAAGTGAATCTGAAAAATGGGTAAACAGTACTTTCGCACATCCACTGGCACGAAAATATATGCTCAAAATGATTAAAGATACCACCGGTAGTCAGAATATAGATCACAGTTACGGGCCGAAAATCGGAGCCGACTCTATGATGATCGGTAACAAGACTCTTCAGTTGTCGGACGATGGTGAGATTATAATTGACGGAGTTCACTATAAAGGGACGCCCGGATTGTACGAGTTGGTGTTTAAGCGTATACCCGATGATGACATATATACCGAGGCCGATTTACGAGCGTATAGGGATATCTGTGTGAGATCCAGTGCACACAAAAGATTATACGATCCGAACGGACAAGTTAATCGTAACAAATCTATGAAATATAGAAACATTATAGAGCAGTTATTCCCTCCTAAAAAAGTTAGCGGTAGAGGATATTCATACTGGGACGATCCGAATGAGTTGTGTGACAGACTGAGACATTTGTTGGCATCTCACGATGCAGGACACACGGGACATGCAAATGAGATAGCTTCTATTATAGAAGAACTAAAAGAAGCTGGAATTATAAAAGGCGCGGGAATTGCAAAAATTAGAACATTAATACGATGAGTGTCGACAAGTTTGGACGTTATAAGAGTGGCGGCTCCAACGGAAAAATAGGTCCTAAAGGTGTAGGGTTTAACCTTACACCAGAGGGAGACTATGATATAGGAGGTAAATTGTTACATAATGTAGCTACAGCACGCTCTGAAACCGATGCGGTCACCCTTAACCAATTAGAAACAAAGTGTTTAATGTTTGATGACAAGAGGAAACGATATGACGCAAGCTGGAGACCTATAGGCGGTTTAGCTAAACCGAAAGACAATGATGATGCCGTGACAAAAGGATATCTCGAATCGTTGATACCAGTTAAACTAAATAGTGGCTATGACTTTAAAAGTTATCGTCTACAGGATATTGGTACTCCTCTAGAGGAAGGCGATGGCTTAAACGTGAAATATGCTAGAATGTACTTTATTGGGAAAAATTCGCACAATAAATTTGACGCTCAAAATAGCTATATATGCAATGTAAAAACCCCAATACACGCGGAAGACGCAGCCAACAAATACTATGTGGACAGCAAAGTAATACCGTTGAACAGTAACGGTTGGAACTGTGGCGGTAAAAAACTGTCCAACGTGAAGGATGGTACTAGCAGCTTGGATGCAATCAACTTTCAACAGCTTGAAGAATTGATGACGTTGATTATAGATCGTGCTCTACTCAGAGATAAAACAAAAGACTGCTTTGATGCCTCCTCAAAACGTATTTGTAATATTGCCGACGGTGTTACGGATAGTGATGCCATCACACGAGCCCAATTAGTACAGGCTATTAAAACAACTGTAACTGAATCATTAAAAGCATGCAGTAAGAGAGTGAACACATTAGACAACAAATGGCGAAAGGAATTGATTGATCTCGCACATATGATTAAAAAGCAATATAGTAAAGTCGATACTCCTAAAGATACATTTAGTCATTGGCGTATGGTGTGGAGCGACGACACCATAAATACGTTGCAACCTTGAGTATTGATTCAGTATAGAAATGGCAAAGGGACGAACAACATCAAAAAGAGTCAAAAAGGGGCGTGGTCTCGTTTCTGGAATTTTAAGCGTTGGTGATAAAGTTTTAAACAAGGCTATAGATCTATTGCCTGTAGAACTCCATTTACCCTCTTACAACTATTGCGGTCCGGGTACAAAACTAGCCGAGAGGTTAGCCCGAGGTGATAAAGGAGTAAATCCGCTGGACGAAGCGTGTAAAGAGCACGATATAGCGTACAGCAAATACAGTGATTCGGAGCATCGTAGAGAAGCGGACAAAATTTTAGCAGAACGGGCTTGGAGTCGAGTCAAATCGGGTAACGCGTCTATGGGTGAACGGGCAGCGGCGTGGGCTGTAACAACAGCCATGAAAGCGAAATCCAAATTGGGAGGTGGAGGGAAAAAGTCGAAACGTCTCTTGTTGGGTGGGGCATTGTATCTCAATCCGTATCAAAAAGGCAGCGGTCTGTATCTCAAACCATATGCAAAAGGCACTGGCTTGTATCTCAAACCGTATCCAAAAGGCAGGGGACTAAAAGGCAGTAGCAAAACCAAGAAGAAGAAGATCAATAAAAAAAAAGTTTGATTGATTCATTACCAAACAGACCGTTAACAAATATAGATTTAGAAAAATATGCCGTGAGGATACCGTATTTCAGAGGTGTTTTTATGAGGGACAATCTTCCCCCGATGGGACCGTTGAAAAACGAATCCGCCATTGTCAACCTCGATAGTAGCACGGGTGAAGGTACACATTGGGTGTGTTATAAAAAGCGCGGTGTAAATGTAGAATACTATGACAGTTTTGGAAATCTTAGACCTCCACTCGAACTGACTAGATATTTTGGTTCCAACGCTAATATTCACTATAATTACAAGCGACATCAAAGTTACACTTCAGTCGTATGTGGACATTTGTGCTTAAAGTTTCTATTATCATGAGTATTGTTTTAAACGGAAATAGTTCTACACTTTGGTGTGATTTCTTTCCACCGATTGATCTATCCTATGGAGAGTGGGAAATCGGTCTCATTGATCTTGCTGTGTACAATTCCATTCCCAATATCGAAGAAGGAATTAACAATAAATTGTATCTCGGTGAAGATCAAAACGATAATTATGAAGTGACCGTTAATATACCGACAGGTTCGTACGAAATTGAGGATATTGAAAAATATATCAAATCACATCTGTCGCCGGAGATTGCATTTTCGCTCAAGCCGAACAATAACACACTTAAAGCGGAACTTAAGTGTTCAAAGACTATACATTTTAAAGACGGATCTATCGGAAAATTACTCGGTTTCAATAATGGGGATTTATCAGCCAACCAAAAACACGAATCTGAGCTCCCCGTCGATATTATAAGAGTGAATGTTATTAGAGTTGAGTGTAATATTGTAACTGGGTCATTTCAAAATGGAAAAGAGTCACACAATATACACGAGTTTTACCCACAAGTGGCTCCGGGGTACAAGATTGTCGAAATACCGACGACTGTAATATATTTACCCGTCAACGTGAAAACCATTCATAACATCACCGTAAGCCTTAGAGATCAGAACGGAGTACCTATAAATTTCAGAGAAGAATCGGTTTCTGTCCGATTGCATTTACGTAGAAATGGGTCTCGTATTTAATGGACAACGTTATAAGAACAGTATCAGTGTACGTTCAAACTCGACAGAGTTAACAGCTAGAAATATTCGTTTTCTCTCAGCTTTGGGATTTAAAGTGAAAAATGGATCTACTGGCAATAGATAGTGCAGCAGAATACAATGACGTCATCAGTGGTCTTGAATATCATTCGCACAGACCTTATGCGTCGTCAACGTACGGTAATAACGATGAAATTCGTATTCCCATAAATCAACAGGACGTGATCACAGCACCGTTTGGTAGTATATTGCATATAAAAGGAACAGTGAGCGGTACAAAAGCGGACGGCACTGCTGCAACGGTGAAATTGGTCAACAATGACGTAGCCTTTCTATTTGACGATATTAGATACGAATTTGCCGGTAGCGAAGTGGACCGTACGAGAAATGTCGGAATTTCCAGTACACTGAAAAATCTGTTGTCGTTGCGAGAGAGTGAGAAGAATAAATTCAGCAACGCAGGATGGTTGGGAGCCGGTGGGATGGCTACCGTTTCAAACTTCTCCCTCTCTGTGCCATTGAAGCTGTTGATGGGCTTTTTCGAAGACTACCAACGGATTGTAATGAACGTAAAACAGGAACTAGTGCTCTTACGTTCGGCCTCCGATTTGAACGCTGTATACAGTGATGATGCTGCAACCGTTAATCTAAAGATAACTAGTATACACTGGAGAGTGCCTTATGTGACGGTTTCAGATTCACTCCGATTGAATCTTTTGAAAATGATCGAAAGAGACGAACCTGTCCATGTTCCGTTTCGTAGTTGGGAGTTACACGAGTATCCATTAGTGCCGCAAACCAATCAGATTTCGTGGACAATTAAAACCGCTAATCAGCTGGAAAAACCACGCTATGTTATTCTAGCCTTTCAAACAGATAGAAAAAATAAGATCAAAAAGGATGCCTCCGTGTTTGACATGTGCGGCCTTTCAAATTTAAAACTCTATCTAAATTCACAGTATTTTCCTTACGATAATATTAACGGCGATATTTCCACAATGTACGAAATGTACCATAGATTCCAAGAATCGTACTATACGCACGAGTCCTTGCCCAGTCTAGATTTACAATCTTTTACAAATTGTCCTCTCTTTGTAATCGATTGTTCCAAACAGAACGATTCTATTAAATCAGGTCCCGTGGATGTCAGACTAGAAATAGAAACTTCTGCTAATATACCAGCCAATACAACAGCCTATTGTCTCATTTTACACGACTCGCATATTGTGTACAATCTCCTTACAAGCACAGTGAAAAAGGTTATGGAATAGATGCGCATGCGCACAGTCTCTCTCTTATAACACGATACCACTCGACGGTCCAATCATTCGCTGACGGGACATCATGTGCACCACATACCCAGGAGTCATTCACGCCTTCCTCAGGATAGTGCCTAAGGATAGGTTATCCGATTTAGAGGACTTGATTGACACGCTATATTCATTCGAGCCTAATGAAATAGAAGATGAGTTGACCTTGGCATTCACAGACTACCTCTACGAAAACGATAAATTTCATGTCGAATGGTCACAAGTATCGGAACACGTCTATGCAGCTTTAAAGAGTCGGCTATCTTCGGGTAACATCGGCTGTTCTACAGATTCGGTTTACGTTTTAGTGGGTGGGGTGGGGTTGGTTTATCGTAACCATTATTGTGTCACCTGTAGAGAGGAGGATATAAGCGATGTAAAATACTATCAATTCGATTTCGATGATCCTCGTCTACACGAGTTCCCATTGGTTCAAATCGAACCGGAACTTGAAGACGGTTGTTTCTACTATCAAAGTAGTCAGTTTTAACTTCCTCCGTCAGTCGAGACCATGGATCCGAGCAGGATGGACGTGGAGAGAGCTCCTACCAAGCGTCAGGTACCACCTAACCTCCCTTTGGGAATTTTTCTTAAATCTGTTCATTTCTTAAACAGCGAGTGCACTAAATTCATAGCAACCGGTATATTCCAACATACAGGTTTCGGTCTTGGACTTTTAGTGCAAGCTGGTAGAAAATTTGTTTTCTTCAACCACCTAATACTCGACGAATTATCACTTCATTTAAAATCTATAACGGCTGCTATCAGCGATAAGAGAACGTGTAAATTCAATCTGACTATCGGTGACGTAATATTGCGCAATATTTTCGGAAAACGTTACGTTCAATTGTACGACGGGCAACATTGTATGACCTTGAACGTCGACGAATGGAAGCTACTGGAGGAGAGTATGCCGCTCGTGTCCAGACGTGTCGCCGAATTGTTTTATATCGAGAAAGATTTACGCTCGTACATCATTGAGGTCTTGGCCAGCGACGAGCTCGTATCTAGCACTCTCCCCGAAGCGGACAGACTGTACGACGAAGTGAGCTTGTTTAAAAAACATGCAAGTGGCGGTAGTTGAATTTCACGCGTTTCACGATAACGATAACAAGTATATCGTCAAAGAATTGGCAATCGTCGGTGATCATTTTCACAGTATCACGGTGTTCAAACCGCCGTACAATTTTTCCCTACTTAACGATAAATCGCAAAGATCGGCTCGTTGGTTACAATCTCGTTTCCACTATATCAGATGGGATGAAGGAGGAGTACCTTACAACGAGGACACGATACGCACTTTGTGCAAACCTTTTGCAATAATTTTCACCAAAGGATTGGAAAAAGCTCAATTTCTGAGACAATTTCATCCTCGTGTGATGGAATTACCTCAGGAGGAGAAATTCTCCCCTAGTGGAGACATTAAATGTTTATTACCACAACATAATAGTAACTTAGATAGTAAATGTGCACTAAAAAGTGCTAAAAGTTATTACGATCTACTACTTGCCTAAAAGACGCGGGGACGGTATGAAGATACCCGACCGGCATCGGTGTGTGTGTGTGTGTGTGCCCTCTGGCGTGGACCTAAAAATCCCGCAAGGCCGTATGGAGGTCCCTGGAGCGGAGTTGATTCTCCCGTAAACCTGTTTGAAGGTCACTGGCGCAGTCGAAAGACTTGATAAACCTTGAATGAGACACAATATTGGGCAAGAGGTACAAGTAACAACTTTTGAAAAAAAAAAATAATAATAAAAATATAAAAAATAATAATAAAAAATAAAAAATAAAAAAAATAATAAAAAAAAATAAATAAAATGGGGACCACAGTTTTGTAATGGAGTGGTGGTCACAGGGAATAGCGATGGACGGTTCCAACCCCGTGAAAACACAGAGGACAAGCTTATTTTAACGAATTATTTTCTGCTTTTTCAGATAATGGAATTGTGTAAGACGCTGGAATCCTACGTGTGCTGTGGTAACGCATGTAAGAAAATCAAAATAAAAGATCTGGTGTTTTGTACAAAACCAGATTGTTACGGAAACCTGTGCACTTGTTTGCTTGCCGACTGCCGCTCAAGGAAGTCGTACAGTGTTCCAGTAATAGTACCTGAACGGCCTCAACATTTGACCGGGTACTGTTGTGCTAACAAATGTTTTAAAGCACCCGAATGTCAAGTTGACGGCCTGGCATGTACAAAGTGTCAGGCATTCAGCTTTTGCCATTGTAGGTGCAGGTATTGGAACGTACCGCTAATGGATCTGTACAGCTTATCTATGACAACCACTGTTGACACGGGAACTGTATCGACATCGGACCAGTGTTATAGTTGTTGTGTACTGAACTGTCAAAAGTTTTATATTAAAGACTTATTATTTTGTAAACAGTCAGACTGTCGTGGTGACTTGTGCAGGTGTATGTTTCGGAGATGTAAATATAGGAATGTAATGTTGTAAGTTTGTGTGTGTGTGTGACTCTCTATGTAAAAACCCATAAGATTAAAAAAAAATCTGAGGGCAATGGATTGGTTGGGTAGTTGACTCAACTCTGTGTTTATTCTCGTCATTATTATAGTACTCTTTAATGTAACTTTTTTAAACTTATTGAGAGAGAATACATTATTAAAACATCTACACGTTTTCATATTATTGTGTGAGTCACCTTGTTTTAACTCTGGTCGTGCTACACTGCCAGTAACCCGACTGTGGACACTACTTTTGTTTAGTCAAGGGAATTGACCCCCGGTTATTCCATCACGTGACCCGTTCAATGCTCGCTTCTCGGCCAATGCTGTCACTTCAACGCACACGCGCTCTGTTGGGAGGTGGTGGGGGATTTGGGTTGACAAATCGGTTGCTAAAAGTATATTTCGGTTGTAAAATCGGTTGGTAAAAGTATATTTCGGTTGGAAAGTCGGTTGGTAAAAATATATTTCGGTTGGTAAATCGGTTGGTAAAAGTATATTTTGGTTGGTTAATCGGTTGTTAAAAGTATATTTCGGTTGGTAAAAGTATATTTCGGTTGGTAAATCGGTTGGTAAAAATATATTTCGGTTGTTAAATAGTGGCCAGACTAACACCCGTGTGGGCTGTGGTAAGCATAGGTTTAGGCAAAAGTAGGAACTTTAATAAGTCCTAGGTTAACATTCTTTTAGGTTTAACACGATACATAAACACATGTGCTGCACCCTGGTAGACAGTGAGTCAAACGTTGGGTCGGAACCCCCGGCCCTTACCTTACAACCTCGAGGTACGAGCTATACCCGTACCGTAAGGCGTACGCGAGTTTTTCGCGCGCGCGCGAAAAACTCGGTACGCCTTACGGTACGGATTTGTGTTTGTGTCCTTGTAATAGCTGTGTCTGCCTTCCGAACCAATCCGGCTAGACCAGTCAGAACCTGTCTAAACACACCTGTGACCTTGGAATGGTAGCCGAAACAGCCGAAAGCGACCCCCCTTTCTTACCTACGACTGGTAGCATTACGTCACAGTCGGGGCAGGGGGAGGGGGTATGGGTGTACTCAACAACATGGTGACTTATATAATACATTAAATATACAATTTGTAATACTGTGCATGATAGCTCAGTCGGTAGCGTGTCTGCCTTCAAATCTTAACTTCACAGGTTCGAATCCCACTAGGGAAGAAAAAATTTACGTCACTGATGGATGGTGGGGAGGGGGAAACAGCAAATTACGTGTGCAATGTATTACGTCACAGGCGGGGGCAAGGGGTATGGGGGACAAAATGGCGTCTGTGGTGGGCAAGGATTGGGTAAAACAACAAAATGGCGGGCAAGGGGGAGGGGCCAAGGGGAGGGGGCAATGGGGAGGGGGCAACAAAATGGCGTCTCCAGGAGGATGGTGGGCAAGGATTGGGTAAAACAACAAAATGGCGTGCGGGGGAGGGGCGGGGCAACGAGGAGGGGGCAATGGGGAGGGGGCAACAAAATGGCGGGCAAGGGGGAGGGGCCAAGGGGAGGGGGCAATGGCGTCGGGGGGCAACAAAATGGCGGGCTAGGGGGAGGGGCCAAGGGGAGGGGGAGGGGGAGAGGGAGGGTGGGGGGAAGGGGGAGGGGCAAGGGGAGGGGGCAGGGGGCAAGGGGGAGGGGCAAAGGGGGAGGTGGAGGAGGGGGCAGCCGCCATGTTGTCCTCAAGTGGCGCAGACTCTACTAACAGAACTAGTTATAAAATCAGTAACCTTATTTCTACTAAATGTAATCGTAAAGTTGCATTTTATTTTACAAAAAATCTAGGGAAAATGTTAGTTAATAATAAAGATAAAAAAGAAATGTTAGAAAATAGTGGAGTTTATAAAATATCTTGTCAAGATTGTGACTCTGAGTACATAGGTCAAACAGGTAGATCTATAAAAGTTAGAATTAAAGAACATGTAAATAGCTGGAAACATGGCTATAGAAACTCTAACTTTGCTAACCACCTTTTGGACTCGGGTCATAGTTTTGATCCGAAATTGAATGTTAAACTCTTACATATAGAAAATAAAAGCAATAGATTAAATAATTTAGAATGTTTAGAAATAAATAGATCTATTTCACTTAGGCCTATCCTCAACCTAAATGACCAAATTGTATTAAATTCGTCACCTCTTCTAAAACCCATCCGTACCATAGTTCATCAACCTTTATCTACCTGCTAGGTCACCCCCTACCTTTCCCGATTTCTCTATTGTATTTCAGTTTCCTGTACTTATGTTTTGAATAGTTGTCTATACCTGTAAATTATCAGTAGCCCGTCGATGCCGCAAGGCGAAACAATTGTAGCTCATTTATACTAATAAATATTTGAAACTTTTAGCTTTTGCTTTAAACTACTATAGGTTTATTGAAGCAACATCTCGTTTATAGAAATGTTTCTTATACTGTAGTACACAATAATTTTATTCATAAACAATAATGGAAAAGTCTTTGCATTTTATTTTTATTTACTTTTATTTAATATTTGATCCAATATCGCATAGTTTAATTTACCTAACATAAACTTATTGATTTCAGTAGTTTATAGTTTAATTAAACTTTTAACTTCTATTAGCAATTTATTGGTAATTCATATTTTCATCACCTATTTATTGAATATGATATAACTTATTCAGCAAGGAAATTTTAAATATTGTTTTATGTGAAATACCATGGCAGAAATATCACAAGAAATTTAGACATAATTAAAATAAAAACTACAAAATATAGAGTAACATAATGCGAGAATTATAAACATTTTGCACATTTATTGTTTACTGACCATTTAAATACATATTTTCAAATATATAAATAATTTAAAACATATCTGATTTGTGCTTCTTATTTTCTATATTTAAAAAGTAGTTAGCTGATGATGGTTTGGAATGAAAAATGTATTATGTGTTTTGAATTACTTTGTTAACTAAAATATACGTTTCTTTAAATAAGTTACTTCTATTAATTTTGTAGTATCAATAGTAAATAACAACCATTGGCAATATTTATATTTATTTTTATTTATGTATAATATTTAGTCATATTTATTTTTTTTGTAGTAATCCAAATTAGTGTTTTTACACTCCTATGTTTTACTAGTAGCAAATGTTGTTATTTTGACGAGGGAGGGATAAATGTATATTTTTTGTTTAACATTTGTTTTTTTGGATTGGTTGTGTAATAAATTCTGCGAACTATTGCTCTACTGATGCTATATTTTCATTTGACTAAATGTGTGAAACAATGTTTAGGTTATATAGGATAGATTTTTAAAGAGAATTATTTGTTAGTGTTAACTATCTACTGTTGGACGCTGTGAACATTAAGACACTCAAATAAATTGTAAAAGAACAAAAAAATTCCATTGTCTTTTGATATACTATTACTGGTATGTAGTAAAATCTGAAAACTGGTTAAAAGTAAAATAAATAACTGAAGTAAGAGAATTCGGCTGTTAATGTATAATACTTATTTAGATATAAATAAGCTTCTATTGTTCTTGTTACATTACTTCAGTATTTTATCTTAAAAATTTTCGTAAGTCTCAGATGGAACCTAATGACTATCTGGGAAGAATATCTATTGGGAATATGGGACGAATGGATTAGCGGGTAATGGATTCCACAACATTTCATTTGTATTCACCATATCTTACGTATTTGCAACAATAAATTTGAAACAAATCCTATATGAATAAACTAGAAATTAAAAATTATAATGACAACACTCAAATGTACATGAGTTATAAATTGAGAGAAGGGGAATCTTGAATTGATTAATAAAACCGTAAATAGTATAGGTTTTAAAGTAACAGAAAAGAGTGATACCATTGATTTTCTTAAGGGATTGTCAAGTCATTTTAAGTACCAAAAGGTCACTATCAATCTTACTTAAGAAGATTACATTAAATGAGGAAGTGCTTTTCAAATTGTGTTTGCAATTGACATATTATCCTTTACTGAGGTTAGAAGTTCTTTGTAAGGAAAGAAGAGTATTTATTTGCTAATCTTAAGGTCTTCACAGGTTTTGCAAAATTCAATTTGGGATCTGGGAAGAATTACAGTTGGTTATATATATATATATGTGTATAATAAAAATCTAAAACATCTTATAAATCAGCGTTATTGAAAGAGGACGACGAATAGTTTCCCATAGCTGAAAACAGACGATACAGTTACAATAATATATAGAGGAACAGGAAGAATGTAATCTTGATTTATGGTTATGTATTATTTGTAACCACTACAGATGTCGAGTAACTTTATCGGTTTTCAATGTAACAATCAAATCAAACCCCCCCCCCCCAATAGATAAGGACATTTCCAACAAAAGTGCACCTAATCCCATGTCCCCTTTTTAAAGTAGTAATTTTATATTAACCGTCGTAGTCCATAAGTTAACCACACAAACGTCCATTGCAATTGTTTTATAAAGAGTAGGATTGGAAGAGAGTTGGTAAACATAATTTCTGTCAAGCAATGTGACAGTTGTTTAAACATTATCGTTGTTGCATTGGTGAATGAATTGTAAATGATTTCCCTGATTTTATTTTATTTTTTTCATGTGAACAATAATACAAATGACTAGAAGAAATTGTTAGTTATGGTAAGAGAAGAAAAATATACAATTTTTGCTACTAAAAAAATTAAAAACAAACACAAATGTATAAACGATTTTCTGCTGTAGATGTTGGTGCAAAAGAATTTGTTTTATAGATAACTTTTCATAGTTAATTGTATTTTAATACATACAAAATGGGAAATAAAAGTACTTAATAAGTATAAGTATAATAAGTACTTAATAAGTATAATAAGTATAAATTTATACTTATAGGTATGTTCTTTTCTTTTAAAATAAAGACACAGATACATCTTTATTGAGAATTGGGCACATAGACTTCTGTTATATAATCGAATTGTACGAAAAATACCATGTGTCCTAAAAGTCCCACCCCCTCTCATTTTTTTTTTTATTAATGGAAATAGACAGATTTGCTTTGGGGAAAGTTTAGAAAAACAAAGGGGGAGTTTTTGAAGTATCTAAATTTTCAACCCTTACCTCCAAAATGTGGTAGTTTTGGGGTAAGTCAAGAATTTTAAATAGCAACCCCTATTGAGTGATACCTCATTTTAAAGGTCTTTTAAAAATAAGAATAATATAGAAAACTAGAGATCTCTAAGTTCATTCTACCCAACATAGCGACCAATGATGAATAATAATGCCGCCTTAAACATATACGTTCGCTTTATTACAATCCACGTTCCATAAGAATGGCTTCTTGTAAAACGTAAACTTGTTGTTATTAAAAGATATTAAAGCAATACAGGTTAGGCTCATTAACAAAAACCCAATAAATATACGTACAAAACTTCAATGAAGTAGATTACGTCATAAGGTATTGCATTGTAAAAGTACTGAAATAATGGTTTATTAAACACACAATGTTTATCCTGCAGCAACCTCTCACCACTACTTTAATTAATTCAAATTTGTAAAATATGTTAAGAATCGTTTATATCTAGTATAAAAAACACTTCTAAAAGTATTTAAAAATTAACGCACTCAAATAATTCACTATAAACACTGATTTTATAATTAGGAAATAAATTTGACGAAACAATTACATCTACTTCCTTTGACAATAATAAGTCATGATTTTATCAATGAGCTCCCATTCAAAACACACAGAACTTCTCCATATACTGTATTTCCTGAATAAATTAGTATATTGAAATTTCTATCTTATCCTATAAAATCAATTACTTCTTCGGACATTCAGATATACATTATTTTTAAAGATACTTCAAAAAATGAAAGCCAATTAAAGATACATAATCAAAAGGAATTATATTAAAACCGAATAAATATACAAGGCTGTTTATACAGATAACTTCCTGACGTAAATACCGTCTAGTTTAAAATAATTTATCTTTTTTATTTAGTTTTATTTAAGCATGATAAGTGATGTTAGTTAACTAAAAGCAAACGCAAGATAAAATGCAGCAGCTTAGTTGATTACGTAATAAAGCATCACCGTGTAAACGTACTGAAGTAAAGGTTTAATAAACATAAAGTGTTGATCAACCAACAACCTCTCATCACAATTTCAAATAATAACATATATTATTAAAATTTTAATAAACAATTCTAAAAGTATTTCTCTAGTAATTTGGACAATAAAAAATGACCATACTCAAAAAATTTACTATATGAAAACCGATTTTATAGTTATGAAAAAAATTGCAACTTAGGCTATATAATTATAGAAAGAGGTACAAAGCAAGAGTTTTAACAGGAAATGAACGCTCACCTGTCTCGTTAAAATAGTGGGAAATATTACGTTTAAGTCTTTCGGAACGAGTTAGAATTATATTATCAACATTTTTTTCCCATATTGCTGTAGCTTTCATAAATAAAAGTAATGAACACACCTGGTAAATTAATCCTCAGACTCGGAAATATGTAAGTAGCCAACTTTGAAATGGCGCATCAATCTATTATTCACTTCTACTGATATTTCTCGTTTCCTTTTATCGCTTACCAAAAATTGAAATCTATATTTTCGTGATTTAAGTTAAAGAAAATTTGAAGTGTTTATATATTTGTATTAAATGAGAATAAAACATAAAGTAATAAAAACGTCCTGTGTTTCTGTTCACAACATATGGTAAGGATGTAATTTTCCAAGTGGGGGATTTTGTGTTGGAAAATTTGGTCGGTTATAGCAATATTTTTCTGTGAAATTACCAAGACCTGAAATATCTTTCTACGTTAAACTTTAATTAGGTTAATTTTCAATTTGTTGAAAGTTTCTTGTGAACTTCTATGAAACTTTACACGTCGTTTCCTCCTGTTAATTGTCAAACTTTACCTACTTCCTTTTTCTTATATCTTCCGGTATCGTTGTTACTTCAATATAAACGGTTTTTGTAACTTATATTACATAATTTATGACAAGAAATCATAAGAAGTTTAAGCAAAGTATAAATTCATACATGCCATTTGGTTAACAACCTCTTTCATTGTTATATCATTTTCTATTTGTAATTTTAGATCGTCCAAGTTTATCTAGAAGTAAAATATACAGTGACAATAATGGGATTCTTCTTTTCAACCCACAACAGTTAAGAGTTGAATGCTGACAGAACTAATCATAAAATTCACAATAAAACTGAAATGTATTCATAAAACAGAAGACATTTCAGTATGAAAATATTCTGTTAAAAACTCTGATTATTTGTTGAATTTCATTTCATAGAACACATCGAGACCATAATACGTTTTATGTATTTTTAATTTTTTTTATTTTTAATGTAATAATTGATAATTTTTATAAAAATAAATATGAAATTTAGTAAATAATATTTATACCAGATGGCTATTTTTGTTAGGTACAATCCTAAATATCATGAAAAAATTTAAATAAAGCCTAATCAATTTTCAATTAAGTAGATGACAATTTGGATATAGATTCGTAAGAAATATATTTTCTATTGAAGAGAAAAATGGCTAAACACTTTCTATATTTTATTAAGGAATCAAATGTAGCACAATTTAAAGGTATACATTTGAGTTTGTTAAATATTTAAACCAAGTATTAATGGTTTATTTCACTTATTTTCTTTATAATTTCTATGAGGATGGGAGGGGGGGAGGTTGCTGAAGAACAAAGTCTACAAAGAAGTGATCAATATTCTAAATGGCTTCTGTATAAAGACTAGACTATATCTCTACAAAAATACAATTTATTAAAGATATGTACACAAGGCTTTATGGGATTTTACATAATCTGTGATAGAAAGGTGTTTTTTATTTGTTTTTAAATTTTGAAGGGGATATATACTAGGCATAATTTCTATTTACAACAACAGTGTTATTTAGCGAAATTGTGATACTGTATATTTATTTATTACTTTACGTTTGTTTATTGTTACGTTCTTAAAGTTGTATCTTTGGTGTTAAAAGGTTGAGGTGTAATATTTTGGAAGTGAATTTGTTGTATAATAGCAGTGAAATTATATATGTAACTTAGGACACTTTTAATGCCATATATAAAGGGCTCTAATGTAAATCTATAAGTTTGTTTATTCTTCATACAACACTTCTATTTTATTATAGACAGGGAGTGTTATCCTAGGGCCACATTATTTATTCCAGTCAGAACTGAGTTCACTTAACAAAGTAGATAAATTAACGTAGTTTAACGTATTATCTACAGTTTAATCCTTCTAATTTGAATTGTCTTAAGTTGTATATTGTAAAGTATCTGTTGCATGGTTTGTTATAATCTTTTGTGGATGGTCCCTCACAAAAAAAGGAGTTAACAGACTATTCACAGAATAATATAAAGTTATTTAATAAATGATTTTATTTTTATGTTCTTATATCTTTTGTAACTTTGTCGTATCATAAAAAAGAAATTAAATATATATATAAAACTTTTACGATGAATTTATAACTCTGACAAAGAATGAGGGAAATTAAGGTACCCATAAAATAAAATAATAATTAGAATGACCTAGTAATACATGATACACAACGAAAGTTCAAAATAGACTATATGAATTTATTTATAATTCATCCTAATTTATTAATTTTGACAAAATTAGCATTTTTTAGCAAAACTAGCAAATTTCGAAACTTATGCATATATTAATACAGAATTCATAAAACATAACTCACCTAACAAATGGAATACATAATACATAATGGAAATAATTATATTTACAGTTTATGTTTTATAATATTACAAAATAAAATGAAATATAACTACATATAGATATACACACTGATACAATAAAATGATATCTAATAACGAAATAGATAATAAATGCAATTTTAAATAGATAAACACTTCAAGATTCCACATTTGTTTCTCTTAAATGTTTGGGTATCTTTGAAATATGTGTTATTAAAAAAAACATGAAGTGAAACTCACTATGTGAAATTCCATCGCGTAATATTCTGTGTATGAAAATGTACTTAGTATGGATTAAAATAGAAACTTTGCACAAAATCTGTACGATAGAGAATTGTCGTAAAATTTTACAACCTATGTTGTAGGATTTGACTACGTTCTGGAAGTACTTAACGTAAAATGTGGTAAATTACCGTCTTTTCTCTCTGTGAAACATTCAAACCGTTTGCTTGGCAGAATAGGAATGGTTTTTATGTCTTAAAGAATTCAGCACAGATTACAAGTAAGTTAAGCTTTGTTTTCTATGTATTAATAAAAGGATTGCACTTTTAATATTTATTACACATCAATTAAATAACATCTACGCTTGATTTTTGTAACATTGTAAATCGGATGAGGCCTATTTCGTTATTATCTGTAATATTATCGTTATGTATTTTGTAATTTTGTTATTGTGCGTAAACGTGTATGTGTGATTTAAGATGATTAGTAAATGTGTCATAGGAACAGAAAGTTGATTAAAGACACACGATATTTGTAAAAGCATTACTAAAACTATTTGAAAAAACTTTTTAACCTCTTGAATAAGTTTTTTCAACTGTATTTTTTTTTTTTATATTATTATTTTCACTGGAATATACTTTATTTTAATAAAACCAAATTATCTTTTCGATTAAAAAAAACTCTTTTCTTTATAATCATAAGGGTGTGAATGTGTGTGTGTTGCGACGGTTTGGAAAAAGCCAAACGTCTCAAGTCAATTTAAAACAAATTAAATTCCCGCGATAAAGCCTAGTAGATGAGGGACGAGGGGGAGCGATGACGTCACGGCAACAGGTGTCGAACACTGCATGTTGAATCGTGTACAATCGTTCTGTCTGGTTTCTTATTTTATTAAAATATTAAATTATTAAAATAAATTAATGTACAGTAGAATCAACCGATTAAGAATATCGAAGAATAAATTTAAAAGTAATTAAAACAAAAAAGTTATTCAAGTTTTTATAGGGGCTCAAAAACCTAAAATTTGGAAAAAACTTAAATTCAAAATTCAAAAAACGTAGAGTCATAACTCAGAGGGGAACTAATAATAATCATAAATAAAAAATATGAATTAATAATAATTAACAGGTGAGAATGGACTTAGAATGTCATTCTTGGGGAGTTTTTTTGGAATTTTTGAGTTGAAGGGGGGATCATTTAAAAAATAATAATAAGTACTATTATAGAGACCACAATAGGGCACAATAATATGTACTTAGAATCAAATTTGAAAATAAAATAAGGGAGATATAATAATTACAAAATGTAAAACTTCAAAGCCCAAAAGCGGGTAAATTAAACGTTAAAGGGGTAAAGTAACATAATAATTATATGTATCTAGCCTGTAAAATTGTAACACACCAAAGCAGAAGTAATAATATATAATGGGGGGGTTTTTATGAACATAAACTCATACGACACAAACTTAAGGACTTCAAAGACGAATAACTCGACAACCAAACGAGTTATGTAAAAAGTAAAAACATAGTTTTTCGTCGTAGTAGAAGAGGAACAAGATTTCGTCAAAAGAATTTTGAGAAAGGACTTATCTCAAAATTTGAAAAGGAGAAAAATCAAATTACGGGAAAAGGGCGATAACTCGCGAACGAAGCGTAGTAGAGCGATGAATCAAGTTCCACAAGACCCACAAGATGGAAAGGAAGAAGAATCCGAAAGGAACTTTAAAATCGGTTCGAGCGTTCGAAAGTTATAGCGAGTTGAACGAAAAAACGTCAAAAGTAGAGATTTTCATGCAAAAACATGAAAAGTTAAAGAAAAAATACTATAAATTATTAATTAAAAGGTGTTTTAATTAATAATAAAGGAAGAAAACTATTCCTTAGTCAAAAAATAGGACTAATAAAATATATAGTGTAAATATTTCAGACCAAAAGGGCCTGAAAACACATAATATATGGAAAATACCTTTTTCCCAAAAAGGGAGGAAAATTGGCTCCAGAAAAGTGGATTAATTCCCACTGACAGGGAGACCGAGATTTATCCGTCGAAAGACGGTTACTTTTGATTTGGAATCGACGCTAAAAGGACGTTTCTTCTGCAACCGACTCTGAGCTGAGAGGAAGATTCAACTGTCACTCTACTAATTGGACTTAGAATAATTTCAACTTTAATCGATCTTCAAGGCGACTTAGAAGAATTCGATACCAGCATTCAACTACATAGCAGCTTACAGACTCTGGATAGAAAACATCACATCACCATCATCCTAATAATACGACAAATTCCAAATCCAACTAGAACTTCTATTAAAGTGTGAAGGTATCTTATACTTAAGGAATAATTCGCAAATATTAACTTCTTTTTAAATATAACGTCATTAGGGGAATTATTAAAAATTAAATTCAATTTAAACATCTGCTTTGGTGTTGAAAATAATTAATAATTTTAATACGACTTTTTCAGTACAGGAAAAACTGTTTGTGGTTCTGTCTGAAAAGTCAAGCGTTGTTATTTTGTTTAATATATAGATAATATTACATTAATTAATTCTGTCAAATAAATAAATAGTTGTGTTATTGTTCAATTAAATTGTTTGGTGTGATTAAAAAAGTTTTGAATATAAAATTTTTCTGTGCAAAAGAGAAAAGAATATACAAATAATTCGTTTCTAAATTTTGTTGTGTTTTTAATATATATCCATTCTGTGTATGCTATTAACCTTGTTTTAACATAAATTTTATATATGTGCTCTGGTAATATAATTTGAAAATTTTAAAAGTTATCATCAGAACTTAAGAGCCGATTTCTCCCAAAAGGCACGACCTTGGAGAGAGAGAGAGTTAATCTTAAAAGAGTTAAATAATCGAGCATTGAGATAAAATTCAGGGAATTTTGCGTTAATTAAAATTTAGTAAGTTTATGAGGACAAGCTCATACTTATTAGAGCCAAGAGTTGCAAAATCTTTGATTTAAAAAAGTAAAAGTGAGTACCTTGGCCTTGCCCGCGCTTGCTCTGAAAAGAAAGGTGGTTCGCCCAGTCGGTGGTGATCGTACAGCGAGTTTAAGAGTTCGTGATAATAGTGTTCCAAAAAAGGGAACAAGAATCTTAAATTCGTGAAGACACAGAGAGTCGCAGCGTGGCAGTGTGTGTGTGTGTGTGTGTGTGTGTGTGTGTGTGTGTGTGTGTGTGTGTGTGTGTGTGTGTGTGTGTGTGTGTGTTGCAACGCACCCCCCCCCCTTGCTGCTGCTTCTTACAGACACTCCACGGGGAACACAACTCGCTGCAAGACCTTACCCCAACTACAACCCCACGATCTACTGTATATTAGAGAGTGATTCTTTCGCAGTTTAATAGTTTTGATAAGGCTCTTGATTCCTTATGTCACACAAGAATAATTTATTTTAATCAACTTATGCTAACACAGGAAATTTTACTATATTAATATATTCACTTCTTATACTAGCTTACCTTTCTTAAAACTCCAGACTCTTTTTCAAAGGGTGTGCCCTTTGGAGCTCTTTAATTCATTAACACCAAAATTTGCTCTGTTTTGAATTTTTAACTTTATACTTGGTGAGCACTTACTTTTTCTTCTTTCTAATGTAATGAGTTTCTTTGAATGGGTTAGATTTAATTAAAATATTCAACAGTGAAATTTAACAAATTTATTTAAGAGTCTACAATTTAAATTTTATTTTGAGAAACAATGGATTTCTTTCGAATCTTTTACAACAATTAATGTCGCCTTTTCTGACAATTTATATTAAATGCTTTCTCTTTTAACAAACTGAAAATCTACTATATTAAACAATTTTAACAATAACTAAAACTAACAAACTGATATTCTTATTCTAATACACATAAATATGAATCCTATTATTTATTCCTTTCCAATCTGTTACTTTTGCTTTATTATTGGACTCGAATTTTATTGTATTTTATATCTCTTTATTTGAATGAATTTAAAATTGGCTTTATTTTGACTTTACTTTGTCTTTAAAATGTTATTATTTAACTTTATTGAGTTTAATAATTTTGGACGTAATTCAAGTTTATTAAAAAATATTTTATTTATTAAAAAAGCTTGATTTATGCAGTACCTTGTTTTGTGGAGTGCACAAGTCCGCTCGTCCTGATTCTGAGAGTGTTTGAGGATCTTGGAGATGTTTTCTGAGAGTTGTCTAGAATATCTCGAAGTCCAGTTCTCGAAGAATCTGTTGATGACGACAAGTTCTAGAAGAATGTTTGCCGGAGTCCGTAGTGAAGATCTCTTCTACTAAGCTGTTGTAGGATGTCACGTTGTCTCCTGCAAGGCCGATCCTTTCTGTAGGCACCGTTATTAACCTGGCGAAGTACAGAGCGTTGACATTATTTTCACGACGATTTCCTGTTCAGACTTGAGTAAAGTTGGTGATCTTTCCTGGAGCTGCTATTAGAAGACTTCCCTGGAGCTGGTACTAAACGAGACTGTCGAATTAACTTGAAGAAAGTTAACTCGTCGAATTTTAGGCCTTTCAGTGTGGCCAACCTTCACTGATTATTGTTACTGTTTTATTTCACAATTTAATTAATTTTATTTATTTATTCGCACTACGATGAACTTTCCTTGGCTTATTCTTCTATTGTTTGTCTATTTTTCTTATTTTATATTATCTATTCCTATTATTATTTGTTATATTTAGTTTAATTTCTTATGGTGGATTTGTGTTGAAGTTGGTAACTTTCCCTTTCCATGCGTCTACTGCCTACTATGCGCACGACGTTCAAGACAAGTTGATTCCTGAAATTTATAATTTTTTACTTGCGAATTCTTCTTTTCTTCATATATCCCGTTCGCTTCGCTCGATCTTCTTCTGGGTGATTTCATTTTGAAGCCCTTCTTTTCCTGATGATTTTCCATCTTCATTTGTAGCGATACGACATATATTTTTTCTTTTACGGAGATTTGAAAATTTCGTAAGTTTTCAAAATTTAGTTTTTCCAATTTTGGAAATTTTGAAAATCTTCTTTTTGCAAGTTGTTCCTCTGATGCTGAAAGTTCCAAAACTGCTTTCCTCTTCTTCCTCGCTTCTGGGTTTCACAAGTTACGGTACTTTCTGCATTTTTGGTTATTTATTATTTAATTACTTTATGGTCTTTTATTAAATTTTGATTTCGAGTCTTATTTATTTCTAGTTTATATTATGGTTATGCGTTGTTATTATTAGATTTTGGAATTTCTTTATTTTAAGGGTTTTTTATGTTTTATGACGTTTTATTATGGCTATAACTTTTTTATTATTAATTTGACGAGTTTATTCTCTTATTATTTATTATTAGGTTTTCCTTGCTCTACACGATTATATCATTTTAATTTAAGTTTTCGGATTTTGATGTTTTTTGCATTAGAAACATATGGACGAATTCCTGTTCAATCCGGAACGCTAGATATTTCCTGTCAAGGCGCGTGACCTTGGCTTGGCTAACTTACATATTCCCTTTAACTTTACATGTGTTTTTTTTTATATTTAGAAATGTTTTTGTCATTTCTACAATTATTATTTGATTTAATTGAAATTTTGGAATTTAGCTCTTTTCCAAAATTGCTCCTTGCAGGCGGTTCAATTAAACCGTTGCAGTGTGTGTGTGTGTGTGTGTGTGTGTGTGTGTGTGTGTGTGTGTGTGTGTGTGTGTGTGTGTGTGTGTGTGTGTGTGTGTGTGTGTGTGTGTGTGTGTGTGTGTGTGTGTGTGTGTGTGTGTGTGTGTAGGTGTGTGTGTGTGTGTGTGTGTGTGTGTGTGTGTGTGTGTGTGTGTGTGTGTGTGTGTGTGTGTGTGTGTGTGTGTGTGTGTGTGTGTGTGGTGTAATATGTATGTTGTTGTATAGTTATGTATGCAGTGGTGTAGGGAATGTGTTAGTGTATGTATTGGTGCAAGATATGTATGTATTGGTGTTTTGTATTATATAATTATGCTCGTATGTATGTAATGGTGTAGGGTATGTATGTACTTGTATAGTAATGTAAATTATATATTTACAACCCTACATACAAATGTAGGGTTGTAAATATATAATTTATAATTTAGGTAGTATAGGTATGTATGTAATGGTTTATGTATGTATGTATGAAGGTGTAGGTATGAATGTGGTTTGGTTTAATTATTTGAAAATCATCATTCACTAGGTTAAAACCGTTTTAAAAACCATATATGTTTGGTTATTTAACAAAGGATAAGTATTTTAATGAATAAAATACTTTTTGGGTTTTTTAAGTACTATGTAACGTCAACGTCACGTCACTGTGTAATGGTTCAATTTATTTTTTGGGTACGGTAGGTATAATGTTGGTTTTTTGGGGTTGGGTAATTACTAAGAAACCTCATTATGACGTCAAGATATAGAACGTATAATGGAGGAAATAGGTTATATAATATACTCTGTAAAGCGTATAATTTAAAGCTAACCTTGTACCTCTGCAAACTATAGATAATGTAAACAAAAAGTTCTAACCACTTTTTTTGCTTACGCACCAACATTCCTACTACGCGCGACTCAGTATTAGTCAAGTGATTTTGTTCATCCATATCAATCTTCATGCAATAGATCTTTTGCAAATACTAACACAAACAGTAGGGATAGGGAAGGAATATTAGATAGCAGTCAACTTTATCTTTCTACTTAAAATGCACTTTGATTATCATATTAACCACAACTCCTCCGGCACTAAAACAACCGTGAAAATTTGGAGAGGTTCAATACTTTTGTCCTGGAGTGTAGTATAGATAGTTTTTATTGACTTTTATGATTTAAACATTTTATGGTAGAGATGGAATTTTGAAATAAGTATTCATACCGAATATTGAAGGATCCATTAACCTCAAACACTAAAAACATAATAAATTGATTATAAGATTTAAACGTTATAAGTGTCTATAATTTCATTAAGTACTTGTATTCAATAATCAACTTAATTCCTCAGATGCATATTTTTCAAATCGATTTTAATTGGATTTGTTCGGTATTGATTGGTAATAATATATTTGTCAAGTTCTACACTCGCGGTCATGTCAAATACTATCCTAACGCCACATTGGTACTCGGACGGACAGTAATGAGTAAGAAAAAAGTATTGTAAGTTTACTTGGGATAAATCCGACATTTCAATTTTATACAGTGTATTCAATTTTATTCAGTGAAGTAATATATTACAAAGCTTCAGGCTTATTCGTAGAAACAGAATTTCATTTACATTCACATATTTATAGTAAATCTATTTTCTCAAAACTACTCTTCTGTTCACTTTATATTTCACGACTAAATATTATATTTACGAAACATATATCCTAAATTGATACAAAATAATAAATAACGTAACTTGAATGTTTATGACGTATAAAGCGAAAAGTTTTAATTATAAATGTTTTTTTCCTCTAGATTGAACACACAAATAATACTCACAAAACATTTAAATTACAATTTTTAAAATAAAGGATTTTAATTTTTTAATTATTGTAAATATTATTTATTGACCCTTAAATATGCCATAAATGAATTCAGCCCTCGTAAACACTTTTTTGTTAATTTTTTATATTTTTAATAATTGTACAGGAAACAAGTTTACAAAAATAGTCTTAATGTAATATAAATATTTAAAATAACAAATGTGCATAGTTCTGTGCGTAATTATTTCAACGATGAAAGTGTAACAGATGAACAAATTTTAAGTTAATAACGAAATTATTGAGTAATAATTAGTTTTATTACATTTCACACTCATAATAATTATAAAAGATAATCTATTTCAATAGAATATTCATAAACAGTTGTTAATATTCATTATGTTATAGAACAAGAAACTTTAACTTTTTTTTTCTCGTATTTTGGACATGATCTATCACTTACATTTAAAAAAAATGTAAATTAAATATCTATCCAAACATAAAACATGTTGTCGCATATGTGTTTGACAAAGTTGTAATATTAACTAAACATATAAGATTTATCTTAGTCAAAACGTAATTTATTGCAATCAACTCTCGTTCTGGCTAGTCGTTACCTCATTTATGTTAAAAGACAAATGACTGACAGGTGCTCTTTAATTAAAAGGAAATAACAACTATGATGGCTATTATTTAATCTTTGTTAATTTTTTATAACTGACGATAACCTAACTGATAAGACTTAACTCTTCATTCTTCATATTACTCTGTCAGGAATTATTAAACTTTTATAAATATAATTATCTTTACATTGTGCTCTGTTTATTATTTATATAACACTTGAGATACGATTTAATTTAAAAAATACATTGACGTTTAATTGTAAATCACTATCTACACGGACAACATTATGAGGTGTTGGTTTATAATCTGTATGAAGTGTAGATTAACGTTTTATAATGTTTTTATAATATGCATACACTAATTAAATTATGTTCAGTGCCAGTAAATGAGAAGTTTCACAACCTCTATAATGTTTTGTGAGACTTTTCTGGTGTATATTAGTTTTGATTCTGACTAAAAATCACGTGCTATCTGCAATAATACGTGCTTTAAAATAATTCGTATAAATATAATGTGAGTGTCAAGTTAAAAGCAAACGTACTGTGTATACGGGTGGTCTTTAAGTAAATATAACCTATATTATATTTATGTATTTAACATTCATTAGTTTTTCACAATTGATTGTGTCCTTTATATCCACGCTGGGGGTTTTATATTTATTCTAGGAATAATATTTTTCTATTTATGTTTAAATATTTGTAATTATTATTATCCCAACACCTATGTTATGTTATGTTATATTAAAATTTAAGGAAATAAGAAGCATAAACTAATAAACACACAAAATATTTTGTAAGCTATTTATTTGAATAAAATTTATTATTTAATTTTCTGTAAACAATAATAAGTTTAAAACTGCAAAATAAGTTCACGTCATATTTTGGAGTTTTTTTTCGATTCCATCAGAATATCGTGTGATATTTGGACCATGATATATAATAAAAAAACACTAGTAAAAAGGTTCGTAGTTGTATAAAGTATTTAATATTGCATTAAAAAGGAGATGTAAATAAAAAAAAAACAAACTATAGGGAGATTATGACAAAGTAATTAGGACAAAACTAATGATTTTATAATTTTTGTTATAGTTAATTTTTTTTTGTATTTTAGTATAATATTTTCACAATGTGTTACCAATATTTAAGATCCTTATATATAATTATTAATATTTTTTCTTGACGGCTTTTTATTACACAAATTATTTTTGCGGAACTACTAAAATTTGTCCAATAAATTAAGCAAAGTGGCCATAGGATAACCGTTTTTTACCGACTAGGAAACGAAATATTATACTTAAATTTTAGAATAAGTTAACATTTTATTACAAATTAAAACATATATCTGTTGCATATATTGAATTATGACATAGTAAAATGGAAGTATGAATTGTTTAATTTCATATAACTACCTTGCAAATCTCACAAACAGGCTCATATTATTTAATCACTCTCTACACAATGTTTTTCACTTCATTCTACAAGCAAAACGATATTTACTTTGAATAATTTTCACTTTTCTTCACTTTTCCAAATTTTTCTCGTTTTTTATGTCTCCTTTATTCTTAGGATACTTCTCACCAGGCACCTGACTTCTTTTCCTTTTATTGTTGTCTTCCCGCCCCCTATTTATGGTTTTCTTTAATTAAATTTCTAATTTATAGGTACTTGATATCAGAATTGCTTCTGAACCTTTCTTCCTATTGTTTGAAAGATTTCTTGTGTTGAATTTAGAATAATGTCTCCCGGACATACAGCAAATGATGTTGAATACGCAACTCTTTCTGAATTATTTGGAAGAAACGTTTCAATAGAATATGTTGAAACACCACATGAAATCAAAATCTAAAAGCTGCAACTCTTTTAACTGTAGTACGATTGTAAACAAACAACTGTTGTATAGTTATTTATAGCCTTCTTAAAGAAATCTCAATTCGTTGTTTGGGTAAAATGCTAATCAAAATTCAACAGAACAAAGCCTTTTTATTTTCAAACCGTTATCAAAACTTTAAGTAAATATTTCTGGTTGCATTCAATCAGAAAGGTGCCGAAGTAAATATGGATCCTAGAGGAGCTCAATCTTCAAGTTGACCATTCCCTTTCTTTATAAAATAAATTGTATAATTAAATTAAAATAAATAAATATAAATTAAGTAAGTTCTATATGTAACCCTAGTTAAACTGATTCCTGTAACGTTTCTTCAATTTGTAGTTGCAGACTATTTTATCAAATAGTAATGGTCAACAAAATATTACCACATCACTTAACTAGATTAAACAATTAATTGTAAATCAATACTTACCTTATATCAGCACTATAAAATACCACTTTAAAATAAAAATAGTCTTTCTACAAAGTCGATGGTATATTCCTTACACTATTACTGGCATCCTTAAGGATTAGTTAACCGAGTTCTCGTAACACTATTAAGCAACCTCAAAAACATAAAACTGAGATGACCACGGTCCCCAATGTGTTACTACAATGACTATAAAATTACATTTTTAGTAAAATTGAAATTCACTGTAATCAAAAGTTGTTGTTAACATTGCACTGGAATATTATTTTGCGTGATGTTGTATCAGATAAAATTAAATCTCATAAATTACAATATCCTTTTTTAATCTTGTATTTCTGAAAAATTATGTGTTCCAATAACTACAAAACTTTCCATTCAAACAAGATGTTGTTTGAATAAACCTTCAATATTTTAAAACAATAGGTAGTTCTTATGACGTAAGATTGATAATTCCAAATGAATATAAAATAAAATTACTAGCAGTGCAGCTCCCTACTTTCGTAAATTAAGTCAGTTCTGGAAGACGTAAAAAAATGAGACTCTTGGGTATAATATTTTGTTGTAACACTTTACTTTATTACACATTATATCTTAGCTTGCATTAACAATTAATTTTAATTTAATAACTGGAGCTACACACTGGGCAAAATCTATAGAGTATGTTATACTATAGTTATTGTTACAACACATTAATGATTTTGTTTAGAATAAATGGTGTCCTCCTACTTGCGGTCAGTCCTATTTGCGGTCAGTCCTATTTGCGGTCAAGTGTAGTTTTATGAAGGATGATCAAGGTTCTGGAGGTGGAAGGGTTTCCAGTTTGCGGTCACATCTTGAGAGATAGTTAATTACTAATCACAAATCAAGTCGTTTGCCATCTTCAAGTGCCGGTCTACAGTTCTCGGTTGGCAGAATCCACAGGGATTCTTACTTACCAAATTCACTGTTTTGACGAGAGGATAGTCAGTCAGAACGAACAAACGACTCTGTTCACTTAAATAGAGCCTAAAAAAGGGGGAATAATAAACAAACACTGTATACATATATAAATAGAGAGGGAGAGAGCTACAACAAAAATAGATACTAATATTTATAGAATATACTCTTTCGCATTACAAGCATACTTCGTACTAAAGGTTCGCCAGTCCCAGACATTTTTAAAATAAGATTATAGATAAATTTGGATTGACTCAAAAAAACATTGAATTGAACCAAAAAAACAAATGGCATACGACGAATTTCGGTAAACGTTTCCCCCACTTCAAATCTTCAACACGACTTTAGGGGGACGAGGCCAAACATAAATAAATGTCAATACTTAAAATACTCCGGCCAAACCTGTTAGACACGATTTACAACCTAGTGTTTGAGACAGTGCCGCACTAGGCTCACTATATGGGGTTCAAATATGTGACCGCAAATTGGACAAATATCTTTCGATTAGCCCACGACATTTTTGGGGTGACCGCAAAATGGACGGTTTTACCCTTGACCGCAAAATGGACTGACCGCAAGTTGGATACAACCGAATAAATTACATATAAATAAAGATAATATAATTTCGAAAATCGTTTCCCCAACTTCATTCGTTATATTCAAAAATGCCTCATTTAAACATATTGCATTTACGTGTCTTAGGCAGCAGTAAACAATCACTTTTTTTATCAGTTTGAATGTTATCTTATAAAATGTAGTTATAAAATTCTGGAGGTGAAATTGATATAAATATCAAATATTTATAACTCTATTATTTTTCTAACTGTAAAACTTTTGATTAAACTTCCTTTTAGAACCAAGTATGATTTAGCGATTGGCTTACACATACAATGATAGATATTTCAAGATATATTGTATACAGTGAGATATTGAATATTGCTAAAACAATTTCAAGAAACATTGGAATTCTCAAGAACTTTTGTAAAATCGTTGTTTTATTGTATAATATTGTAAATTGTGGAGTAATTTATATATTGAACAATACATTAGTTGTATATAATATATATATATATATATATATATATATATATATATATATATATATATATATATAGACGCTGCGAAAGTAAATTATTTGTAAACTTTAAAACTGTTAACGGTGGAAACGAGTTTCTCCAATTTTATACAATTTTTCAAATACTAAAACCCAAGGTACTACGGAAACAAACGATATGTTTGTATCTATCACGTAAAAAAAAATTAAAGATAATTTTATTAAATTCCAAACTTTACTTTGTGTTTAATAAAAGTGATGTCTGTGAAAACATAAATTGATACTTAGATTAAGTTTATAATAGTCTGAACATGCTTAATTGCGAAACAGCAATACTTGTTGATTTGTAAAAGTTCACATGTGTGTTATTATTTACCGTTTACATTGGTTTCATAATAAATAAATGTACAATTAAAATTAATATATTATACTAATGTCTATACGTACTTAAAATAAGAATGTAAAACGTAAATTCGAGAATTTATTCTATTTCATTTTTTTTAAAAAATAATACACTACGAAAATAATTTTCTAAAAACGAAATTCTAATGTTTTCTTAAAATTTGACTAGCACTAATAATAGAGGAAGAATGGATAGATGTTTCGCAACAATAGATCAACAATTATGGCTAGGTCATGTCGGCTTAGTAATGAAGTAGGATAAATTATATTTCTAACATTTTTATACCAGGTTTTCATTAATATTTATTTAACGAGAATAAATCTATTACAGAAATTAAAAACATTATTTTACTGTGAACATAATGTGATAATATGGTCTATTTTAAGTCCACGGTTTATTGGAGATACGATAAAATCAACATATTTAAACTAATTTATCTTTTTTGTTCACTCACTTTATGAATTTCTTAATTAAGATATATAAATGTGTATATATATATATATATATATATATATATATATATATAATTTCAAGTTATAAGTTACTTTGAAGCTAAATATATTATTCGCGCTTTTATTTGTATAAAATTTAAAACAAAATTTCATTAACTTACCTTAATCCATGCGTTAGTATGCTACAACTAAATCAATATGAAATAATGGTATTTAAACAGCTAATAACCTGATTTAGTTTCAAATAAATAACTTATTAGTTTTAATTTTGTTCATACTGATGACCAACGGTACTTGATAGAATTCCATGTTATGCAAATAAAACACACAAAAATTCTTTAGTTAAATTCTATAATTTATTGGTCTGCTGTTTTATTTGTATTATTAAATTTACTCTTATGTCAACAGATGACTTAATTTATGTTATTGTTTATATTTTTTTTTTTGGTCACATTTGTGTATGTGTAATTGAACAATGAAGTTTAGTTTAGGGTTTTTATTTTTGTCATTATTCCTAATAATAAATTAAAGTAATATTGTAACATAATTAAGCGTAGATGGTAATTGTCTTCAAAGTTATATCGTGGTGTGTTTACCATAAAGTAGACATAGGAGAATTATCTAGGCTGTTGTTAGAAGAATATCTGAAAATGTGTAGTGTTTTTGATGATTTTATTATTCATGCTAGAAGCTACAGATTGCCTATTTTATCATTCAGCATGTAACTATGTTTCTTTGCTCTCCATTGACGGAGAGTTTTCTGTTCATAATGAAATGATATGTATTAGTAATTTTATTCTCAAGTTATGTATTCAGAGTATATATGGAAAACGGTAGGATCAATCATGATTATGGAACTGGAAATATTCTCAAAAACTAACGGCTCATAGGGAACTTTGATACAGGAAATATTGATGTGATAAGTTTGACTTAAATACAGAACTTATCACAACACCCAATTTTAAAGAGACCGAAAACCAAAAATAATGATAGAAATGCAAAGAATAAAATAATATTTGTTCAAGAACATCATGTAAAAATCAATTCCTTTCAAGATTGGTTTTAAATGTGCTGTCTCAGATTGTATACCTATTATAACCCTACATGGGTGACATAAGTAATAAATGTCGTTATTACTCAGAAATATATTTCAAAAATGAAGAAACTAAAGGAAGCTTCACCCTTTGTTGTTCTAAAGGTAAAATAAAACTACCGAGACATTATGTATCTGATGACATAAAGAAATTATTTAACGGCAACGACGTAAGGACAAAACATTTCAGAACCAACAGACGTCAGTATAATAATGCGATGTGTTTTCTTTCATTTGGTGCCAATATATGCTTACCTTCCGGAATGTACCATATAGTTCTAATATTCAAAGATTTTTACATAATCTAATTTCACCTTTGTACACAGAACAAACTAAAAATAGTGCATACGGACAATTATATATTTTTGATTTTGAAAATGCAAATGGATTAGGGCTGAAAAACAATTTAAATTTTATTTGATTTTTTTTGAAATTATGGCCTGTGACATTCAAAAGTATAATTCTTATGCTCATTTTTACAAAGCCATGCATACAAGATGGAGATGTATTTTATGATACCAAGTCACAATTATATCTTCTAATAATAAATTACGTTGTATAATTACATTTTTAACGAGACAATGAAATAAGAAAATTAAGCTTAATTTAAAAATAAAAATAATTTTACAAAATATTAAATAAAAAATTGTAAATGTAGTCCTTTATATACCTTTGCAGATTTCACGAGTAGAATATTTTAGTAGGGGGTGATTTTTGACAATGGGGGGGGGGGGGACAAATGGATTTTTTGACAAATTATGTCACTTTAACAATGGTTAACTGATACAGAGTTTTAAAGGTATTTAAAAATAAACGTTTTGAAAAAGATATCTTTTGAAATACTTTGTCCCGATTCTAGATGATGCTACTAAATAAAAATAATAATTTAACATTTTATTTCCCAAAACAAAATTTTTCTAAAAATGCTAATAAGACACCTTTTCAAACAATATTGAATATTGAAATGTTTTAACAGCTTTAAAAACATTTGAAAAAAACTTTTTTCAAGTTAAATATAAAGCTTATAACAACTTAAAATATTGAGGTAGGTCTTTGGGGTTGACGTTAAAAGTCTTTCAAAATTGAAATATTTAGTGTTAATATTTGGTCTTATCTCAACCGTTTCTAAATCTTAATTTATCTTAACCCTATCTATCAAATCAACAGTTATGTTTGAAGTATCATTATTTTTTAGGAAAAAATCAATTGAACAACAATCTTGTATACACACAATGTCCTTAAAATCGAAAGGTGTTCTTATTCTGATGACTTATACTGATTTATTTAGTTTGTTGTTAATTACTTTTACAGCACAATCGCACTCATGTAGATTGCCAAGCATTTTATTCGTGGCTATATACTTCATGTCAACTATTCCATCAACACGGTTGTGTGTACAACTACTTTTACAAAGTTTAATATTGACTTGTAACTATTGTCGTGAAACATTTGTAAGATTAGGATTTAATGATGTTTTATTATGTGTTACATTTTCTACACATGTAGTCTTTTGATTCCATGGAGGCAAAATTGTGCACTTATTTATTACCACATTGTAATATTTGTTAACAACTAAATTGTTTAATATTGTTGATATGTTGATTAATCAGTGTCCAATGTACGTACATTCTTTAAGATAAGTATTTTAAATTATTTTCCTTTAATTAGACTGTAGATCTTACCATTTTTATATTTAGATCAATTTTGAACAATGACTGAAGTTTTAAATTAACTTTAAAAGATAGGTATGTTATATTTTTTACAATTTATTTCACCTTACACCTAAAAGCCCTCCATAACTATAAATACAAAAACATAAAAGCAGACACTAACTTAAAAACTATTCCTTTACAGTACATCTGTTTAGGAAAATTACTGCAGTTACGTTTTTATAAAAAGTAATTCTTGATATCATAAAAAAATTGAATAGTTAAATGTATTCCTTCTATAAGTCAAATTAAAACTACTTCTTCTATTCTTCTTCAAGTAATACTTGCAATCGTTGGTCTGTAATAGTAGAATTAATAGTGTGATATCAATAAATCACTTCTTGAAATTGTGAAAGTTATACAAAGTCTAAGGTTAATTAAGTTTAATTCACATATCCACTCTAAAAACACACTTCAAAATAACCATCTCCCTACTAAACATCAATACCTAACTTTGCATCAAAAGGGAGGTGAATACACGGGTTCCTTTATACAATTCATATTACAATTTTATTACTCTTATATAATCATATGTGTAATTCCATTAAAGAAAAAGGTGAAATTCCAAATTGAAAAAATATAATGAAATATATGATATTGAAAATAATGTTTAATGCAGTATATATGTGTTGGTGTGTATATACATTTGACATACACGAGGTTAGTTTTTAATGGAATCTGGCAAGAATTGTCATCTTATCAATTTGTAATTTAATGTGTCTATGGTAAATTTATGATTTTTACATTCCATACTAAACAATATAAAATTTACACTCTGTTTGAATTTGGTTTCACTAATGACTTAAATTGGTGTAATATAACAATAGGTTTATAATAACTTATGCATGCAAATGTTGTTTCTGATCAAAATATAATCAAGAGTGATGATGATTATGTTTTGCATTTTTTTTTAGAAAAAAGAGAGCGGTACGAAAATAAAATTAAAATAGTAATTTTTTACTTTAATAAAATTGTATTCTCTTCACCCATAGACAAAACTCATTACTTTCCTGCAGTATCTGTAGAAAAGGAAACCTTAAAAGTAAATCATTACTTTATTGGGTAAAATTATAAAGGAACAAAAAACAGACCCCCAACAATTGAGATCTAGTTTTTCTTCAATTTCACCAACTATAAATCAAATTAAACGACATGTGTTCTGTGTTCGTTCATCGTTAATAAGCTATGGATATCGTATATAATAATAAAAATAAAAGTATTTTCTTACCTTCAATATATCTCATTTATGTCTACCAATACATACTGTAGTACACGAGGACTATGGTTATATATATATATATATATATATATATATATATATATATATTAGTATTAATATATTCTCTCCCGACAATATTTTTAATGATAACACTTTTTTTCAGTATTAAGGTAATGCTTTCTCCAAATACAATGGACAACAAACATAACTACATATAAACAATTCAAATATAAAAGCAAGACATAAACAATATTATGGAACATATATATATTTAAAAATTTATTTCTATACAAATTAGTATGTTCATTCATGTTCCCTTTGATTAAGTAATATATCATCACAATATTTCTATGTAAAGTAATAACAAGATTTTGAAATGTAAATTTTTCTGGTAATTACTACCAATTGTCTTCTCTCTTATTGATCTCATTGACCTACGCTTTACCATTGTACATTCAAGTATAAATGAGAGGCCTGATAAAAATAGAGTCAGCAAATTCTTATGTGAACAAAGGGGAAACACTTTAGTGTTTTAAAGTAAGTTATTCAAACGTTTTGAGTGCATTTCATTTATTTTTTGTGCAATTTTTATGTACTTTCTGCCTTTTACCTTTAAAAAGGAATTATCTTACTTCATGTCGATAATGTTGTAGTTAATGAAAAGTTTCATTTAAACTGAAATTTTTTCAAGAATAGTTCTACTGTATGATATTGTAATAAAGAAAACGTACGTCATTTTTGCTCAACAACGGAAAAGATTCTACATCGACTACATATTTATTATTGCATTTTATAATCAATATTTACATATCTATTATTTATATAGATATATTTATTGTTTGTACATATATTATTCCTTCAACTAACAATTTCCGTTTTAAATTTGAAATAAGATTTAATCAGTACAAAAGTCAATAAATGGTTATTTTATTTATCACATTGTTGTTCAATTATAAAACATATTTTATTTATATTTGCAAATAAACTTATCTATTTGAGGCTCAATGTGGGTTGATTTTAGTTCTGTAATACATTCAAACATTGTTAAATAAGACCATATAATAATTTATTACTTACAAAATCTCCAAGTTGTTCATAAAGTTATAATAATGCATAGATATTCATTTTTTGTTTTAAGATTGTTTAAAGAATAGTTGATATTATTTATGAAAAAATTGTCACTTCATTACTTCAAACTTATCATTTTAATTAGAAAATTATTGGTTGTACTAAATTTCTAGGTTTCAGTTAAAAACAAAATACAATATTATTTTGTTTATTCGTCACAAGTTGTATATGTTATTTTATTCCGAATTGTTTTTTTAAGTTTTTTTTTTTTTTAAGAACAAAAAAGTTTTTATATTAAACCCTCTCTCGTATTTTGAACAAATTTACATACAACTAATTACAAATAATGTCAGATAAACAGATTCATTTATCTATTATTTGCTGAATGTAGGTTAGTATTTATTCTTTCTTATGATTTACTTTACTAAAGGTGACCGCCCATCCTCCCACCTCCAATGCAATCAATTTCGTTAAATTTAATATGTTGAAATAAAAACATCATTAAAACTGGTTTAAATTAATATTTTTTTCGTTTATAGGGACCCGAAGACGTCGATTTCATGTTTACCTTTAATTAATAAACAAAGTGTCTTAACAAAGTTTCTATGGTGTTGGTATTGGCACTATCACTAAGTCAAAATTTTTTGTGTGCTGAAAAAGAGATTGTATATGAAGTTGTTGCTCCTTTATTATAAATATGTAAAGCCAATAGTTACACTTTATATAAATATATATATAAATAATATTGAGCTTGACTTGGGAGATGGTGTACTTGATAAAGTAAAATTTAATATTCTCACAAACAATACATTTACTTATTGAAACGGTTTTGAATAAATACACGTAATTACAGTGAGAATTTATGTTCATGATTTATTTCATTTATTAATTTAATTCTGTGTTTTTCTATATAGGCAAATACATTGTTAGATCCAATCATTGATTTTAATGTAATACTTCTATATAACGCAATAAATTTTTTTATTAGGTTCAAAGTAATGTTTTAGAACATAGAATGCAATTATTATTAAAGAAAAAAGAGTTTTATTACAATACGATGTCAATGAAACGTTTATATATATATATATATATATATATATATATATATATTAGTAATAAAACATAACTTGGGGGACAAAATATTAAAATAAGAAACCTGAGAAGTGTCATAAGAAAATACAGCATAAACAAACATAAACCACGCTGTTAAAATAACGCATTCATTTATATTTATTAAAAATGCTCAACCATTATATTTTGAAAGAAATACTTTAGCGTTCTATCCCTCAAATAAAGAACTACACTCAGACCAAAAACACACCCGCACGGACGCATAATTGTTTTTTGACGAATAAGACAGGAACGTCTTTAGATGTTCATAAGATTATATAGACCAGTTATTATTGAGTTGTACTTATTTAAAGTAGTAATCCTTTTAATCAAAACAAATAATGGCTTCTAAGAAATGTTATAATATTATATCCCTCCTTATTGTCAATATTTCTTTGAGGCTATTCTGATTAAATGCTATCTCTATTGCTCCTCACAAACATTTTCAATCGCAGAGAGAGAGAAGATAGGTTAACAGAATTTTAATAGGTTTCATTTAGTCTCCTTCTGTAATAGTAGTATTTTGTTATTTAAAAAGATGAACTATCACAATATATATATATATATATATATATATATTGTGATATTTATAACATTTATATATATATATATATATATATATATATATATATATATATATATATATATAAATGTTATAAATAATACAGGTTGAGCCACTTTAAATTGTTAAACATTTTTTTTTTATATAAAACTGAAACAATGTTAACAATATTTAGCTTACACAACAAATGCTGTTGGTACAGAGATCCGATTAAAAGAGCTTTAGAACTGAAGTTGCACAAAATGGAAGCATTATTATCACACACAATGTTTTTGTTGTCAAACAAAGTTAAATAGCGTGGTGCATTATAGAATGGGAGTTTTATACTGTTTAATATTACATGACCAAAGGATTTTGTTTTGACAATATTTTTAAGGTTTAATGAAGCAAGTATGCGATTATAATAACATTGATTTAAATTAAATTTCATTTATATAAAAACGACATTTTCATTTAGAGAAACGGACGTCATGTTTATCTTTCTCCTCTTGTTTCACAGAGGTAGCTATCATGACCTCACTATGTAGATATGGAGGTAGCAATCATATATACTTATTTACTAGTAACCATGGATTAAATTTCATCTTTCATATGATCTCTCTCTCCCTCTCTCTCTCTCTCTCTCTCTCTCTCTCTCTCTCTCTCTCTCTCTCTCTCTCTCTCTCTCTCTCTCTCTCTCTCTCTCTCTCTCTCTCTCTCTCTCTCTCTCTCTCTCTCTCTCTCTCTCTCTCTCTCTCTCTCTCTCTCTCTCTCTCTCTCTCTCTCTCTCTCTCTCTCTCTCTCTCTCTCTCTCTCTCTCTCTCTCTCTCTCTCTCTCTCTCTCTCTCTCTCTCTCTCTCTCTCTCTCTCTCTCTCTCTCTCTCTCTCTCTCTCTCTCTCTTCAGAATAATACAGGAAACATTTTATAATATCTGGTATTTATATATCATCATGAATTTATAGTTACAGTTATCCACTTAGGTTTTAAATCAATTTTATTTATAGTCTATCTTTGAAATTGCTAAATTTACATCTGAAAATCGAAGTAAGTTTAAACTCATTCACAGTTAAGTTCCAGCCTGGAGATTGTCTTACATAACAGTTTCAAGTTGGTGACGGGCGATGCCAATTTAACTTTACAACATCCATATATTTTGTACCCATTCAAAAACATGGATCTCGAAAACCAGACCTTCCTTAACATTCAACGAGATTCATTTACATTTTAACGTTTATCTATTTTCTTTTAACCGAAACAATTGTTGAAAGGGTTTTACATACAGTACGTACGGAAACAGTACATTTAATGTTAAATATAATATACAGAAAACTGTGCCCACAGTTGGAATTGAACCCGATATATTAGCAGATAATTTTATTTATTGAATATAAAGCCTTTAACATGCGGCAAATGGATACTTGGTTAAGATTATTATTATTAATTCAGGTGGGTAATAGAGGATGGTGCATCTTTTTTAAAACTTGGTTGGCACAACGATCACAGCCCAGACCAATCGACTAAAACTAAATACCACTCAGTCAGCCAGCACGTGATGAGGGACTATTACTAATAGCCTACTCTAAATAGTTACTAAAATTAGATATAATATTATTTTATTAACTTACTTATCAATATTATTGTACACTAGGTATTGACTCTAACAAAAATAGTGGTCCGGATTTAGACACTAGCCTAAGATGGCCGCCATTCTACACTGCACCGGCGATCGCGGAAAGCCAAATATTTGTGCACCATTTAACCCGGGGTCGACTGACTCTACCCAATTTGACTATTAAGCCATTATTTTGGGGGGGGGGGGGTTTAAACTAGGAACAAAAAGGTAAATACAATGATGAATATGCGTTAAATGTGATACTTGCAGCCTTCCAACAGGTCCAGTTCTTTCCGAACGTGGTGCACAACTGACCCATCTTTCGTGCGTGACCCGACTTCTGAGCTCGCAGGTTGGGGGAACCCGCAGGCATCATCCGCTGCCCCTGCATTTGTGGCACCGGGCAACTGGTAAGGCACCGGATGCGAACACGTGACTGCCACCCCGAGTGCAGGGGGAATTGTGGTGGGCAGATCACCACAAACATTTCAACTTATTGAAAATATATGAATAGTCTCTTGTTTCACATTACTTAAGAATTCCATTGTTTATTCTAATCCTAAGTTATAATTAGCGATATTCCTATACATTTAAAATATCAGATATATATTATCAATGACTACATAAATACTATAAGACACGACATGGCCATGTTAAATATTCTACGCTTATTCTTGAGTTGACCAATATACGCTATGGTGTGGAGCTGTCGCTATTTGCTATAGAATCTGAAGTTTATGTGACTGGCGCTAGGTGGCTCTACAGTCAAACAATGTTTCAGTTGCGCACTGATGCCACATATGGGACCAGAGATGCGAGGGAAGGTCGAGAATCGCTTATCTCAGCGCACGAACTGACAACACTGACTATGCTGTGTCAACAGTTGTACAGTCTAAACCAAGTGGGATGCGTACAGTCAAGCACCTGCTGCTAGCGCTTTCTGATAGCTGTGTGTCAAACTTGTGACGAACAGCACCCGTAAAGCGTAGACTATTTCCCTATCCTATGTCGTGTCTTATAGTATTTATGTAGTCATTGATATTATTTTCAACAATTTATTAACACAATAAATTTTATGCAATACAGTAGAAAGATAAAAATTTTGATTATATATTATTGTAATTCTGAGTTGGAGTTTAGAATTAGTCTAAAAATTGGAGTACAGTATATTAAAGGTTTCTATTATACTGGAGTTTGTAGAAAAATCACCAAATATTTTAATTTTCTATTTAGTTTTTTAATTTATGTTTCTTCTGCTCAGGCTATAAAATCTAGAAAGCTGATATATTTACTAGAGCTTAAATACTTGGTCTATATAAAATAACCTTTTTTATAATAATTTGTAAATTTACTTAACACTTTTCAGGATTTAAAGAAAATAACAATTAAAACAAAAAACATTGGCAAAAATACATTTAGTAAAATATATTTTAATTCCTTCTCTGATGCCGCATTTAAAACGCATCACGTTTGTGTCAAATTTTAACAGCTCTATTTATTTATTGAACCAGATAAAAATTATCATGTTAAAACGCTCTTTTATCTTTAGTTAGATAGACAAAATATAAACTGTAAATATTGTTCTCTTTTAATAAATCTATTAAAAATAATATAAAGATACTTCCCCATTGTTTTCAACATATTTAGTATTCATAGTAAAATAATGTAAAGACATACTGGGACAAATGAAGATGTAAAATGGTTTCATGCAATTCACCCCACGATACTGAGGCTATTGACTGGAAACTCAAGTCAATTAATCATAACAGCTGCGTCTGACGTTGTGGAGTGTGTTGGAAGCTGTCAAGTACTCCAATTCTATGTTTCACTATAAATATTGTCCATATTTGTCAGTTATTTAATGAATTTATTTTAACAATAATTCGCATAATAAATTGAAAGTAGCTATTTCAATTTATGTAAAATAATTAACTGGTTTTTATTATTAGATGTATGAACCAGAGCAGAAGTTATGATTATTTGTTTCAATCTTCTAATTAAACATAACTTAAACGTGAATATAATTACGCATATTAAAACATATCTTAACTAAATTTATTTGCATGGATCTTCAGCCGTTTAGGATATATATCTCTTATATGTTATATTTCACCCCACATAAGATTTAGCTGATTTATTTTACAACAAAATAAAATATTTTTTCACGAAATCAATAAATAGGATAAAGTAAAGCTTTAAAAGTCCTTTCAATATTCAAAGTGAGGTATATTTAAAAAAAACAATTAAGGCTAAACATCCCAGGATTAGGTACAAATTCTGCCACCACGGCGCAGCACCAAAATGGAGTCATTTTGTATTAATGTTTATTGGTGGAATTTTCGTCCGATTTTTATTTGAAAAACTGATTTGTAAACAGAATAATATTACAATTTACGCTACGTAAGCCTAATTTTAATTAAGTTATTGGTTAAAAAAATAATAATAAGATCTTCATGTTAAAAAAAGAAATATGCAAATCGCAGGTAGTCATTTTGTAGACAATAATTTTTAATTAATTTTACACTTTTAATATTTAAAATCGCCCGAGTGGTTAAATCGGTATCATGTTTTATACATTTAAAATAATTCCTCTTAGGGGTATGAGCGCGGGAGACACGAAACACTTGCAGGGCCGAGGTGACTCACTGTGGCACCCCCCACCACGTCGCTCGTCTTACAATCTTTGTGCTGGATGACTACTTTCCCGCCCTTCCACCCATGTGCTCTCGGTTATTAGTTACCGTGATTCTTCTTAGGGATTTGTTTCGTCGTCTGTTTATAATTTTTATTGGGAACGTTATTTTGTTAAACTTTTATGTTCTCCATGGATTGCCCAGGAACAACCAAATCTAAAAAAACAGATTCTTCTTGAGGGATTCAATGGCGAAATATCAAGGGCCAAATAGCCTAAACGATGGAACATAGATCCTTGTAAAAATGTTTCGTATATTAAATAGAAAGTCATTTGATCTGTTATCGTCTAAAGCTAGATTCGTGGAATCTATCTAGTATCAATTCGTGGAAGTGTCCGCTTCGCACAATAACAGTATCTGTCTGGATTACGGCAATCACCGCATCTTTTAAATAACATTTGATATTTATACTTTAAAAATATCAATTTACAAAATAATGGATGTGGTTTTTGAGTAGTATTGCAGACATTTTGTCTGTTGATAAAATAGGCAGATAATCTGTCTTTATACATTGTGTGTAAAATTGATGTTTTTACATTTATTATTAAGTGTAGAATTTTTTTTTTAAAGTTCAAACAGACGCCTTTATAATATGTTCATGCTTGCTATGTTGGTAAAAGATATTATTAAAAATGTGTATACAAAAAATCTACTACAAATCTTAGTCATTTAAAAAGTGTCTTTATTTATAGAAATAACACAAAATGGTCTATAAACATATAACGAAGCGTTTTAAAAGCGTAGGCTAGGAAATAATTTATTTTAAAAGCATAGGCTAGGTTTATAAGAACGTTTGTCATTATATTTTGATCCTTTAAATCACTTCCAAATATAGGTCGATATTTTTTTAAAAAAATCTTAATGTGAGCAACTTGGAATTCAGGGGTATGCTGAAGTGTGATGATGAAATCAATACTCAATGTGTCTTCTCCCTATTTGAAAGATTATAACCAACTTTAGAGGTGGGGGTGGGATACCTTGGTAACATAACATCAACTTTATTCACCATAGGAAATTCCTTAAGATTTTTAACATGCAAGTTTAAAATTATTTAATGGATTAAATATAATATATAGTGAGTGATTCAAAATTGCACACTTAATTTTAGAGAGATGAGTTTAGATTTAACGCAAAGAAACATTTTTGTATGTAAACATATGCCCACAAACGCATCGTTTAGCGACTTCGGCTAATTTGTATTTTTACAAAAAAACATATATTTCCGAAAGTAGATGAGATTTATGCAGCGAAAATTTTATATACGAATTAGTTTACAGTAACCAGTTTACCAGTATACGAGAAAAACAAGATTTAAGTTTCTATATATATAAAAAAAAAACCTTAATTTAAAAAATGCTGTAGTTAAATATCTCTAAAACCCTTACCAAAAACATATATTTACATACAAGAAAAGGTTTTTTCCTTTTTAAGAAAACTTATAACATAAATTCTTGTTAATTTTCTAAAACACTTAAGATTAGAATAAACAAAACTGTTTTGGAAATATAGTATTATAATTGATATTAAAAACATAACAATCCATTGTAAAAAAATGAAAATGTTTCCCTTAGCAGTTAAAATTCGGTAACAGTTTATGTATTAAAAATTTTAATATCTAATAGTTTTCTCTCGGTTTCTTGAAAAATGAAATAAATAAATAAATTACGTGAGTGAGGAACATTTTTGTTTCTTGTAAATATTTCGTGTTATTAACCAATAAATATTTTAAACATCAGCTATTATGAAAATATGCCACTAAAATCTAGATTTTCTGATATCCCGTTACAGTGTTACTAACATAATGAGTATACCAAATTTTCATTCAATATCTTTTCAATATCCCAAGATTTTTATTTTTTCTATCTGTGAATTTTTTTTTTTCGTCTAGAAACAGTGAATCTGAAACCAGGGGTCTATTGCCGTTTGTTATGAAAAAAGATTTAAAATAAACACATTTGTTATGCAAATGCTGCATAAAAAAATACAATACTACTAATTAATGTTTAAAAAACAGGATTGATATAGTTATTTGATAATAATAGTACCCTCATATTATGTGTATTTACTATAATAACTTATTTTTATAGTGTTAAAATATTTTTGATTTAAATTGACATAAGGAATATTAATTTAAGTTTAATCCTAAATTATTTCTAATTGGAATATTTTTCATATGTAATTGCAATTTAGTATTTCTTGGTTTGGACTTTAGTAGTAGTAGAGAATAAATTCCTGATAAGTCCATTATTGCCTGACCATAAGAAGTTTTTTTTTACTAAATCTCTCTACCTTTAAGATATCCAATAACGTTTTGTCTGAAACATAATCAATGATATAATTCCTAAATGGTACATGTGATGTTGTTGCTAATATGATTGTAATAATATATAGTATATGATGTTGTCTGTACAATTAATTTCTGTATTACAAATTTTTGGCGTAATATTCAAAATGAAAACACTTCATTTCGATATTCTGAATAAGAGCTCTAACATATTTTAAATTCGCGTGGAAAGAGATCATGTAATTATATTTAAAAAATCTAAAAAACCACGAATGCAGATAAAAATGTCTATAATTTAAAATTACAATACATTGTTTGTCTGATATTTCTATAATAATTGACAATAACATAATATTGTATAATAATTTAAAGTGAATTTTATACATTTACACTAGTTACCAGCTTATCTGAACTAGGTCTGTAGATAAAGTATACCCAAATATATTATAGTTGAAAGAGAAAAGACTATCTCCTGAAGACGTGAAGAGATAAATGTCAAACATCAATCTTGATAAAGTTGATATTCAGTTGAAATTGAAGCTGGTGTGTAGACATTGACGTCTTAATCACAGTAGAATTATTGATTACCTAGTAATATTCTTAATCTTCCTGGCATACAGCACATTTGCATGAACTGAACCTTATCTAATCATTAGGTATAAAATAATTAGATATCCAATAATGAAATGTATCTGAGCGTAATAAATTATATAAAATTTGAACTTTCGTCAAATATCAGGGTTTAAGTAATAATCTTACAGAGGTAGATGTGAAGAATTAAACCTTGACTGTCTTTTCGTATTATCTTTAGGTTATAGGAAAAAGCGTTTTTGAAATTTATTTTCATCCATAGTGGTAATTTGTAATTGTTGCTATATTCGGAACTGAATTCCAAAAATTAAGAAGATTAAGCTAATTATATTTTCTTTGATGTTTCTTTTTAGAGTAGATTTTATTGTTAATTATGTGAATCACACTAATAACTCTAATATAACTATATTAGATATGATTTAATAAATATATGAAATTTAGGAGTTTTGTATAACGCTAATTAATTTTAATAATAAAGGAAAGATTACATATTGTTAAGTCCAAATTTATTCACCAAATTATAAATATATTTGTTTCACTAGAATAATACGTTTTGTATATTTTAGTGCTAATATACAAAATCCAAATGAAATCAGTTTCTAAATCCATTATGCTTTAATATAGAAATAGAAAAACAGTCCAGACAGTATAATTAAGACAAACTTCAGCCAACACACGAGAGTAGAGAACCAAGACAGAATAACCCCTCTGTTGCTTTACAAAATTATTATTAGGCTTTCTTTATTCCCCTGACAGCTCAATAAAGCAAAGTAACTAGATTACTTCGGTCCCTACAAAAAGGACACTTCTTTTATTACAGTAATCCTACACAAAGGCTAAATTGCTTCAATAATTCGAAACTATACAAAGCATGTATAATAGTTACACATAGCACATTATTAGAGTACTTTAATACAATACACCATAGGCTTACCACCTCATTAAGTAAACTTTACGAAACCAACCTCTTCTACGGATAAATCACAAGAGTTCAAAAATTGAAAACAAATAGTTTCCAAATATACAACTAAACGACCGAAAGGAAGGAATTAATTCAATCGTCATTAAAATTAGACATTTTTATTTTTTATTTTTTTTACAGAAAATACATGATGATATGTTAATATTTTTAATTGAAAAAAAAAAATAATAATTAGGAAAATGCTCTATCGCTGGTACAGTACTTGACAACATGGGGTCTTTATTTGCAGTTGGTTTGTATAATTTTTTTATAAGGATCGAGAGGTTTTCAGCCTTTAAATAATGTAAAATGGAATTTTCTTCTCCTAAGCCATCAAATAGATAGCATGATAGTTTTATCTGCTGTTTAATTTGTACTACTTTTTATCACGTGTTCCAGAAGAGTTAAACCTTTTCCTTATACCCTGGTTTCAACATGATTTGATTTCAAATTGCATTCAACTTCATACATTATTTCAACGGGTTTTGTAAATATTCAACAATTAGTTTTGGACAAATTCTCATAAACATTTAATTTTGTTAATATGCTAAACATTTTACTTGGATTGATTATAACTCTACATATAGTCCTACAGTTTCCTAAAAAATATTGACATTAATGAAATACAAAGAATGTAGAAAATACCAGTATTAACTAAATTAACATTAGGAAATCAAAAGTTCCTAATTTCATTCAACTTTCTTTTGTCACATCTTTTCTGTCGTTAATAGCTTATCTCATCACTTGCTTCAATCGTATTAACAAGGCAGCATCAACTTCTGAAACAATTATTCTCTAGGGCCTATATAAGTTTGCTAAAGTTTTAGAACTAGTAGAAAATCGAATTTATTTTATACAAATAACACCATTACATCACTTTTTAAGCTTGTTACGGAGATATTAATTGAATACAAAATTTTCCACTCAAAGGCCAATGTTAAGTAAACGCTAATATTTGTTTAGTTTTTATTCTTTATAAATGATGAGGTTTGTCGATAATAATATGTTCACCGAATGCAGAGTTTGTATATAAAGCCCTCTTAGGCAAGTGTTCCATAAATCTTTTGTTGAAAGATTATAGGCCGTCTGTCCTATTAAAAAATGGGGCATTCACTACAAGTGAACTTGTATACGCCAGTCTTATCGTGTTTGTCATTATTTATGTCTTTTATTTGGTTATTTAAAAATATAATAGTTTGTTTGAGAGTTAAAGGTTTAAATAATACTATGTCGATTAACGTTCAGAGACTCTAAAGAAGAAAGGTTTAATTTTATTTTACAAATCAGATCTAGAAAACACGATGGTTACTTGTTTATTGTCTTACTGCTTTTTATGTCCTTAAATATACCCACCTAAAAGAGGTAGGGTGCATTACGATGAAAACAAGAGAAAGGAAAAATGGTAGAAGTAATGTCAAATCCAGACATCAATTCTACTTGTCCTTAGTTGTAAAATCGGTGGAATTATTCTTGTTTATATATATTCTCTGCTAAAAAACTAGATTTTATATATGTTTAGGTGTCACTATTCTCATGATTTATTTACTTCAATTTCCATTATTGTTATTACACCATCCCATCAGTTTTTTTTAAGTATATTTATAACAAATAAATGTTTTAGGTGATTTGATTGTCTCAGTACATAATTTTTTACACCGTAAGAACATTGTCCGTACGGCCGCTACGGAAATTGACAACTGTACTAGAAAAACAAAAAAAGAACATATAGCTAATGCATTCAAAATGAAACAAACCCCTGAAGAATTTGAATATCGAATTTTCACATATCTCAAATCAAAATTATTTACAATATTTGACTTAGCAATAATTGTATTCACCCTTACTAAATTAAAACGCCTTTTAGACCATGAAGTTGTTTTCCAAAAATACATTCCGATTTTCTCATTCGTTCTTTGTCCATTAAACTTCTGAATTGTTTTTCCTTATTACTTGTCTGTCCATACTCGATTGCATTTACTTAATGTCCTCAGTTTACATCCAAATTAATGTAGTGAACTGATACTTATTTGTAAATCCCTTAAAAATAACGATTATTTTAATCCTTTTTTAAGTTTATGTTCCACAGATAGTATATAAAATGAGAAGTCTTTTATTAAAGACTTTTGATTTAACTTCCTCAATTGTGTAGATTGTATAAAATAATCTAATCAAATTGAAGGAAATACAATTGTTTGTTTTATTCCTCCATAAATACTTTATTTGTTCAAGAAGAAGTTATAATATCATGTAATTAATTTCAGTTTCCAATGTGCACATTTGTTAGTTATTACCAATAGACAAGCACTATAATTTAAAATGATAGCAGCAACTTGGAGTTAGCCAATACCTCTGAACTATACTTTAAAATGATAGCAGGAGGTTGGGATTTAGCCAAAGCCTCCAAGTCTCTTATCATAAATATTTTTTTAAACGATATTCAATCCAAGATAAATAATATTAAAACAATTTAAATCCACTAATTAGATGTGAAACAAAAATAATATATATTTTATGTTAAATGCAAATTAATTATTACTTATTATTATCGCTGTACTTATATCACTCAATAAATAGCAAAACTATTAAACGTGTACTGTATGTTATTTTAGATATTGTTATAGTTGTTGACTTGGCGACGTTGCAAATCGTTAACTGCTGCTACCTGGTTGAAGCTAGTGATGGGTTATAAAATTTAAAACAACTCTTATCGGAAATATAACTTTCTAGGTTTACTGAGGCATATTTTTTAAAAATAATATCTGTCTTTGATACCTGAGGTTTAAGAAAGTGGAGAGTTTTTTATCAATTTTGCTATGTGGTCATATAGTTTAACCCATTTCTTGAACTTTTCTGAAATGAAACTTCTTATCGAACTGTAGAGTGAATTGGATTGAATTATTAACGAAACTCTGCTTATAGTGACACGTCGAGATCGCAGCCATCTTTGAGTTTTAAACTAATATTTGTATGTTTATAAAGCGAATGAGTTGTGTTCATAATAACATTTCTGAGTATAATATACTCAATATTTATTTTTAATATACTTTTATATGTATTTGATTTACATCATTTTATATATAATACATATGGATATATTGGTATTTGTAATATTACGAAAGAATTTTATACATATCTATTTATAGCATTTCATTTACCAAAAGATCATCTTTACTGTAATAATGTTTCTAGTAATCTATTTGATGATAAACCACTTTTTCAATTGCCTACCATTTGAGTGAAGATTATAATGATATTTTTCTTCGGAGTAAAAACACAAATAATGTTGATTGATTTAAAAAAAAAATTTTATATATATATATATATATATATATATATAGTGAATTTTATTTTAACTTAAATAAAGATAGTATTCGTCATCGCGAAGTACAAATGATAATTGGTGGATATTTTAATAAATTGCATTCATAGATATTATTTTATACTTTTTACATGCATAATGTCTCTTTTCTGATTCATGAGATTATGGGAAAAGTTTTAATAATAAATTAAAATATTCAATATCTTGTGAATACCTATTGATAATTACATCACAAGCTGAAACTTTTACTTACTCGGTGAGTATAAATTTTACTTAAGTAGGTTTATATTTTGTATCGTGTAGTGAACAATAGTAGAAAAAAACAACTACCAGGTGATCAAATAAAAAAAAATCGAATTCCTGAAAACCAATCCCAAATTCTTTTTTAAAATTTTATTCAACTTTAACATCTAAGACTCAAATAAAACTCATTGTTCGCTAATTTCCAAAAAATGTAATTCGGAAATTTTCAGTTAAAAACAACACACAAATCATCGACCATGATGATCTTATACCATCCATTTCTTTTCAAAATCATTTAGGGATTTTTTTTAAGTGTTAGTAAATGTGAAAATTTGGTTTATGGTTTGTGGATGCGTAAAATATAGTCTCTGTCTCATACAAGTGTCAGCCACACCTTCACGAACAAAAATAGAGCACCCTGTGAATGCTGTCGAGGCTCTGGCGACCGAATACTCATCGATACAAATGGACAAATTCCCTTTTCCGATATTATAAATCATACTTCAACCAGGACACTCAGCATATTTAGCTATTTTTACTTTCTTATCTCCCTTATTCTTCTGTCACAAGATGATTGGGGCATATTTGGTCATTCATTTCTTCTTGAGTTCAACTATCATCACAATCGGTTTATTCCCACAATCTTAGGTAGAACAGCATAAATATGACAATGGATGCGTACCTAGTCAGAGAGAAGTCGGATCTTGATTATGAGAACTCTGGATACCAAGCGAACTCCAATTTCAACTTAGACTTACCCATGCATGTGGGGCTCTGTATGGGTGGACCTACTTCCTTAGCTACTCGACGGAATTTTAAGGCACATAGTAAACCAGAAAAAGTAGTTGACATTTGGGAGCTTGCGAAAGACGATTAATGAGAAGCAACCCGATGAAGATGTAGAAATCCGATGAAAATTCGGAATCTACTTCTCAAACTCGGCTGCAGGTTGTAGGCACTCAGTCAGTGCTAAATTACCCTGCTGCATAGAGAATTATTACGCATTGATTTGAACATATCGATATAAGCAAAAAACGACCCTCAGATCTCATAAGCGTAAAATAAGAAGAGCTGAAGCAGTGGTACATTTACTAGAAAATAAACCCAAAAATATAAAATCACATAGTGAACATACCTATATAAAAAGTAATAATATTAATGTCTTTAATAAAGGCAAGGTTAGGGCTCTTCCATATAACAAACGTAAACAATAAAATGCAGATCGTGCTGCACTTCCAGTTCTGGCGGGAATACATAATTGGTCTCCTTAGTAAAGGTTATTGTCAGTAACTCCACTTTAAGACTGTTTATTAACAATGCTCCTCTCTCAGTTTGACTTCAAAATTAAATTTTAATTATACATAGAAGACATACGTATGTGAACACATTATCAAAATTATTCAAGTTAAGGAACATATGAGCACTCAAACGTACTATTATATTTACCTAATGCATGATTTAAATATAGAAGATTTAATAGAGCCCTTATATCACCTGTAATATTTATTATTGTGATGTCATTAAGAAAAAATACTACAGAAGTTACATTTACAGTATATTAGACTATACAAGGTTTAAAGAAGAACTAACACTTAATTCAAAATCGAAAATTCTGGTAAATCCTTAATACTGTTACTAGAACATTTTGTCTCTGTATAACTTATTTTTGTGATGTTAAATTACGTTTTTTAGGATTATAAATAATGTCATATATTTAAAAAACGAGGTACCGGTAATGAACTTATAATAACATTCACATCCACACAATTTTTATTATTTATTTATAAACCACCTGTATAACCCCGTCTAATTAACAGCGGATTTTATAATGAATAATATTAAGAACTCAATTTATTTCAGCATGAAATAATTTCACAACTGCAATGGAAACACCTTCATGTAAAGTACACAGTTTTTGTAACGCACATGGTATATTTTTATTATTATTTTTAATACATCATGTAAATATATTATTATAACTAATAGGAGAATATGGTGATACAATGAATTGTAGGATTCTCATAAACCTATTTTAGTATTGATAAAACTGATTTTGTTATTCATTTAGTTGTATATAATTATTGTTAAAAGTAACTATAGAAAAACAAAATATGCTGGATGGACTGGACCTGATGTTTGTTGTACCGCAAGATTTTTACGATTAATTACACATTTACGATATTACAAGCTTTAGGAAACGATATTGTTTATATTTTTACCTTTGGCTGAGTTTATATGTATTCAACGTAAACTGTTATTGATATTAGAATTATAATTGAAGGTAAAATTAAATCAAATTAAACATGAACATTATGTTAAATTAATTGACATGGATATAGAAAAGTTTTTATCTTCCTGACGATTTAATTGTAAACATTATTAAAGTATCATTATTATATTAAAATATTTCAATATTAAATTTATCATTTTAATAATAACACTTAACACTTTCAATATCTGTTAGTTTATAATTTTCATTAAATATAAAAACTACGTAGCTTACCCAGCGCACTTGTTCAATGACAGAGTCAAGATATTGGGCTTGTTACAGTTTATCTCGAGTACTTTCACTTTGTAGACCAATAAAACGGCTGAGATTGTTAAACTTTATGTCATATATCCCTGCCTGAGTTTTCATCCACAGTCTTCAATTTTATCTGTACAACTTGCATATTTTAATCAGGAATGAGACAATGCATATTTCACAGTTATTGTTTGAATTTATATATAATCAACCCTACGAGAATCTAAAAAGTTGGAAATTAGATAACATGTGTTTTAATATATAATACGACTTATCAAAACACGTTAATTTATATGCTTACATAATCAATTTATTTTCATCTGTCTTGTACTCTTATTCACAATGTAATTTTCAATCCTACATGTGTAAACTCAACCTATTATGATACTTAATATTATCCAATTTAGTGTAATATTTTGTTTAGTTGCTTTGAACGATATTATTACTTTAATATATATACAGTAATTTACCTTAGTATATAACAATAGTTTATTAATGCATCTACGGCTGTTTCATCTTAAAGATGGAAATATGTCACAGTAGAGGAGTTTAAAACGTTACTGGGATTGCTGTTTCACATAGGAATGATAAGATTGAACAGGATCAACGATCATTGGAAAACGCATTACCTATTTAATCTAAACATATTTTCTGCTTTTATGGGTAGAAATATGTTCCAACTACTGTTAAGAGTTTTACACTTTGACAATTGTATTGCAGTGACAACTTGCGCAGGATTTGTATATTGATAGACCACCATTTTAACAACACCATGAATAAAGTATTTTGCCCTGGTAAAGAACTATCGTTGAATGAACATATGGTTCACCGGCGAGGCTGCCTTCGTTTCCGCCTGCACATTAAAAACAAGCGCCATAAGTACGGGTGCAAATTTTATGTACTAAGCACCCCAAATGGGCTTGTGCAAAAATTGTTACTGTACCAGGGGAGTTCAGACAAAGAAGTCGGAGATAAACCATAGGGCTAAAGTAGTTCACCATTTAATAACACACAAAAAAAATAAAAATAATAATAATAATGGGCCATAGTTTATACATAGTTAATATTAATTTGTGTGACAAGTTGTCGATTCCTGCAAAACCAGTTCCGTGTCCAAGACTTCAAGTAACCAATATTTCCATATGCAATTCTCAAACAAACATGAATAAAATGTTGTTAATTTAAAATACATATAATATTTATTTTTTAAAATTATAATTTTATTGATTTTTGAGTGTTCATTATTGTTTTTTTTATATTATAATAATTGAAAACCTCATTAATATTTTGAACATTCCGAATTGAAAACACCTGATTTTTAGTTATTATTAATTCAAATATAATTTAATAACCTTAAGAAATACCACATTAATACAAATAATACTAAACATACAAAATGTAAATTACTGAAAATTGCAATAAATTAATATATAATTTATATATATGATTACAAAAAATGCAAGTTTTACCATGAGTGTTGGTGTAGATTGTAATGTAAAAAATATTATTGCAAAAATTTGTAGTTGGTACTTACTCTAAAATCGGTAGATAGTTAAAAAAAAAGTAAGTAAGTATAGAGTAGGTTTTCCGAATCTGGTAATTTTGTATATCATTACTTTTTTAATATCATCTAGGTCGTAACGGACGTTGAAGGTGTGTTTATGTAAAACTATATCCACTAGCATCGCTCGTGCCTGTGTCTCGTCCCTGGCAGGTCATGAAGCAGTCTATATATGAACGAACCTCCAATCGCTTCGCTCTTATCGGTAACTTATCCCTGCTCTATTTCGTAAGTATACGAATATCGTATTTTTTACAAATAACATTACTATGTTAACTTAGCATTGGGCCTTAGCTGCAAACGTATACCGGAGACATCGAGCCATCGAGGTGAACAGCCTTGGACGCTTGAACTAAGAAGTAAGAAGTAAGAAGTAAGAAACATTACTATGTACAAGTTTTTACCTAATTAAGTCTATTTTAGTTGAATAACACACGATATATCAATAAAATACTGTAATGGTCACCATTTTGACAATTTTTAATTTTAATGTTTAAATTTTCAATGAGCTCACTATATTCAATTATACTAAATTACATACAGGTGATAAAGAAAATTAATTCGAAGAGGAGACGGATGGACGGTAAGTCGATAATCACTTTCTCGGTTTCTAAAGTCATGGAAAGTGAAGAGCAGTAAAAAAATGGAGAACATAACCTAACCGATACTACTGGATATTTAAAATAGGTCTGCTCTACGCCATCGGCCAAAAGAAAGAAGATGTATCGGTGTGTGAATGTGAATGGGGTTAAGACATACGTCATGTAACTCTAACACTTTCCAGAATTATTACGTAACATAAACACCCAACTGTTCCTTACTACAAATCTGTATCAAAAACTAAACTAATTGAACCATAACTGCAATAGTTCTGTTACGTTTTACTTAGTTTGAATACAATATTTTTAAATACAAATAAAAATTTTATTTTTGACCGGTAACAATACGTTCTCAGACTTTGCACATTATACGAAATCAAATTAACTATTAGCACTATTTCTAAAGGATACCATAAAGAGCTCAGTTAGTATCACATTTCAATTAAAAACATTAGTTAATGTTTGCTTGTTATACAAATTAAATTTAAAAAATTGGAACATTATCAAAAACTAAATTGTATTAACATTTGCTTAACTGTGGAGATGTTAATTGGATTTTATTGTTGGACTTATGCGACAAATTGAAGTGACTTTGGTTGTTTTATAATCACTTTACTACTTACATTAATAATTATCCATTACGAAAAGATTTTCAAACGTTTAATCATATCACTTGACTTGTGTTTGTACGAACTAAATAATATTACCACAGTTTTAAAGTAGGTTACCTCTACTACTTGAGGCAGCCATTTCTGGTTTTTATTTTCTTACAGATACCTTTTTCGCAGATATTTCCGTTTTGAAAATCTCCTAAGAACAGAAACTAGTTTTTGGAAGTAAATATTCTGTTGTTTATGTAATTATTTAGACAGAATTTTTATCAAATTTGATATGTTGGCATATCTTATTTTGTAAGTCGGAAAATTTAAGGTATCTTACATTAGACAAAACTAACTTTATATATATTATCTCCAACTATTTTAATCAAAGTATGATAAAATGTAGCCGAGAACAACCGAAATATAGCTCTAGAACGGCAATAGAGCTATTATTGAAAGATACATTTTTTTTTTTCAAAATGACTCTATCGTTCACTATTTAATGAAATCAAAGTTTTCACCCAAAACTATTTTCAAAATATTGCGAAACTAGTAAAAGAAAATTACAGGTTTTGAGTATTTTCCAAAAAATAACCTAGACCAATGATATTTTTGGCTATGAATAGTTTCGTCAGTTTAAATTATGGGTATAAGTATGTCAGAAAGTTTGTGCAACGTTTTTGCATCCTTTATTAACATTCTAACCAGGGGTTAGTATAAAATTTGTATTTGTACTTTCTTTCATCCAGACAAGGAAAAATAATTCTAATATTTAAATCATTGTGTTTACGATTAAAATAACAAACTGGTTGATCCTCATATTTAGAGTTTTCTTAGAGAAACAAAAATAAAAAGTTCTGTAATTAAAAACATTTTATTAGGTTTTATTCATTTACAAAATTTTACAATATATACAAAAAAAAAATACAAAAGTTTTGTTTTACAAAATATCTAATTAAACATAGATAATTAGATAACTAATGCCATTATTTTTACGAATCAAACTGTTATATTATTTAAAACATAACAATATATGTTAAGATTAAAATATCTCAACATTAGAAATATATCAGTAGCTTTGTCCAAAATGATGAAATAATTTACTTGCAGGTTTCACTATCAACTTTATACAAGTGGTGCTAATAATAATATAAATACAAATATGTTACAATTACTACAGTTGGCTACTATATTAACTATATAGTACATTAATAAATGATAATTTCTCTAATCGAAAATTCTGGGTACGCTGGCCAAAAAAGCGTCAGTGGCAAAATTCATAGGACCCTAGCCGTTTTGTGTAATATCCATAGCCGACTATACAAGCAATTCATACTTGTGATCAGGAGAATATCTCAGGATTAAGGATGAGTAAAGTTTCACTTCTTATCCTCTCTAAGTAAGTTGCATCTAACCTTCCTTCATTGGGCAGATGTAATATAAGGAAGTTGGTTTGGTTAATTAAAGAGCCTTGTCACTTCAGAAAACACATGCACATGTTGTGAATATCCATGGGGATAAAATGTGCAGGATATTTGGCAGGCAGTGGACCTGATATTCGAAGATGCTAACTAATAATTACAACATTTGGGTCATTGACAAAAAGACGATGATTCCACTAAGATTCATACTGATTATGAGTCTTCTGGGGGATGACCAAGGATATGCATCATCCTGAGATCAAAAAATCATTTTGGGTGACATGCTGAAGTATCAGACCGCATTAAAGAAGAAGAAGAAGAACCACAATAACCGGAACGTAAATTAAAAACCCAATAATTGTAATAATAATAAATTTATTCCATTAAATACCATGATCTACATTTCCGTAATATATCTTAATCAGAGGATGTTACTGCTAAACTATAACTAACTTTCAATTTGAACTACTAAAAAATTAATATTACAATTAATAATTGAAGATTGCATGTAGTTTACAATAAAGCGTTATTAATTCCGGTTACACAGATTTACAAATTGATTTTTGTTTCAATATGTAATTATTTTGTGTCATTTACAACGCTGCCCCTTCATTATTCTATGTGGAAACTAATCATACAAGGTGGACGTGGTTGTTACGGCTATGCAAGGCGTTATCTGCAAGACGTTCAAGCTTGTGAGTGTATTTGTTACGGTAATACAAACCTAACCGTTATCTTAATTCTTGTTTTTTTCTACTTTGTGTCTTATAAGTGAAAAACATCTCTGTAATCATAAGCTTTGTTTAATGAGGAAGTAAATAGCATAAAATAAGGACCCATTAGCCCTCGAATACTAGAACTAGAGAGACCTGATAAAATACCAAAGAGAGTGATCTAACTACAATACTAGAGTATTGTAAACTACATGCAATCTTAAATTATTAATTGTAATATTAATTTTTTAGTAGTTCAAATTGAAAGTTAGAGTATTCCACCGCTTAAAATGTTATTGTATGCTTTTTTCTATTTTTTATTTCGACGATTATGACTGAGAGCTTTTTCGCCTTTAAACAACAAAATTAAAGAAAATATTTATAAGCAAATTATTTGTACTATGTTATTTTTAGAGCTACATAAGTGTTTTAAATTCTCAAAGAAAGTCATTTTTATTTAGCTCAAGGTGAAAATTAGGTATAGTGAAAAAAATATATATATTTGTGTAATGAAGACATCAAATTTTTAAAACTCCACCTTACTTAATTCCATTTACATGTAAGTAATTTACAATAAATTTGGTTAAATTACGGCAAACAAATCTGCTTCACTGTGGAAACATGTCTGCGCTGAATGTTTTGTATGACAGAGATTGAATTATCTGAGAAAGTTTCCGGTATCTCTTGCTGAGCCTTAGTGAAGACTATTTTTGTTTGTGTCCTGCGACTTAGGGAAAGTTTTTATTGTTTAAAGGCAAAAAATGTCAATACCTCTAACCCTCCAATAGTGTCAGAGGCGGAAGAGAACAAAAGTTGGTCAAACGAGACTTGATAAAAGACTAACCCAAGACTAGTTGATGAAAGATGTTAATCCAGCTAAATTACCTCGAGAATTTCATACCTGTATCATCTACGTGTGTTTTTTCTGTGGGGAAGGTTTTGAGTATATCAAATGTGCATAACGAAAGACTAAGTGGACAAAGTCAGTCTTGGAAGTAGCGAATTATTTGTAAAAGTACAACAAAGAAAAGTTGAAATTCTCATAGAAAAAGTAGGATAAAACGATCGCGGTTTATTTCATTATAACAAAAAAAAAATTTAGTTTATAATTCTTATTTGCAATTTTAAAATATGAAATTATATAAACACGGTCCAGTGTGATTGAGTAAAGAGCAGGCAACAAATATGTTAAATTAAATTTCTGATTTGGAAAGATAGAAAATTATAGGCTTATAGAAAATAAAGCTAATGATTAAAACAAAAAGTTTAATATTATATATAAATGAGCTACAATTGTTTTTCCTAATCTTCAAACAACTCATAATTAGTAAGTTTTGATAACTATTTATACATATCTAAGTACCAAGATACTGAAATAGAATAAGAGAAGATGGGAAGTGTTGGGAGAATTACCAAGCAGGTAGAGGTGGGTTGATGAACTATGTTAAGGATGGGTATAGAATGGATAGAGAATTTAATACAAATGGGTCATTTAAGTTAAATACAAGCCTAAGTAAAATAAATCTAATAATTTCTAAACATTCTAAATTATTATTATTATTATTATTTTTTTTTAGATGCAAAGGAAAGTTAGAGTTTATGTAGGCATGTTTTCAGCTATTTACGATTTCTTTAATCCAACCTTTTATAAATCTACCCAATTGAGCTATCTGCTCAGAGTCACAATTTTGACAAGATATTTAATAAACTTCACTCTTTTCTAACATTTCTTTTTTATCTTTATAAATAACCAACATTTTCCCTAGATTTTTCGTACAATCAAAAAACGACTTTACGATTACATTTTTAGTTGAAGTAAGGTTACTGATTTTACAACTAGTTCTGTTAATACAACAACAATAATACTTAACTAATAATTTACAATACTTAACTTTATCAATGCTAACATTAAGGGAAGATTAGACCAGATTTTCAGCTCTAAGCTTTAACTTCTTTCTTAGAATATTATCTATTAATATAACATCAGACTTATTATTAACATCAATTTGTTTAATTAACAACATTCAGTACATCATTGAAGACATTAGGCGAGAGAGATACAATAATAAGTCATGTAACATCCTCTGAAAAGAAGCATTTTTATGGCGAACCTGATGGTTAGAATTTGCAGGTATCTGTTAATAACTGTATAGGTTGGTTTTCTAAAGATATTAAATTTATGAGAACTATCAGTGGTATTAATGTTAAGGTCCGGGATATTATTGTTGTTATTTTCAAAATACTTCCATAGTGATCTGAATGTTGCTATTTAAAGAATTAAAGGTTTTATGTAGATAGTCTAATTATCTATTATTGCCATTAATCAAACTCAAAACATCGTCAACATATCGTTACCAATAAGATATATTCTAACATAAAAGATTGTCTTTACTAAATAATTTTTTTTTCGAAATTAGAAAATGAAAATGTCTGCTAGAAGAGGTGAACCAATTGCAAACAATTCAATTTCTTAATCAAATTTATCGTTAATTATGAAAAAACAAATTGACTAGTCAAATTTCTATAGCTGTTATTAATTCATTACTAAGTAATGTATTACCATTGGAATAGCTAATTATGACATAGATGATGTTTTTATATACGTAAATAGGTATGCTGGTAAAAAGACTTTTAACATCGGAAGATACTATTTTAGAATTATAATATATGTCAAAACTTGTTAAATATCAGTTGCCCAAAGCAGCCACAAAGAAATATAATTTGTAGCTCATTTATATTGTTAAAACTTTTTGAAACTTTTGCTTTATTGCATTATTTAATCCTATAATATTAGGTTTCAACAAGAAATGTCTTCTGTTTCATTAAATATAGATCGAACATTATAAAAATATAATATTGTTACATGTGTAATAGTTAAAAATTGTTTAAAATGTCTTTGATATAACATAAAACTATGTTTTTAGAACGTTCGTTAAACAAAAGTTTAAGAAAACTTCATTTTTTTAAATCTACCACTTATATGATTTATAATATAACTCATAACCATGTATGCACGGGTTTTTTTTCCAATGTAAATAAAATAAAATTAAATTTTTAGACAATATAGAAAAAATCAAATATAAATTATGTGAGTAGGAAATTAAGATAGAAAATAGAAATAGAATAAGTTAAAAAAAAAAAAAAAACAAAGAAATTGTAAGAACCTGGAAGGAAATAGTAATAGAAGAAATATTTTAGTTAAATGAGATAATCCAAATAGAATGACAAAGTTAAAAAAATAAAAAAGGGGGGTATTTAATTTTTTTAGAGATGTTGAGAGGGAGAAAAGCTTCAGACATTTTTAGAAGACAGACGTATTTTGATATTGTGAAACAAAAGTTTGAAAATTTTTAAGAAGATTAGTGAAGAAACAATATAACAACAATATAAACAAACTAAATACAAACAGAAATTTTGATGAAAGAATTTATAATTAAGTATTATTACTAGCTAATTCTATTAAGATAAACATAATAAGTGGAATATTTTGGAAAGGATTTTTTATTATTGCCCGTGTTTTTTTATTTGTACGTGATGTGAAATTTTTTTTTGTCTTTATACATAATTATTAATGATAGAGTAATTATTAAAAAATTGCTAGTTGTACGAATTATAAAATTCCATTTGTGTATTATTTAGGAAGTTTATACCTAATACATGCTAAGACACGATAAAAGATCCAACGCTTAATATTGCTTTTTATATAATAAATTTTGATTAAATTCATTCTTTTTAAACTAGGTCAATATTATATTATAGCTTAGTCAACGTATTTTATTTTATTAATTTTTAAAAATATGAATATATTCAAGTGAATATAAGTAGACTTTGTGAATCATAATTTAGTAATTAATTATGCAACCTAAAGGTTAGATTCTTGGTATTTATGACATAGTGTTGATTTTTATTGATTTGATGTTGTTATAATAACAGTTAACATAGAGTCATAACACAGAAAAGTACTCAAAACATAACTATACTGCTATTATTTTATCGTGGTAAGATACTTTATTGTTTTTATTTCCATTTTTGTAATACAAATTATTTTCCATCAGTTAAACGTATTTGTAGAAATTCATTTATAACATTATTAATTGACCTATTTCCGTTAACCTCGGGCAGCAAGAGATATTAATTCGTTCCGTTTCTTTCTTTTATCATGTTTCAGATCTCATATGTCTAAATAAAGAACTTTTTTATTGTAATAAAGATACATTACTCACTAATAAAAAAGAGGAGAAAATATTATTATTTGTCAGTACTTTCATTGTTGAACTCTGAGCAAAGACTTTTTAGTTGTACAACTGGAATTAAATACAAAGAATCTCCTTCTAAGCTCATATATTTATAAGTAAAATTGTCCGCAATCTATTCAGAAAAGTTAAAAAATTGGACCTCTGTTTAAACAAGTTTTTAACCACATGTAGGAGGCCAAATAATATATCTAATATAATATAATATATATTGTATTAATAATATCTTTGAATTTCCATGAATAAACTACCATATCTATTATTTATAGCCTACAGATATACTATCTAAACCAAATTATAAAATACACTAAATATATAAAAATAAAAGTGTATGACATTCAACTAATGATCTTTCTCACATACATATTCACAATTCAAAAGTGTAAGAAATGAAACTGAATCGTTATACCTTTCAAAAAATTCCAAGATAATTATTAATCCAATCATTTAAAATAAACTATTAACTCAGAAAAGTAAAATAATTATGTAAATATCAATATGCTTGTGTAGTTCAACGTCTGTAACAAAATCTTTAGAATTTACCAGTACGTTTACTTGTCAAAATGAATATGATCATGATTTATAATAAACCGACAACGCTTTTAAACATTTCGGTTGAAAAAAAAATAAATTTTATTTTTGAGATTATAACTTTGATACCCTGAAATAAATTTAGTAATGTTTATAAACAAGAAGAATTGTTTAGCGATATAACAGAGTTTTTGAATATTTACTAAATATTGGAAATTTTTTAATGAACTGCAGCTAATTTAATTGGACTTAAAGATTCCTGAAGGAAGATACTTAAAAATATACTGTATTCAAAAAAGTTAAAAACTTGTCCAAAAATTTCCGTTTGTCTGTCGCTACGTGAATAAAATATAGAGAAAAATTGAGAAAAAGCTACAGGAGTCGAAGGAGAGTGCATTCACGTGAATAATTACAGAGTAAAAATCAATATAACTTCGTAAATGTTTAGTGTTGTGAGCAAATTATTAATTATTATAATTAATTTTTACAATAAGTAAATGTCACAAGCACACACACACACACACACACACACCGAGACGATTTTATTCACATAAAACAGCCCAATGCCAACTTTAAACGACATCAATGTAAAACTACGTCATCTATTATAGGATCTTTGAAGAAATTGAATTTGGCAGGAGTCCGAATGTACCAAATTAGCTTCCACACTTTTGTTATAAGAGGAATGCTGGAGAATAATGGGTTCTTTAATTTTAATTAAAAGTTGTTTATTTTATTTTTTATATGTATTTGCATAATTTATGGCATACATAGTGCAGCCATACATTTGAGTTGTCATACTATGCAAAAAGAACTCACACCACGCAATACAAATACACAATATACAATACAACATATACACAAGACAGAAATTTTATAAAATAAAAACAAATAAGACACAGTGAACAATGTATATATTTTATCTCATAATTTTTCATTATTTGAGTCCTCATTCTGTAAAAAAGAAAATACATTCCAGGAACCCAGATGTACTCCTCCACTGAGTAAAAAGCATGTTTCAAGAGGTATCTTCTTAGCGATCCGCGAATATTCATGATTCAACTTTTTTTTTATATTTTCCGGAAGTTTATTAAATAATTTCAAATCAGGGTAATAAACACCACAATCTTAATATTCCAGTCTGTGCACAGGATATTGCAACGCTTCGTCAAAATGTAGAGCATATATGGTTGATTATTAACATTAAAGACTATTTTAATAAATTATAAATAAGTAAAATTTTCTATTTCAAAAAAAGATGTTACATGAAATTTAAAGTTTAAGTATCAAAATTTTACTTAAGGCTAGTTTTAGGAAAAAAGAGTAGTAATGATATACTAAAATATTAATTTGGATTTATATTAAATAATAGGGAATGTTTCCCAAAAATAAAGTCATTTACGTTAATTTGTCTTTTTCAGGATTTAAGTATTTAGGTGAAATAAATAAAAATAATAATAAAACTGTTAAATAAGCGCAATTTACATAAAGTGAAAATAATGCCAATTAAATTGGATTAATGGTTTATGAGTTATGCTAATTCAAAAAGCCAAATAATTATAATTTCAATAAAACTTTAAATTGTTTGAATTTAAGAAAATATCACATAAATATAAGTAAATGAAGTATCATATTTTAAGACCGTATGAGAATAAATTAAAATAATAAACTAAAAAGTACTCATAATTTCATCTAAAATAATAGCCTCAAGATATTGTAAACAGTATATTGTACGTCTCTTAGAGCGAAGGGGAAATATTCAAGAAGGAAAAAGTGCAGAAAATCGTAAATTCTAGGAAATCGCACCTGAAAAATCAACAAAAACTTGGCGCACGTTATCTTCTGAATGGTGAGTCTTTGAAACGTCACACTAATTCAAATAGCTTTTCCGAAAGAAAATCCATACAGTGGATAACAATATATTAGTTTCTAAAAATATAAAGTTATCAAAATACAGTTTTTCACTACCCTACATTTTAAAATAGCCTCAGGGAGTCACCTGGTTTCTGAGCAGCTAAAGTTATCCAACAAAGAAAAGCAGCACTAATAATTTGACTAATTAAATGAAGAATAATAAGTTAATAGGAAATTGAACCAGGAATCTGGTGAAGATGGTTACAAAATTCCAGGTTTAAATATAAGTGAGTAATTGATTAAAAACAAAAGAGAATCTGCAGAGAATTAAAAAGGAAAGTTTGTTAGAACTTTAACATAAATTCACGGAGCTACTCAAAAAGTCAAGCGGGAGTATTACGATAAACATAATACAGTAAAGTCGCAAAATACTTTCTTATGATGAACACGATTATGAAAAGACATAATATATATTAAAATGAAAATGAATTAATTATAAAATATATTCTTAGAAGTTCAGAGGGACGATTCAGTTCAGACTTTTTTAATAACTTATATTGTGATATTATTTAAAAGAGAAGATAAATAATAAAGTAACAAATGTTGAAATAATGCCGAAAAATTAATAATTTTGAAATACTTAGTATACTCGCAGTGAAATTAATCTAAAATATAAAACCAACAACTAGAACGGGTCCTTTTATGTGCAAAAAACAAGGACTAATAACCTGCAAGTAAAAGCCAAATAGTCAATTCTACTAGAATTGAAAATTTTACTAAAATAGAGCGAGATAGCACAAGACGTAGGAAAAAAGGACAGCCAGGAATCACCACACGAAATAATCAGTAAGAAAAATCCATTCCAGAATCTTGAAAACGCCTTTTGAGCTAACTAGGGGAGAGACCAGAAATTATCGATATTCACAATAACACCGATAGTAAAAATCTTAAAAAAAAGAAAATAAAAAATAAATAAATCCAAGATACCGTTTCATGGAATCATTCCAATTAGTTAATGGCAATATATAACTTATTTAATTGCGTTTGAATGAATTTCTTTTCAATAAAATTAAGAAATAAATAATTTTGATGAAATAATTAATTTAATTAATTTAAAATAAAAACTGATCTATTTCTAACATTGGTCATATTTTTTTAAAAATAAATAATTATTCAATAATATTGCTAATTTGGCTTATGAATTTAATATATTGTGGAAAAAATAAATTATAAATTAAAAAATTGATTAACAAATACATTCATTTGACATAATTAACCCATGAATTCATTAATCTTTTTTTTCTAAAGTAGAAAACTATATATTATATCATATGTATGATAAGCCATTCTTTGGCTTAACCTTTTTATTGTACTAATGGTAATCTGTAAAGTTGTTTGTGGTAAGAAAAACTGTAATTATCATTGAAAAATTATTTGACGAATCAACCACACTTTAAAAGATATTATAAAAATGCAAATAATTAAAGACGTGGCTATACATTTGTTCATCTTTGAACACTGCAACCGGCTCAAAGAATGCGGTTTCTTGACTTCGTAATGACTTATTTTGGAAACATAACGACAATTGACGGACGTCAATATACTTTTTATTGAACTATAGCAATTATGTGAAAATTATAGATGTATTTAGGATTTCCAATACACTTTCGCTGAATTACCGTACTGGCGAGACTTCAAATACCCGATTACAACAAACACTAATAATTAAGATCTCATAAATGGTGTGTTGTCCAGCTGATGACCTAGGTTTTACTGGAGGCAATATGCAGCTGTAAATCAAGTGATGAGTGGATGAGCAACGTAAATCTTGACGTTGCTCTTTGGAGAAATTTAAAAAATATTTTCATGTATTAAAAATATATCAGAATCTTGCACTCTCATACATACACTCTCTTTTTCTTCTTCTTCTTCTTCTTCTTCTTCTTCTTCATAATTTTAAATAAGACATATTATTTCATTTTGACACGATACTTAGTAAAATGGTTTATTGACTCAATGTTCATGATACTCATAACCTAAGTTACTGGTTTATAAAATGCAACAATCATTTGGATTAGTGAATATATGTGATTTAATCATACAAATCTACAAGCAACATAATTAGTTTCATAAAATTTAATAAAATTGTACAAGTATCATAAAATAAATACATAAAAAAACAAAGTGTAATTGTGTGATTATGTACAGAAAAGAATAAATGCTATTGAATTAGTAATTTATTTTCATGCATAAAGTAAATTGTAGTGATGTTTAAACATATGTTTAGTTGAATATAAAATTCAACATTTTAAATAAATTACGTATAAAAATACCTAGTTTATTACAAATGATTTAAAGAAAAAGACATATAGATTAACACTTTTTTATTTAACTAAATTTATTACAGTTTAAAATCATATATATTAAAAATAATTTATTTATTTTTAAATTAAATCGAGGTCCTTTGAATGCGTTTTCCAAACGTTTCATCTTATGTAAATTACTTAAAAAGACTCTATTTTCAAATTAATAATGTTATTAAAGGGAAATGCAAGATGCTGTAATGGGATAAAGCTGTATTATACACAAACATAACATTTATTTCCTTTTCTCCTTTTACGTCATTAATTTATGAGGGAACATAAAGTTCATTCATGTCAAAATTTGCAAAAGATTATAAATATTCTGTCCTTGAAATCGATAAGATAGATTTTTTTTTTCATACAAATTAAAATTATGTACCGATCTTTACCGATGAGTTTGTACGATGACAAACTCGTGACAATACTGGTCCTGTAATCTCGTCACATTTTTTATCGAAAACAGAAAAATAAGGTGATATGGAGAGATTTTGTTTAGAATTACCAAACTATCATTTTTAGGAAATATACATTTTAGTTATCAATAATTTGTAGTGATATTTATATATGAACAGTATTGACAACAAAACTCTTAGGTGACTTAGTTTAAAACACTCAATTAATTGAAATGGTTGTCTAATTCCAGGAAACAGATATACAAGTAAAAGGCATTATAAACCAGTATTTATTTTAAGAGTAACATTTTATTCATATTAACAATTTTTCAAAAATTAATTATATACGTTTGTAATAGCCTAATTCTGGATAAACCACGTCTCAGAAGGCCACGGTGGAAATAATCGATCATGAAGTCCATTTTCTGTCCCATTGTGAAATGGTGCAACTGCCCCGTAGATCTGTTGTACGAAGGCTGTGAAAATGACACACACCAACAGTAACTTTAGATAATACATAGCTCAGAGTTGTGCCTGTGATTGTCAGATATGAAAAGTGAAGTGACAAGTGTGACTGTAATCGTATAATTTATAAAAAAAATTATAACAATAAGTCTCGCTAATTTACATTATCAGTTGTAAAAACGTTTATTACTGAGGTTTCATTAGTACTTTTCAATTCCTAGTTTCTATTAAACCATTAAAAATTATATATTTTAAATTAAAAAGTTGTTTATTCAATGATTTAACCATAAAGGTGTTAATTATTATTCAACGTATAATGTAGAATATTTATAACCTATGATTTTATGAATTGTGTGTCGTCATAAATATTTCAATAAATCGTTTTTATAACTGAAATTGATTACTGATAAATGCCATTTGAGACACAGCAATATTTCAAATTTTAACAGTAAATAATAGCACGGAAATTTTACCGTTAAACAAATATAAGAAATGTAGAAATATATGTGGAATTAGGTTTCAGTGACTTGTTTATTTATTAACCATTTATTGGGATCAGTTGGTTTTAAATATTACCCAGAGTTTTTCTAAACATTTCAATTTTGGAAGTTATATGTAGAAAACTATCCTTTCCATCCACCACTGGTCTGAGTGTCTGTCTTTGTGTCAGAGTTTAATTTCAAGTTCAAATACGGAGAAATACTAATCTATGATTTTCTCAATATCAAATATCAAATTATAATTATCTAGATTTTAATTTATTAATTTTTATTATTATTTTTTTGTTTAACAAAGGAATACCTAATTAAAAATACAGAACAAAATAAAATTGTATCGTTCTACTATTACTAAGTATACTTAAAGAAATTTTGAAGTAAATACTTCTTTACGCCCGGTAGGCAATTTTTGGGTGCTGTTAAATCGATGTAGTGAAAGGAATAATCGTCACGAAAATGGCGTCACGAGTGAAAGGAAAAATAGTCACGATATCTAGCAGCTGAGGCTTAAATAAAGTAAACATCAGAGATATCCAATTAAAACACCTCATTATTTTTCTATGTAAAATTTAATTCAGCTGGACCTATGTAGAGGACATATTGGTTTGCTGTTATGCATTAAATTAAATTTTTTAAATCTTGGTAATTTACTAGAATACACAGGTGCTTTTCTTTATCATATTATATTTATTATCCGTTGAAGGATATTTTACGAGACATCGGTAAAAAAAAATGAAACGGATCTTGGTAGTTTACTAGAACACAAAAGAGGTTTTTTAAATCATATTTCAGGCCTATACGTTAAAGGATATTTTACGAGATATCGGTAATAAATGTTTAGAACAAATGTTGGTAATTTACTAGAACACACGAGAGCTTTTCTTCATCATCTCACTCGGTTAGTGAACATAATAACTAGTTTAAAAGTTGACTGCTAAAGTGTTTCAAGACAAATAAAACTAAACTTTTTTTATTAAATCAGCTGATTTAATAAAACAGCTGATTATTTTTCTATGTACAATAATTTTAATTCAAATGGAACTTAGGCCTACGTAGAGGACATATTGGTTTGCTGTTATGCATTTGGTGAGTTAGGTTGATTGGTAAATTAGTTTTTAATAAAGTTTAAATATGAATTTCATTTGATGTTTGAACAAATACACATTGCAGAGTTAATAACTATTGTTTGTTATATTTATTGCATCAACTATAGTTACCATAAACCAATTATATCGTACTTAAAAAATGACAATTTAACAAATAATAATAATTAACAAATAAATCATTATTTTATGTATATGTGTTATTTAAATTTGATATTTCTCTATTTAAATATTATTACTGTTTACAAATAAAAATAAAACTACAAAATTACGAATATAATTATGATATTAAATTTTTAAATAACAAATAATTAAATTTGAATAAATAAATTTACATTTCAAAATATATGTTACCTAATCTCGAGATAATCAATAAGCTAATATGGTAAAAACAGGTTTTAAATAAGTATTCACTTCTAACGCGCTTAATCTCTACGCACCCAATTTTATTATTATTATTATTATTTTTACATTAATATTGTACAATAAAATATTATAAATTATAGTTTTCAATTCTAAATATGAATTTGAATTATTTACTTTGACTTTTATATCTACCGGCATGGTATATATAAACTTTCCGTGTCTTTGTTTAAAAAAAGTTTGTTAAGAAAGATGGTCCCGTCAGAATATCTTTTAAACTTTAATTGATATTTGTTCTCTGTCTGTCCACCTATATCCTTCTTTATTACGTCTGTTAGTGATTTGGTATGTTGATACATTTTATTACGAATTTTTGATATTAAGAAGCTGTTCAATAACGCTTTGTGCATCATTTATCTTAGTGGGTATTTTTGTTCAATATTTGTTCATCACCATTTTCATTGGTTTCCGAGCTTTCACACCAGAAGAGCAGGAGCTAATAATGGACTTTGCGGATTTTCCATTACTGTAGCTGTCTTTAGTTTGATCGAATTTCTGTCTAATTTCGTAACAATTCAGTATGAAGTAAGCCATAAATATGTGTGCTATTGGTTTAGCGTTTTTCATCACAATTTTGTTGGTGAGAATGTTTGGTCCATGTACAAAAATATATACTTCTTTTCTGATTATATTTTGAGCAGCCTTATATTTTGCATTGTTGAAGTCTTCGTTTATGTCTCCCTTGCTAATACCTTAATTGTTTGTAGATTACGTCTATTGTACTAATTATTGTTTGTAAAAAACCCAGAATTTATTACGTATATTTTTTTTGTGAAGTTTTTGTTTTGTTCTTTATAGAAAGTGAATATTCACATATTACTAATTTTAAAAATCATAGTTGAATATGATTTTGTGCTAACAATTATGAGCTGTATGCGTACGATAAGTTATGGACGCACATATGCACACTTTACCATTCCAAGAGTGAATTGAAATTTATATTCTAGCCCATCTGTTTCGTCATGCCAAATTTTAGTTCAATGTAAATTGTTATATTGAAATTATTTTTGAGGTTTGTTAGGTCCTGTAGTTAACAAACACCCTGTAAGTAATCTGATAGTGAAGTGAATAAAGTGACCGCTATGCCTTCATTCTTATTTGTCAGATTTATGTATTAACATACTAGTTAGAGATTATCTAACAGTTGTTAGCGAATTTGAATACAATCATTGTTTCGTGTAGATTGTATTGCGTTAACATTTTTCTTAGTGCTTTGTATTAAATTCGGTGCAAATCTCTTGATGTTGCCATATATTTCTGCTATCGTGTGATTTGAATATTGTTGTTTACGTTTAAAAAAAATATCTTTGTCGTTTCGAGCAAGACTTTCAACTTTGGAGTATATTTTCCGTACACCTCGTTCTATTAGATTTTTGAAATTCAAATTCTGTATTCTTTTGAAGTTGACCTTTTTTTGCCACACATCTAACAAGTAAATTGTATAGGATTTTTATCTTAACATTGGGTATTGTTTCGGTGAATTTCATTGGTCTTTTTAAACGTGAAAATTATCCTTTTAATGTGTCGTAAATCTGTTGCTAGAATCTCTCCTTACTTGTGATATATTTCTCTAAATGTATTTTGTTTCTCGTGGACATTTTTCCTGTGTTTTTGATATCTGTTAATGTAAATGTGTCCGTCCATTGTATGAATGGATACTCTCCAGATCCCGATATATTCATAACTTTATTTATTTTTATTTCCATTTCCATAACACAATTGTCAGATATATTATACGGAGAATTACATCCTAAGCGGTATTGCATTAAGTAGTTTGTCCTATCGTAATCTTTGATATTTATGTAAAGTAGTGTTCTCAAACATCGAAATTTGTTGTGATGTAGTTTGGAGTAACATACTTACTCCAAATCCTTTTCATATACATTTTTACATAATTAAATTATACGTATCTTTCTGGGGGAAATGATATCCTACAAGTTAGGTTTTGCATAAAACTATTCTTTTTTATGAATTTATTAATAAAACAAAACTTTTAACATTGCCACTTGAAAGGTTAATCTTTTCAAAATATATTTGAACTAAAATTTTTTCTGTCGTATTAATGTCGAAACTCGTACACAAAGATGTAATATTAATATAATATTATATTACGGACTCTTATGGTAGTTTTACGCCATTGTATGGTTCTATAATAACTATAATTCTCTTGTGTTGGGGAAAAGCCGTATAAAACATATTTTGATTTCCTCCCATGTTAGCTTTGTACGCTTTATTTCAAAAACTTTAAATAACTTAAAACTACTCTTTCAAACACATAGGAAAATATAAACAATGCAAATCATAGTCCAACTATTTGCTAAAGTTTCTCGTTCGTATTATGTGACTTAAAATGTCTTCCCCTGATATATTTTGAAATATCTTAGGGTGACCAATACTAATCGTTGTCTGTGGTGATCCACGTCTATTTCAGTTTATGAAATTTATAAGTTTTCCGTTATGTTAGCGTGAAAGGTAAGAATATAATAAACAGGATCGTATGTTATCTTGCCGATTTCTTTTGGTTAGTACCTCTTGTTGGTGTTTAATTCATTTAGCTCATCTGTGCTCATGCTTGATTATGACTTAAGTTTTATTAATCGTAAAATAGATTGTAAAAATTCCAAATCCACCTGTATAGTTAGTTTCATTCTCAAGTCTTGAAATTCGCTTCTTCTTCTTTAAGTCCTTTTTTGAGGACTTAATTCCTGTCAGAGATATATTTAATGACATGTAGTATGTACATAATTCTGATATATATATATATATATATATATATATATATATATATATATATATATGTATATTCTCTATTTATTTAATTAGATAATTTTGTTAAAGTATAGACGCTCTTAAAAATATGAAATCATAATTTTTTGAATCTCTTTCCCATAGTTTAACTCATTAATTTTTACGTTGTAAAATTTATTTTTTTCTAACAGTACCAAACTTAAGAATGATAAACAAATTTAATGTCTTCTCAATTACAAAATAAGATGTGGAAAAGCCAATTACACGAGATGGAAATCCATTACGTCAAATCTAGTTTTAAACCTAGAAATGCCTAAAGACAACTATGGTAATAAAATCCATTTTTTCTTTCAAATAATATTTATCTAAATATTTAATGATTTAGTAAAAATAAAAATAATGCACTGCTTTATAAAGTTTTAAACAAATTGATATACATTTACCCGTAAATAATGAGTTTGTAATTTATATATACATTTTTACTGTGACAAACTATTTTTTACTAAGTAGTAAAATAAAAATTATATATATATATATATATATATATATATATATATATATATATATAAAGCTGAATTATTGTATTTCTGTACTCTTTTTTAAATTTTATTCATTAGTCAAGCACAATATTCTTTTAAATGTTTATATTGTATTATAACTTTTAAAATGTTATATTAAAAAAAAAAAGAATAATCTTTCAACATACTTTAAAAAATATTATCCTCAAAATGGAATAATGTATAAAGTAAATAAACAAAATATAACTTTTTTTTATATATACAATACATCTGTGCAATATTAATGTAAACATATTGGAAACATATGCGAATTTATCTTTTTCATCTAAACATCTTTCTTTTATAATCAAAGTTTGGAAACTGGTTTTGGTAAATGATAAAGATTTATTCTATGAGTAAAGAATCTGATGATCAGTTCTCTAGGGACATAGATAAATTTTATCGGAACAACACATCCCTCCATGAGTTAAAATATGTCAACCATCCTTTTAGATGCCTTTTAATATTATTTATAAAATTGGTGAATTTGCTTGGTTATTAAAAATGAAAAGCAATATACACAGAGATATGCGTTCGTTTATAGAACTGAACAATTCATCAAGTATTTATGGTATACCACACATTAAATATGATCACATACAATATAATTGAAATACCCTAAAACAAAATTTAAGTTCCTGACAATGTGCAAGGATTTAACTAGTTAAACAACTAGTTAAACTTTAATAGACCAATTGAATTTTACTTAGGGCCAAAATAGACACTTTCAAGAATCGAAGAATGTGAAGTTAGGCTGTTTCTTATTTAGGAGGACATGAATACATGCACATTCATTATATTTTAAATTCATGTTTAGTTAAAATAAGCATAATAATTCAAATTTGAAGAGCTTTTATTCTTAGTCAGTATTCCTATATGTTAACAGACGAATATAAATTGTCATAATCATAAGCTTTAAAAAACTTTAATAAAATTTAAAAAATGGTTACAACATATTTGTATATTTGACTGTTTTTAATTGGTATTAAAATAAAATTATATTTATATAAATTGAACTCAATTTCACGCAAATAACCAATGCACGCGTATTTAAAAAGCCTGACTTGTTAGTTATAAGTATACTTAACCATGAGAGAGGGTAAAACTGATGTTCTTATATTTTGTTAAAACTACTTTCAAACCAACATTGTATTGACCAATAACTTTTCCAATTTCTTGTAAATTTTTTTTTTTTATTATATAAATAATTCATGTTATGTATATCTGTAATTTTAGTGCATTCCGTGATTCATTAATATTCTGTAATGGAGAATAAGTTTATTCATGTGTATGTGCACGTGTGATGGTGTGGTTCTTGAATAAACTGCATTTTCAAATCAATCAATGTTGTTAGAGACTAAAACCTAAAACATAACATTTATTTCCTTTTCACCTTCCACGTCATACGTTTGTGGAGAAATATTCTTGTTAAAATTTGCAAATTTTTTATAAACATTTTGAACTTGAAATCATGAGTTCAACTATTTTGTATTACAATTAAAACGCTGAACCTTTTCCGTTGACTTTTAACTTATTACGAAAGTAATCTTGACACATTCTTTTAGAAATTACAAAATAAACTGATAAGGTTAGATTCCGTTTTGAATCACCATATAGTCATTTGTGGTAATGATACATTTTATCTGTCAATATTGCCTAGTGATATTTATATATGAACAGGATTGATAACATTACTTTTAATTGATTTTGTTGAACGGAGTTAATTCATTGAAGTTGTCGTTTAATTACAGGAAACATATATACAAATACAGGCCATAGCAAAAACAACTATTTAATTTAACAGGTTATTTTATGATCATTTTTTTCCATAAGTGTTTTAATCTGCTATCTTGATTTTTTGTGGAATTGTTACAAAATCTGAGAACGAATACCAAAAAGGAAATAATAGATCTTGAAGTTTATCTTCTGTCCCATTGTGAAATGCTGCAATTGTCCCGTTGATCTGTTGTACGAAGACTATAAAAATTACACACACCAACAGTAACCGTAGAGAATACATTGCTCAGATATGATGAAGTGAAGTGACATCTGTGACTGTAATTGTGTAATATATACAAATCCTAAAGCAATAAGTATCGCTAATTTACAATATTATCAGTTGGAAAAAAGTTCATTACTGACGTTAGTACTTTTCCATTGTTAGTTTCTATTAGACCATTAAAAAAACATTTTAAAATAAAAAAGTTGTTTCTTCAATCATTTAACCATAAATGTGTTATTTATTTCAAGGTAAAATGTAGAACATTGATAACATATGGATTTATGAATTGTGTGACGTCATAAATATTACAATCAATAGTTTATACATTCAAAGGGATTACTGCTAAATGCGATTTCAGACACAACAATATTTCAAATTTTAATAATAAATAATAGTACAGAAAGTTAATCCTTAAACCAAACCTTAAAAAAGCTATAAATATATGAGAAATTCTGTATGAGTGACTGGTTTTTTGATTATTGGGATCAGTTCGTAATTAACATTATATACTACAACAGCTTTTTCTTGTAAATATTTGCACATTTTTTTTATAAACATTTTGTACTTGAAATCAATGAGTTATATTTATTTTTTATTACAAATAAAATTACGAACCTTTTCCGATAACTGTTTACTATGGCGAAAGTAATCCTGTAATCGTGACAAATTCTTAAGGAAAAGAAAAAAATACACTTATGCCTTTGGGGTTAGATTCTGTTTAGAATCACTAAATAGTCATTTGGGAAAATGATACATTTTATTTGTCAATATTACACAATGATATGTTTATATGAACCGGATTCATAACGTTACTTTTAAGTGACTTAGTTGGACGGAGTTAATTCATTGAAGTTGTCGTTTAATTACTGGAAACATAATATATACAAATAATAGCCATTGCTATAACAACTCTTAAATTTAACAGCTTATTTTATGATAACAATTATTCCATAATAGTTTTAATCTGCTCTCTTGATTATTTGTGGAAGTGTTTCAACATTTGGAAATGATAACAAAAAAGGAAACGATCGATCTTGATGTTTATCATCCTGCTGAAATTGTCCCGTCAATCTGATGTACGAAGCCTGTAAATATTTCACACACCAAAAGTAACAGTGGTGAATACATAGCTAGCAAGTTGTACAATCTGGCTTAAATCTGAGAGCAATAAATCACAGTAATTTACAGTATTATTACTTTTATATAAGTTAATTACTCAGGTTATATTAGTACTTTTCAATTGTTATTTTCTAAAAAGACATTTTAAAACTTAAAAAGTAGTTTCTTCAATGATTTAACCATAAATGTGTTATTTATTACAAGGTACAATGTATAACATTGAAAACTTATGGTGTTATGAATTGTGTGTCGTCATAAATATTACAATCAATCATTTTTTTAATTCAAATTAATTACTGCTAAATATGATATGACACACAACAAATATTACAAATTTTAATAGTAATTGATAGTACAGAATGTTTTTCCTAAACCAAAACTTAAAAAAACCGATAAATATATGTGAAATTCTGCATGAGTGACTTGATTCTTGATTAAACCATTCATTGAGAATTAAAATAAAATTAATTATATACTATCAACAGCATTTTTAAATTATTCAATTTGGACATTCATGTGTAGAAAACGATCCATTCCATCCACCACTGGTCCCAGTGTCTGTCTTTGTGCCAGAGTTTATTTTCAAGTGCAAATACGGAAAAATACTTACTGGTTAATAACTCGTGTTGGTGTATAATTCAGTTAACTTACGTGTTTAAATTAACCTCTGTGCTCATTTTCGAATATAATTTAAGTTTGATTAATCGTATAAAATTCAAAACCACTTCTATAGGTACTTTAATTATCAAGTCATTAAGTAATTTGCTCTATTTTCTTTCTTTAAGGGCTTGATTTTTATGAAGGATATATTTAACAACCAATGATTTCCTTCTTATTATAAAATAAAAACTATTTTATATCTATACGATTGGTGTATGTGGCCATTATGTGAAGAGGTCTACGTACTGAATTTACTGTGTACAATGCGTCTCGATAATGGTGGGAAGCAAATAATGAGAGAAGAAAAATTCCATTTTATGCAAATGTCAATGAAGACTATAATAAATTTTAAATAAGAATATCAATTTTTATTACTGTTGAGACAAAAGGTTCTTGGTGGAATTCCATGTTTAAAGATAAAACACAATTTTTTTTATTTTGTAATATCCACTTTTTATTAGTCTAGCCGACCAACGGTTTCGCCTGCTTAGCCATTGACGAGGCTGTGTTACAGACAGAAAGAAAATGAAAAAAAACAGAGAACCTTAAAAACTATATGGTTGAAGTTAGGATGCAATTAATTGAAGAGTGGGGAAATACCCGGCCTGGGAAATGACCATAGGAAAAATACAGAATGGGAAAACAGTTAATTGTTCTAGATACAAATAACTTTTAAAGGTTTTACTAAGGGAGATTTATACATATCTAACCGGTAATTTAAAACTAAATTAGGATTACAGTAACTTATTCTTTTAACTTCTAAGCTCTCCAAAGCATCCAATTTCCTACCTTTTTTTTTTTAATGTAATATTTTAAAATCTACATTGGAATTAAAATTAGACACTTGATGTATTCTTAAATGATTTGAAAAACTGGAATCATCATATCCTAACTTTTAACTTCTTTCATGTTCACTTTATCTAGAGTTAAAATTACGTCCTGTTTGACATACATAACATGAATTACAGAATTTGCAAATTATTTTATATACATCACTTCTCAATATTTTGTTAATTTTATCTTTAGATATATTTAAAACTCTAAAAAATACAAAATAAAAAATTGTGTTTATTATCTTTAAGAATATCAATAATTACTGATGTTTCACGTAAATTATAAAATGTATAATCAAAATTCCATTTAACCAAAATCAAAATTAACCAACTTTCGAGTTTAGTGTCTTATCTTTGGTTTATTCTCTTGTGGGACTCAAAACAAGATTTCCGATTTTAACTCTTTATAGCGAGTTAATTGTGAGATTCGTTTTGTAATAATAGGCTAGAATCACGAAAAGAGGGGGATGCATGAGCTAACGAAAAAATACTGTGTCTAGGCATTTCCACGCTCTTCTGTCTCAGGATTACTATCTAGTTTATATCCTTGCACATTGACGGAAACTTCAATTTCAGTTTCTACATATCTCAAATATATTCTATGCGATCATAATATTTAAACTGTGATTTACTGTGATACTTGATGAATTATTCAGGTGCATAAACGAAAGCATAACCATCTGTAAATAGTTCTTCATTTCTTAATAACAATCATATTAACCTGCTTTATAAGATATATTCATGAGTATCTAAAAGGATAAAAGTAACAATTTTTAACTCATGGAAGGAAATATTTTTTTGATATAATTTGGCTGTGCCCCTAGGGAACTGATCATCAGATTCCTTACTCACAGATTAGGGCTTTATGATTTACCAAACCGGTATGAAATCTTTGGTTATTGAAGAATGATGTTTTGATGCAAAATTGAAATTCGTAAATGTTTCAAATATGTTTACATTAATAAACAAATTATGTTTCTCACAGACAACTCATAGTAACATGTTACCTTACGAATACAAGTTAATAAATGAGACACATTTTGTTTTTATTTATTATTACTATGCTTTTTTAAACAACCATGAAAGCACAAACTGTAGTTTCAAAACCTAGTTTGTCAGTTTAAAAATCAGAAAAGGTAAAATTGAAATTAATAACATTATTTCTACTCTTGTAATACATGTACTGACCTATAAAAATTGAGCCAGTATATTTTGGAAAGCTGGAATCAGCTGATGAATTAAAGAGTTCTCTTATCTCCAGTTTTTTGTTGTTAGTAATTTTTGCTGGTATATTTTATAGCAGGTTTGTAGTTGTGTAAAGATAGTGCTGCCCGCGTTCCATTAACTTCCTTATAAGCTTACCCATTGTATGTGAGTTTATTTAACACACTGTAATTTCTAAACTAAAATATGTTAATATGTTCTATTATAGAGAATTGCAGGACAATGCAATGGGGTAGCGCTCCATCTTCCCAAGACATAATATTTATTTTCCTTTTTTCTTTCTACGTCATCAATTTGTGGGAAAAAATAAAATTCATACATGTCTAAATTTGCACAAAGTTTATAAACAGTGTTCATTGAAATGAATGAGATTGATTTTTCGTTTTTTATAGCAATTACAAATAAAATTCCATACACTTTTTCCGATGACTTTGTGCCATGACGAAACAGATCCTGTAATATTGTTACTTTATTAGAGAAAAGTACAAATGAACTGATGAGTCAATATTATGTTCATAAACGCCAACCTTTCATTTGCAGAACATATTAAGTTTTATTTGTCAATATTATCTAGTGACATTTATTTATGTATAATCAGGATTAAGGTCACTACTGTTAGCTTACGTATTTAGAAACAGTCAATGCGTTGAAGTTGTCTTTCAATGTCAGGAGGGTGTGTCAACAAATAAAGTGTTTAAAGAAACAAATTTTGTTAACATAATGTTTGGTGTAGCCTAATTGACTGTGTATTCAATGAATATATTATAGGTTACAAACTCTGAGTTGTTTATCAACGATTGCCTGATATACACGTTCATGTCTTGTACGTTGACACAAACATCAGTATTAGTGGCCAGCAGTTGTTACGTAGAATTTGCCTAAACGTACCGTGCGTTTATATTCATTGTGTCAATGTGTCAATGTGTCACTGTTTAGGCAATTTAACAAGTGTCTTATACGTGTCAATAAATTTCTATTTGAATTTTTGTTTTTAATCGTTCTTTATCAATAGTTTAAAGAGTACTAAACAATAATCACCAGGTTTATTGGGACGACGATTTCATAGGGATGGACGACTTAACGATGTTTTGGATATGAAGAAGACAGTTTACCAGTCTAAACCGGTTTTCCACAAAGATAAAATTTGGATTCACTGACAGAAATTTTAAGGTAATTAACCTATACTCTATATTCATTAAAATGTTGTTATATTTAAGTTATACGTTCAAAGTTATACGTTTATATATAGTGTGTGTGTGTGTGTGTGAGCGCGCGCGCGCGTGCGTGCGTATGTGTGTGTATTGTAATAGCTGTTTTGCAATTAAACATCTTGTCTGAAGATGCTAATTGCAAAACATTTGTCACAATATATGTTGATTTACGAAATTGTATGTGCGAGTTTTTATTTACCTTAATATGGAACTTCATCAAGTACCAATTGTGTTTGTACTTAAATGTATACTACAAGGTCTTTTTTTTATGTACTTTACAAGGAAAAGATATTCAATAATAGTAATAACACAATTTATTTCACAAGAAGTAGTTCATTTTATAATAAATATACTTTTAAATATATTTAAATGTTTACAAGACTATGAATTATTTTATCGAATAGGGGGTAATAAATATATTTAGCATTTTATACAATCTAGGTTAATATTTTTTCCAGACAACTTTAATAAAATTAATAGATGATATTGCCGGGTATGGTGCCTGGAGGTTTGTAAGGTGGGGATACAATGTGTAATGCCCGAGACAAGAATTGCTCTTGAATTTTATCTTCTGTCCCGTTCTTCAATGGTTCTTTCTCGATTACTGCACCTTGTACCAAGACAGTAACCATCCCCCACACTATCAGTAGTGGTAGAGAATACATTCCTATAAATTGTATCTGTGATTGTCGAATCCTAAATGTGAAGTGACAATTGTTACTGTGATCCTGTAATTTATACAAATCTGACTGCAATAAGTCACGCTAATTTACAGTATTATCGGTTTTATAAAAGCTAATTACTATTTTTTTTTATTACTTTACATTCCCTATATGAATTAGACCATTGCATATGATTATCTATTAGATATAATGTTGTTTCTTTACTGATTGAACTTAAAAAGTAAATTACTTCAAGATAAAATATTTTATTATAGTAGTTTGTACAAAACGTTGTTTTTATACCATGACATTTTGACAGTCGTGCATAAAAACCGAAACTTTGCCTCCACCACACTTCTTTCTACTGCTTATCTACTTGTTAGAGTGAATTTTAACTCACGAACTGCTTATTGACAATTAAATGTCGATTTCCCTAATTCGGTGTTGATATCGGCTGAAAAAAAACATGGTTTTTGCAATGGTCATCCAATAAAAATAATCGTATTGCATTAAATAAAATACCGTTAGAAAGATAATGTTCCGTAAATGCATAATCATGCGAAAAACTATAAAACGTTTGAAATAATATTTAAAAAATTGGTAAAGTTTGCATTTTTGATGCGTAACAACAAAGATTTAAACTGAGCGCTTGAAAATAGAAATGATGTAATTTTCCTCTAATATTTCGAAATCTATATTTCTGTTTACTACCAACAAATGTACCATAACGCTGTTATATAGATCGGATCCTCTTCTTTTTATTCGTGCTTTCAAAATCTTTCTATCTGTTTTTTTTTTTTTTTTAATGTATAAAAATTAAACAAAATCAAGAATTTTAACATGTTTTTACACGCTAAAACTTTTTTCAATTCAAAATTTATTCTAGTAACTATTTTTTTATCCAAACGTGTAATACATCATTGTAAAGGTAATGTTTCAATCTTTCATAATCATCTAAAACAAAATATTTCTCACGAAAAGTAAAAACTCAAAAATTCTATAAAATTGATTAATATTCCACTAGAGCGCCTCACCTGACGCAATGACGTTTACAGTATATAGAAAAATGATCAATAATTTTCCAAAATGGTAATTCTAGTCCAAATACCACAAATTGACAATATTTTATAGCATTTTTCTTTTTATTTCGAACTGTGTTCAAAATTAAGCAATCTGTAATCGATTTTGACATTTATTACATTCTACGAAGTAGGAACCAAAACAAACCAGACTCATTTTCTTTTCAGTTTGGTTACTAAATATAAAATATCGATTAGTTATATTGATAATTTGTATCTCTTACACGATTAGGAATATGAAATTTATATCTTTCATGTAGTACCCCTTTTACGTCATAGACTTATTTTAGATGATTCTTTCTGAACTGAAAAATGTTGTTGTATATGTTTGATTTATGTCCTAAATATGTGCCTAATCAATAGTGTTTCGCGGGGTGCTCGATTTATTTCTGTTAATGTAAATATATTTTGTTATGTACAGTTATTTACTTATTATGATTTGTTTATAGAAGTTATAATATTTGTACTATTGTTTGTAGAGTTTATTGTTTAAAGTAAATATTATTATCAGGGTTATCTAGTACTAAGCCTAGTTTAAAAAGGTTATGTCAAATTTGGCCTTACGTTTTAGCAAATTTCTATTTTTACATACAAAAATAGTTTTGTCAAATGAAAATTTTATAAAATTACCAAAATGTATGCAAAATTTATATATATATATATTATATATATATATATATATTTATATATATATATATATATATATTAGGAATATTGTAGCTCCTAAAACTGACCCTTGGGGTACTCCATATTTTATTTCACCAAAATAGCTAACAATGCCATTGATTTTGACACATTGCTTCCTATTACACAAATAGCTCCTAAACCATTTCCATACAACTCCTCTTATCCCACAATCATATATTTTGTCAAGAAGAATTTTGTGGTTAAATGTATCGAATGCTTTCGTAATGTCTAAGAATAACCCAGAAACCTTTTTCCCATCATTCATCCCATTAACTACTCGGTCCATAAAATCAAGAAGAGCCGTCTCTGTACCCATTTCTTGTCTAAATTCATACTGCTTGCTGCTAAAAAAAACATGTAAATTCGAGGTACTTGAGTAATTTTTGTTTCATATTTTTTCAATTATTTTTGCGAAAGACGATAACAGTGATATTGGTCTGTAATTACTACAAAAACGTTTAGAATCTTTTTTATTTATCGGTATAACTAGAGCCTCTTTTAATTTTTCAATTAAACACATTTATATTATTAAAATAATTTTGAAACTTTAGCTTTCTTGCTTTATTTAATCCTTGAATATGGACTTTCAACAAGAAATATATGCTATTACGTTAAAATGAAGGGGGATAAAGGGCAAACTAAACGTTTCCGGACCTAAGTTTATTGGTACTTTTATTTAAGGAACAATTCTACAAAGCTGTGCGAGAAAGTTCAGGGATACCCTGTGTTTTTGTTATGTATCATTTATTATAAACTATTATAAATTATTTTTGTATAAATATATATTTTTTGCGAGAAATATAAGATGCAATGTCCAACGACCCGAACATAAAAGTATATTTAATATCCATCCATTATTACACATAGTTGATTAACTTTTTTTTTTAGTTTGTTACATATTACAAGCAAATTATTCTTAATTTGTTTTATGTTAGTTAGTTTTGTTTAAAGATTCAATGATGACGTAGTGAAAGAATACACCGTAGTTATAGAAAGCAAATTATGAACTCTAATAAGTAAAATATAACAATATTTTGGTTCCATTCTAAAAGCACGTTTAAAATGTATAAGTTTTTATAATATTTCCTCTGATTGCAATTTCCCTGTTTAACATTAAATGTCTCCGAGCTATATACAGCTGATATACCATCTCGGTAATTGATTTGTAAAAAACATATATTTATTAACTTGATTTCAAAGTTAGTATATTAACAGAATTTTATCGTAATAAAAAGAACGTTGATTTAATTTTAGTGAAAAATTGTATTAATTATTTTTTATTTATTTAATTATTAATTTTTTTTTTACATATTGCAGTTTTTAAATAAATTTATTGAATTTTGAATTTTCTCATATTACCTTAACGAAAACATAATAATAAAATAATTTCTTACTTGACTAAATTTTCAAAAAATCTTTCTTAATGAACATTAAATTTTTTGACAGATATCTTTTTGACGTTATTTCTACTTTAACAATTATTACGACCTAAACTTTTAGATATGTTTGAACTATGGGCGTGTTGTATTTATTATAAATTTAGTTAAAACAAAATATCTACGTAGGTATATTAAATTATCATTAGTACTAAATTATGACCAAGTACTGTTCAAATTTAGGATGGGAGAAAAACTTAATGATTGTAAAGTCCACATTAAACAGATTACCCTAGTATAACATGTTGCTAAGATATTGGTCTGTAAAAGATGACACAATCATGTACCAAACTAAATAGTTTATTGATACATTCTCAAAAATCGAAATTTGAAAAATATGCAAACATGTGGAATATGAAGGTACAACATAATATAATACGAAGGTGATTTTAGTATATTTGTGACAGGAAAATGATATGCCGATATATTCATATAACCCAACCCTCATGCTGTATGCCGATACAGCACAGGTTTGGGTTATAAATTTATTTAATTGGGATGATCTCTTATAGTATAAACATCAACGTGAACCTGAAATGAGCTTTTAGAAATTGTTTTTCGTTTTCTATTATGTAATGTAATAATGTAAATAATAATGAAAACCTAAACTTATTTAATTTCAATCAGTTTTTAGTGATTTACATAAATTTCTGAATAATATCTAAACTAATCTTACATTTTGAACTTAAGTTAAATAAATAAGTTGTTATGGGGGAAAATTACACAAATAAAACTTCCTGAATTATCCTCCTTTATTTATGCATATACAATGTTTGTTTCACACTTGCTTTGCTAATTCTGTGAATTCAAAATAGTTTGATTATGTTTAAAAAAAATGATTAAATTTATTAACTGTTGTATATTGTAAATTAATGAATGAACAAAAATAGATACTCCTTCAGAAAAAATACAAAATATTAAAAAATATTTTTTAAATAATTCATTCATAAAGTAATTTTCATGTTACAATGTCACTAAATACAGTTAAGACTTATGTATTGATATTCTACGAAGATTCAATGTATTTATGAATTCTCTCTCCTTCTTTACACATTATATTGCATACCAATAACAGCAGCTAATTCATTGTCAAGTATATCTCCAACGTACACTTCAAACGATCTTGTCTTGTTAGCTTTGTAATATCAAACAGTTTAAGAGGTTCAGTCTCGTTCGACTAGACTAATATCTTCAGGGAATAGCAAATTCCTATGTGTAATATGTCACATAATATATATATATATATATATATTTATATATATATATATATATATATATATATATATATATTCTTTGATTCATTTGTTTTTAAATGTTATCTTTTTCAATTTTGATTATAATACAAATCATAAGTATTTATTTTTAATTTGATTTCTCTTATCACGGGCCATACATTATAACTTATTTCTAAGCTTACGCTTAAACTATTAACATGTTAACTAGTAAACAATGTTAAAGACAAACAAACCGAAATAAACACAGGATATATTAAATAATAAGGAAAGAGGATAAGGCAAAAAATATAAATTACTAACGGTTAAAATAATAAAACGTTTATACAATTTTTAAAAAATAAAAAAATATGTACAATTTAATAAGCTTGGGATTTAAAGTATTGCAATAGTATTGCAAAACTAACAGTATTGCAACATGGCTTAACATTGTTATAGAAACACAAACGGACTGTTCTGTAAGAACCTCAATCTCTCAAACTGTAAATTGTACTGTATATTTCGAGGTAAAAATATGTATTTTTGTTTTAAATATACCATTATAACATGAGTTCATAGTAAATAGTAATGAATAATAAATCACAAATCACATTTTATATTTTAATGTCCATAATCTTTGTAGTTCAATTATAATTAAGAGTAATTCAATTTCTTCCGTAACAATACACATTTGTTTTAATGGTTGTACATTTCTATAAATCACAACTGAGTCACTTTTACTTCATTAAACTCGCCTTGCAGAATAACAATTTCCTTTAGCTTTTATTGTACATTTCATTATACATATTGAAAATAACAAATCTCCTTGCATGTTTCAAATAAATTTGTTTTCATTTTGTGATTATTTGTTTTTGTACACTTTAGAAAACCTTTCTAAAATTCCATTATTGGTAGCAACAACTTTCACTATAGGTGATTTTAAAGTTAAAATTTCTGAGGTTATTTAATAACCATCATTTCATAACTTGATAAAAGTTTATACTTTAAATATATATTTAAGGCATTTGTTTTAGACAAAGAGAAATTAAAAATTACTTACTCGTAATAGGAAATGTAATTAAAAATATATTGTTGATTTGTCTCAAAATAGTCGTTTACAAGTCACAGGTAAAAACGTTTGAGAAAGAAGTCCCCATTTACCTCGTTAATAAATTTGGCCTTCCTTCAATTGAATTATCTTCCCAGAGTCAATTTTATCCTCTAATTGCTGCCTCTAATTCCTTTACCTTCAACAAAATTAGTTTGCCTTCAATGATTGTGTTAATGTGGAAGTCAATTTAACTTAATTAATTCTAAACGATAAACTTTACATTGAAAGTGTTATCATATAGTTTTACAAATGTATTTACCGTAAATAATCTATTTTCAAGAGGGTAAAAAAATACTATCGATCTATAGACCTATTATCCTAAAAATAATAACAAAAATCAATAAAAAATATAATATAATTACGACAGTATTATTCTCTTATTCTAATAAAGTTGGATATTGTTGCATTAGGTTTTTTTTAGAAATATGCTTACATATGTATCATAAGATTTATTTTGTTTAAACGATAGTAGTTCCGTTGATTGGCAATAATATTTTAATACTTAAATTACGTAATTCATAAATATTTTATTTGATAAAATGGTCATAAAAATATCATCCCCTAATTTTACTAGATACTTTTGTAAGTAGATGTGTGATCAATTCTTCAAATGGAAACTATTTTATTATTTGAATACAAATGTAAAGGAATTTTCTTGCTGTTTGGAGCACTATCTCCATTGTATTTAAGCAATAACTAAAACTCAGTTATGAAATGGCTCAAAGTGGAAATCCATTATTTTATTAATAATAAAAGAACTATAAGATTCTTTATGTAATCTTATAATTTTACTGCTAAAATTTAACATAGTCGAACAATATTATTTTAGCCAGTACCAAATATTGTATCAGGTATTAGTTCTTGTTAGCTATTAGTAAATACTCGTATTAACAAGATCTATAATTTAGTAGCCTACAATGTTTGACATTACCTCAGATCAATATTACCAGTTGTCTAGCTTAGCAAATGGTCCAATAAAACACTTTCATCCAAAAATTAATATAAATTTATGTAATCAACATAGAACAAACACTTCATACAAATCACGAAATACGTGAATTTATTATATTTTGTGGGTAATTTATAATTAACACAGTTAAACCCTTATAATATCTTCTAAAAAAACCAAGAACACAATTATTGTGAGAAGACAGGAGAGGCGAGAACATATTTTGTTTTAAGTGAATCTAGGTGTACAGGAAATGTTTTTAGAAAAGTACGTTTTTAGACAAAACCAATCCATGGTAACTTTGTTTATCGTCTGCAAAAAATAAAATAAAAATAAAAAATCAATATGGCATTTACATAATCAAGTTTCACAGCATGGATTTAATAAACTGCATTGCAGTTGCAAAATCTACTCCTAAATCCCAGAAGAATATAATTCAATTTTATTCATCCTTTATTAGTATTTTGCCTTGAAGTTAATTGGTTGATCATTCATAAAGTAAACATATTGTGGTTTGATGGAGGTACTGACGGTACTTGTTAATAAAACCAATAATAAATATCTGTCAATAAAAGAAAACTTTTTAAATAATAATAAAGTGATAATATATATATATATATATATATATATATATATATATATATATATATATATATATATATATATATATATATATATATATATATATATATATAATTACACATTAGTATTATCTTAAATACTAATACAGTCAGATATACACACAGAAGTATTATCTTAAAAACTGAACTGTAAATATGAAAATGATTATATATATATATATAGAAAGAAATTTGTAGAATCAATTTGATATTAACTAAATTTGAAAACAACTGAGTAAAGCCTTTATGTAACATATAAATAACAAAGTATCTCTCACTTAACATCCAAGACGTAAAGTGTCAATATGTCTGTTAACTAGGCTCTCCTTAATGAGTTACTTATAAATACATTAGAGTTTGTAGGACAATATCCATTGATATGGAAATGCAATTTAAAATTTGAATATAATATACCTAATTAATACAGACTTCAACAAAAATGTAATGCTTCCACCATTTTGGGAGGGGTTACACACTATATCTTACTCTATTAATTCAATCAAAATACAAGTTAAAATATTAGTTTCAAGATATAATAAACATAAATACAGAGATATATAAATTGTGAATGTGAAACTAGACCATTGCAGGAAGAGACTAAAGTATAAAAAAAGTTCAAATGCTTAGGTTACGTATGATACATTTTATATTAGTACGTTCATCTCTATAGTTATGTAGTGTGAAACCTAAATTTAACATCAAATAATTTTCTTTGGTTAGAAAATCAATATTTGGAAGTAAAATGTAATATTCGTAAGATTTTATTTATAGTGTGGTTACGTATGTAAACAATCACTACTAAAGTGTCATACAACAATTATGAAGACATTTTTTGACGTAATAAACGTCAACTGACAATATATTTTGGACAGATGATTTAGCAGTATGAAGAACAAATTTAATTGGCTTACTTCGTTTTATATTTTACTTCTGTGTTTAATAAATCAATCTAAAAGTAATGTACTTTTAGGTGAGAAAAATTCCACGTGAAATTTTATCACATTAAAACCTCATGTACAAATAAACCATATTCCCTCTAAAAATACAATCTCTTTAGTATCCGAAGTTTTTGTTTGTTATTCGTGAATATTTGGCACGAGAACTAAATTTGATTAAAGATTCCAACTGAAAATTAAAGTCTGAGCGTTTTTAAACGGGAACAGTTTGAAAAAGTTCTCAAAAATTTTTTTTTCTACACTTTGATACTTTGTTAACTTTTAATAGTTTATCTTGTACAGCTATACTTTGCTGCATTGATACAAAGGTTCCAGTTGTCAAACCAACAATCCTTTAAATCGTTGTGAAAATGATGCACTTAATATTAATATAACCGATAGGCTTATTTTCAACTTTGTACTTTAATGCTAAAGTATGATAAAGTCTCACGTGACATGTTTTTTTCAACAAATTTCGCTTTCACAATTAGGAAATTCAATTATAATTTACATTGTAGCTAACATTTTACAGAAGATAATAAGAAGTGGGTGAACTGATTTTAATTGGAAACTAAGGACGAGAAGATTCCGTAGGAACCCATTTGCATTGTGCGAAGATATTCTATACGCAAAAACCCTTTGGTTTCGAGGGATGAGCTAGTTTTCATTTGAATTGTCTCAAAATTAAACTTATTAAAACCTGTTACACTTGCGTTTCATTTTATAAAACTTACTATATATATACAGATATATGATTTTAATTATTCTCTATCTTTTCATGGCAATTTAATTAATTTTACGCGTATATCAGATTGGCATTATATTATAAAACAAATTTACAAATAAACAATACACAACTTTTAACAATGCAATTATTCAAATATACTTGTAAATCAAATAGAATCTCTTTTTTTTTTTACATGAGAATTGCATATTTTACTGCGCTAAAATGAGTGACGATAAGTTTGTCTGTAGTTGACAGACGAGTAATACATATTAAAATTATATATCCAGTTCATTGCACTAGATATATTATAATTATAAACACTAACTTATCCAGATATCAATGAATCCCTGTCAACACCCAATTTGTAGAATTAGTAAGCATTTGAACAATGTCAAGAATTTAGTCTGGAAGTGAAAACTATAACTTCCCTAAATTGAAATATGTTTTTTAATTTAATTTTCCATGAATCTCTTTTTAATTAATTTTTTTGAAAACTTTACATTTACAGAATTTTCTTTTAATTCAATTTTATTACATTTTTAAGTTTGCACTTTTCTGCCAACTTTTTACTTATTCATTACTTCTAACAAATTGCAAGAATACATTGAAGTTCAATTTTCTTCTTTTTTTTTAATAACTATCTTGGATTTAAATCAACTTTGAATTTTTTTCTTTTTTGCATTGTTCCTAATTTTACTTGTGTCAAATATTATGAAATATCAATAACAGGTATGAATTGAGTACAGTTTTTCCTACTACTACATATATTTGAAACATTTATTTCATATTTTCACAATTCATCAAATACTGATTTTTTACTTCAAAATAACTAACTTAGGAAACCGTTATTTAAACGCCTCCGTGAAACCTGACGTCAGTTTAAGAGTCATAGTTCAACTCACCAACTCGTTCGGAACATAAAATATTGCTTCAAAATTATTAAATTCTTCTATGTCAACTTTTGTTTTATATTGTATTGTACTTTTAACCATAATACTGCTTTTATAGAACAATTTTATTCTTGTAGTACATTACAAACAAATAGGATTATAATAAGACCTTATTCTCTTCGTCGACACGAATATAACAAATTGTCTTTGAGGTAATTATTAGTTAAGTTATAATATATGATTTTACTACTAATAATATGTTGTATTGGTTAAGTTTGGTAATCGCCAATAATTTAGATAACGTATTTTTAATGAAAATTTAATTTCCATGCCCTCAAAAACAGAAAAGAAAATTTAAACGTGGCGTCAGTCCGTCAGAATATGACAGACACTGTATTGTGCTCATATAGAACTTCATTGGTATTCAGGAAATTAAAAAAAGTAGAGACATAATTAATTATGATGGTCATACAAAATATAAATCAACTGTTTTAAGTAATCTTACCCTACGGGGTAATTAACACCCCTTGGTCTTCAAATTCAATTAAACATTTACAACAAGGACTTAATATTGAACCTTTGGACATTATATTTTAAGGATCTGAGAGTATTAGGCTACATTCTATGAAGAGGATGGGTAAGTACCAATCAACTTGTTGTTGTTTTTTCCGTTCGTTGATCTTTAATTTATCGTTAGATTATCTTTTACATGGACCAAAAAGGATTCCAATTAAAAATAAAGTAGGCACAAAGCAATTTATGCGATCATAAGTAAAGGAAAAATATTTAGCTGTAGAAATGAAACATTTGTTCACATAATATTTGTTATGTAACAACAGTGTTGTTGTTTTACTTTAAATTACGTAAAAGTAATTAATTTTATTTAACATTATTAGTTTTTTTTTAAATTTTTTTTTATTATTTACAATTTTATTGAAACTGAACTTAGTCCATCTATCAATATTTCTATAAAATGAAAGCGTTTGTTGGCTGCACATCCTACGACGCACTCCAACATACAAAATCACTTGTTCTTGTGCTATTTACGTATTAGTAATGTCTTAGACCAAATCAAAAAGTTTTATCCTGTCCAACCGCCTAACCTGATCTAAATTGTCGAGAACTTGTAGCATCTCGATGTTATGGTGCTTATGCAATCTTTCTTCATACTTCCTAGCAAATCGCCGAAACTCTTCATAAAATGTGGCAATTTGTAAATCGTTATGGAGATCATCATTGCTTATGTAACATTAATTTTTATGTTGCTTATTTTTGCGCAGCCCCTAAGCTGCACACCATATGTCCAGATACGTTTTAGGACTTGTTTATAAAGTAATAGTTTATTGTGCACTGGCAGCTCTGAATGCCGCCCAAGAAGCCAATGCTATTTTCATTAGTTTAAGATTTATATAAAGTAGATTTAATTAAAATTATAAAAAAACTTTAAAAAACTCATTATTTATATTGAAAGTCTTGAAGATAGATTGATTTATAAAACCACCGACGAAAACGTAACTAGTATTTACATTTTATACTAAGGCAATTATAACTTATTTCTATGTCCTTTCATGTATTTCTGTCTGGAATTACCCTTTTACCTTTGTTGCCAGTGTCTGTTTATTAACGTGCAGCTCATTATTACAAAATATTATAAATACAATGATCGTTTTCGTTATCAAAATTGTGATTTTAAACTGAATACGGTAACTTATTTGTTTTATGCAAAATGGTGTCTGTACTTCTATGATTCCATAGTATTTGAATTAGAAAGGGTAAATTAATGAAGCGCAAGATGTTTAAGTATTGCAAAGGTATGATTTATTAAAGGATTCAATGTAATATAATGAAAATTGAAAAGTGCTACTATATGATGTAGATGTTTGTTATTTTACCCTTTTTTGTAATCCTAAGGGTAGCTATAATATTCCTAATTATTCTTAAGGAGCGCTATAATTATAACTTTTTATGTTTAAAAACAAGTAATCTACCATTGTATTAGGTTTTATTTCTTCTTATTACTAAGCTATTAAGGTTAGTATCTATAAAAACTTTGTTAAAACATTAAAACCAAAACCCGGATGTATATAACTAACATTATACCGTTTAAATTGCAACATGATATAATCGTATATAAAATATACAACTGTTTGAGTTGAAACATAACTTGTTTCATACAAAAATATTTAGAGACGTTTTTGTTTTATTTTAATTCTAGATAAATAATTTCCAGTGATAGTGAAATTTGTCAAAGTATCAATGATGAAGTAATTAAAAAATACGTATAGTCTTAGGCTTCCTTTTCGTGCAATGTTTCATTTCTTGTAAAATCATATTATCCCAGTGAAAGCTCATATTGATCCATGAAGCATCTCATGTGGGGAAGAGGTAAACGTGACTGTTCATGGAGAGTGACTTTGTGTTGTAGTGAATGTTCCATAGATCCAGTAATATTTAAAAAAAATATTGATTGCCTTTCATACCTTATTTTATTAATGCATAATATTATCTGGAAAATTATGAAACAATGATTGTACAGATTACAAAATGAGTAATGTACCTAAAATACTGCTTGTACGTACTTTTTATATAATATTTTATATAAAATGACTTATTCCAAGACGAACTGAATACATGATTATATAAAACATTACTTTTCAATAATCGTTATTAGTAATTTAAAAAATTATGTATTGCAAGTATGATATTTCATCATTACTGATATGTTTATTCTATAAATTTTGAACTGTATTATTTTAGTGTCTTATACGTTCACATCATATTATGTAATACACATAAAATAATTTCTGATATATATATATATATATATATATAGTATTAGTCTCAAAAATACCTACTGCACCTAAAAATACCGCTAAAAAGCATATATATATATATAATTAGATATATATATATATATATATATATATATATATATATATATATATATATATATATATAATTAGATAACATAAATATGTAACATGTGTTTGGAGAACCCTACTCAGTATATTCACTAGGAGAATGCCTCGGTACATGAAGAATGAAAGGAATTTTACGACCATGCTCCAGTAAATTTTATCTGAAACACATTCCTTATATTTATGCAAACCTTTGCTACAATGTTAATATACCTATATTATAAAGTCGGTGAAAATAAATTCCAGTAGCTTATGAATATACTTGTGCACATATTTATAAATTGTAAATAGTAAACTTGCTATCAGGTATCTAAGACATATAACATAGATAAAATAACAACTGAAAACTTTATCTCTCAATATTGGTTTATATTTTATTTTGGGTTATGATATTGAAAAATACTAATATTATGTAGGCACAATTTTTACATCCCATATTCTAAAAAATATATTTTTATTTAAAATTACAAATTCATCAATATTTACCTAAATAGAACTAAATTTATATTAAAAAAACATTTAATGTGTAAATATATATAAAAAAATATATATTAGCAAAGAATAAAAATTGAATACTTATAAATATAGAGGGAAGGATGTAATATATATATTACATTAAAATGAAAAAAAAACACGCTATTATGATTCCTTAATCTCTTGCTTTTTGTAACTCGTTTAAAAACAAACATCGAACATAATTTTCTTTGCTAAATATACTGTGAAAATGTAATAGAATATGTTTGGTGGGATTCCTTAATATATAAACAAACACATTTAAAACTATCTCGACTTTACGGTTGTATCACATCCCCTATGAATCTGTCTACCAACCTCTGTTATCGACAAGTTGGAATAAGACACAATCAGCTCCTCTATAATTTGATTTGTTTGCAAATAATCAACATTATTATATCTCACCATTACATGATAATAATATTGTTGTGTAATAATTAACCTTTGTACCTTGCTTTAAACCTTAACAGTACTAACTTTATAGAAAATTTTACTTTAAAAAGCTCTATCCTTATCTTTTCGTCGTTCACCCATATGATTTCATAAAAAATTGGTAATATGTAAAAACTTTCTTTAGTGAATGATAAAACTAGATATAATTTTAAACATTTATACTGCCGCCATTTACAAATTGCTAAATAATATTTGGTGGTTAAGGTGTATTAAGACATATTATTTCATTACTTTCGGAGAACATAAATATTTTTAAGAGATACATATTATAGTAATTTCTATATACACAAAGATACATATATTACAACGTAAATTCTGCCAATCGGAGATCGTAATCTAAGTTTTATAAATAATAATATAATGACATTTTCTAGTATTATTAATATCGATAGCATAATATTAAAATGACATATTCACACGTTTTGAAAATACTAAATATCATGTTGATTTTTTGTAAAGCATATACACTGTACATAATTGTTCATTATGATATTGCAAGCCTATGAAATACGACAAGATGTCTAATCAAGGAGACAGTTTATAATTCAAAGAAACTAGTATATTTAAATTGATATAAACTATAGATAATACTCTCCCTACTATAAATAAATAATACGAAATAAACTTAATCGTTGAATATTTTGTTTAGGCTAATAATATAAAATAACATCTTCGATTTTTTAACATATTAACAATTCCTTAAGTTAATAATTTCATCCTTTAAACTAAAATATACAAAAAGAGAGAGAGAGAGAGAGACGTGAATATATTTGTCAATAAAGTATTGGAAGTAGGATATATTATAGTATAATATTTGCTCATGCAGTAATAAAATTTAAAAAATGGTAATAAATCTCGTTGAATATACATAACATCCTATTAATTATATGTTAGGAGTTAGTTATTTTATTCATAGCAACTTACTTGAACACCAAAACCCATGAATTATTAAATACGTTTACCAAATGTAAGTAGTTGTAATTAGTAATGGAAGGCTTCTGAACACAGCACGTGTTGCTGTAGACATGGAATTCATGCCTTAGAGGTTGGTTTGCGAAATTAATTTGTATAACTTCTCTGAAACACGTAATCTGAAGTGTCTCACACAGAGCTTAGATTTAGGTGTCAGAGGCGGATATTAAGTTCAACCAAGTCGGCTCAAAACAATCTAACGTGCTTTATATCTTTACAAGCACTTTCTATCGTGTAACTGGATTTAATTATAACAATAATTATTATAATTTAAATTGTTTCGGCATTAAAAGTGTAATATAATTCAGTGACTTAAATATAATATAATAGGAAAACAGTTATTTAAAAAAAAATAAAAATCTACATTGACCCAAGAGTGTTGATTAAAATTCTTGTAATTTGACAAGTTTAAAATACAAGAGATATACCTTTAATTAATTTTCAAAACCTGACATGTTCTAAACTAAGTTAATAATCCATTAAAATTGCATTAAAAAAAAAAAACTTTCAGTAGGATATTGTATAAAATATTTTAACTCTTAAATTTCTATTAATTAGCACGAACTTTCATCACATATCTCAAGTGGTAATATTTGATACATGTCTGCCATTTTAAATATTATTTCATTAAATCATGCAGAATATAAAGCTTTTGATTTTAGATTTTTATTTTCCGTTTTGTAATATTATTTAAAAAAAAAAATGTTCATACTTTTGCGATACCGTTTGAAAATCGTTGTCAAGTTCAATCTGGTTACACGTAGGTAATAATATCTTGATTGGGAGTATATTAAAATGCACGTATCTCTTATAATTCCATACCTTTTAGGTACTATAAAACAAGAAAGTTGCTTTCCGATAAAACAATGGAATATTTTTTCCTTAAGATCCGACTATATTGCATTGTTAACTATGGTATTTTTTGTTTAAAAAAATTGATATTAACTAAATTTCGCATCAACGTAATGTTTCATATTGTACATAAATGTAGCTTGAGCTTTCTTTAAATGGGACGGTCTTAAACATTTAGTTATATATTTCGATTTTTTTCCAATCTCTGTTTAAAGCCAGTAATGTTGTGTTTGCTTCTCTACAGTTTATAAACGAATATTTTATTATTGATATATTACCAGGAGAATAATTCAATGATTTTACCGTGAATGAAATTGATATGTAATTTGAGGTAAATGGAACACACGAATAGTAACCACCTAAATACATATTTGCATATTGAGAAGAGAATAATAATTTATTATTGAAAAAATCGAATTTTGTCAATAATAAACATACAGAAACATGGAGTAACCCTTATTGCGTTTGTTGATTAAAACTGAGAAAGGAATTTAGTTTCCGTTGATGTATTATAAACATTGGAGCCTTTATTCAAATATTGATTATTAACATGATAATATGTTATATTAACATTACGTGATCCTCAAACTATAATCCATGTGGGATTCTCTACTTTTCTGGATTTATTTATTCACAAATTTTTCGTACGTTACATAAATTTAATTGAGATAGTTTGATTTAATTTATGATGTCAGCATAGTAAAGTAATCAATGAAAACATAAAACATCTCGTCAATAAAAGATCTAAATATATCTACAAAATATAATTATCTTTATACTTCATCCAGGTATGTTTTTTAAAACAATGTATGACTTCATAATAGTAAGAGCATGTATACTATGTTTAAAATTGTGACGTTATATAGGTTATGGACATTAAACTGATACTAGTTGCATACGAATATAAATAAATATATATATATATATATATATATATATATATATATATATTAAGAATAGCTTTGTACGACATGAGTTCTTACAGTCAGCAAACGGTTTCGTCTATAAATGACGTCATCAGTTCTCAGAGAGGACAGACGGGTTTCCTTCGATGAAAAATCACCACAGAATTGGTTAGACAATATTACCATGGAGAGAGTACTGTGCAATGTATTAAATTATCTCTGTTTATTTATTTTAATATACCTTCCATACAAGCGAATAAAATATGTATTTCATAGGATCCTTCAGTCTCAATTTTGAAATTCTTTTCACATCTATAACCTTCAGTCAAATATACTTTTGTTCAATTCATTACAAAAAAAATATTAATCAAATTTAAATTTAAAAAAATCCTAATTTGTTAAGCTTAAAGAATAAATATATTTTTGAACTGATGAAAGTAATTAAACTTGTTAAAATGTTTAAAAATAATTCAGATACTTCAAAAGGTAATGTTTTGGTGTGATATGTATTTGTAATGATTTAATATATAATTTCGTTCGCCTTTTTTCCAAAAACGACAAGATGCATTAATTATGATTGGCATTTAAAATAACATGTAAAACATTTAGAAAAGTGTTTTATAATTATTGGAACACAACACGTGAAAATGTGTTGAAATAAAAGTAGTCGGGGACAAATTTATAATTACTTTTCACCAACCTGCGTCTCTTTTATTAATAGAAATCTTATAATTATAAGTCGAAGGAGGTAAAATATTAAAAAAAAAAACTAATGACCAAGTAGATAAATGTTTAGAAATAACCGTCAAATATAGAGAATTTTTATTAATTTAAAAAAAAAAATACATATATTTATCAAAGTTTTCTCTCTAGCAATTATAATTCCAATATTTCATTCACCATTAAAATACACCTTGTAAATAATAGCAGAATATTTATCAAATTTATTGAAAGCACATATTATTGACAGCAAAATGATATGATCTACCTTCTCTAAAAATTGAGAATTGAAACTAATATGGCATTAATATCTTACTTTACAAAAAAAACACCCTTATCGATCTACTGTCACAATTTACTCTGATTTTATTATGTGTGAATTGAATCCATTGATTGAGATTATTGTACAACATATTACCTTAGTAGAGATAATACTTAAATCCTCTATATTATTGCGTATTCTACTAACTCGTTTTTTAATTATTTTATTTTAGTCACAATTGATACACAATAGCTTTCAATGTAAATAACGCATTCAAAACTTACATAATAAACAACTGCTTAAAATAACACATAAAATTTGAATTTGTTACCATTTATTTTATAAACTATGTATATTCTCTCTCTCTCTCTCTCTCTCTCTCTCTCTCTCTCTCTCTCTCTCTCTCCCTCTCTCTCTCTCTCTCTCTCTCATATATATTTTTATATTATTTATATATATATATATATATATATGTGTGTGTGTGTGTGTGAAACTATTTGGATCAAATCTCAATTCATTGAATCATATTTTTTTGAAAACATTTTCTTTCAAACACGATTGATTAAGATCATGAGCGATCAGAAGAATAGCTACAATTTTTTTTAACATAATTTTATACATAGTAAAAATATTACTATGTACTTATAATCCACAAAACCTCTGTCAATAACCTCAAATCATTATATTATTTTTTTCAAACCATTTACGTGTTTTTGCATGTATATTTCACTTACGTTAATAATTGATTGCTTGTGGGTGTGTAGGGATTCAAGAGCTTTCCCTCGATAAGAAGAATAGCTACTAACGATTTTGAAATTTATACATAGTACAAAAAATTACTAGGTATCTACATAATATACGAAGCCTGCCCGGAGGAGATCCAATGCCGTTTCAACTACATGGAGTCTAGTCTAGGTCGGTTTTATTTTTGTTCCACAGAAAGGCGAAAAACCCTGCGATTATCATAACCCACTACTTTAAAAGGAATCAAATATACATAAGCGCCACAGTAGGAGAAGTTACGTAAAAGTTCACTTCTAAATTTTAATTACGTTTCATAACTAGAAATATAGGAAAATTCCTGGTAAAAAGTATTTTTTTCTTGTTTTCTCAAGAAAAAAACCTTCTCCGTTATCATCACCATATAAAACAAATAGGAAAAGAGCATAATATAGATAGATCAAATCTATATTTGTTCTTTTTGCAATAAAAATCTTTAAATTTGACAATATTATATCAATACTGCCTTACATGACCAATTAATACTATTACGATTAAGTATGAATGTTTAATATTATTCATAGTTCTTTATTCTACTGTTTATTTGAAATAACATTTTAATTGAATTCTCGGAACGATGTCTATACATATGCTACCAATTCATTTTAAGGGCGAATTACGTAGTGATTATTGGCTTAGAGAACTAAATAATATTTTGGATAATACGAAAATAACAAACTCACTGCAAATAATATTTGAAATTTAACCTAACATATCGTAATTTTACTTATTGATATTTTTAACATCCAACTTGGCCTAAAAATGCATTGAAGGTTATATTATGAATAAGAATGAATTAAGTTATGACTGTAAGCAACAAAACGAACGAAACACCAAAACTTTTCACAATAGATAATTTATTACCAACACGACGACTTACTAGTTTTTTGGAAATAAAGTACATCTATTTTTTGTTTGTTTTTTTTTGTTTCAGTACCTTGGTAATGATTATTTGTTTCTATTTATAGATAATTCATTACATAATATAATATTGTTGTTTTAAACTATAGCATTTTGATAATATTGAATGTAAATAACGTTTAAACAATATAAGAAGAAAAAAAATATAAATAATGTATTCCAGCTTTTATATTTTACATGAAATCAAGGAGAAACTTTACCATAGATCACTATTTAGTAAAACAGTTCACAGCAAGTAAATGATATTGCAGATAACATTGCATGCAAATTTGTGAAAAGATATTTTGAAATTAAATGAAATTATTCTGAAAGCAACAATGATGAAATGTATAAACACTTTATGAATTATACATATACAATGATTCGCCTATAATAATTTAAGGTTTATTATAAAAATATATTTCAAATTTTTGTTATAAATTAAATAAATTATAACTTTACAATAACTGTATATATATATATATATATATATATATATTTTTTTTTTTTTAACGTAACATACAAAAATCTATCTTTCCTTTTTTTTGTTGCATACATTAGGTAAGAAGTACGTATATGTCATAGGTTTCTATATATTTGCAAAAAAAAAAAAAATACTATTCAGCTCTTTTTCATATGAAAAATTCTCACTTTTTTATTTTTTTTTATTTTGTGAATCTGAAATCGACATTTAATTATGAATTTATATACTAATACCATTTTTGTACTTCGATTATATTTTTTATTTGAATTATTAATTGACAAGCTTTCAGTGGAATTAAAAATAAGTATTTTGCATAACATTGATGAGAATTATGTGAGATATATATCTGAATTTTTATTATTTATAAGATTGATAATGTCATTAGGAAATTCAGAAATGTCTATATTTGATTCAACCAAAAACTTACTTTTATAAAATGATACTGTAATTAAATTTTAAAAAATTAAAATTAAAATAATAATAAATCAATTTTTTTTCCTGAAAATAAATATAAAAGGATTTGAAAGACTGTTTTATTTTAGTGATTTTGCAACTTTTGGATGTTTATTGTAAATAAACAATATGATGTAATTAAATACGTAATCATAAACTTGTAAATTTCATGTTTATTCCAACGTACGACTTTTTCTTCGTCGAATTCCTTAATTTTATCTCTTTTCATGTAACCATCAATATGGTAAATCAATAAATTATTTGCCTATCTTTAGTCAATAAAATACTCTAGTGGATACGTGCTGAAGGTACTTTATTTGAAATCCAATAAAAGGAAGCTTTCTATATGACATCAATCATCGTTACTGAATCTATTTTAGGTATTTTCCAATAAAATTATGTTAATATATTCAGCTCGCGTAAAAATGTCAAGAGGCTACTAACGACAAAAAGATGATATCGGAGGTAGTGTATGAGTTGCACAACTTAATAATAATACAAAGATCTCCCTATCTACAACAGAAATAATCAGTATTAAGAGAATTTTTTTAATATACTATGCACATGAATAATAAATGTGTAGACACTTCACCCTCATTTACATGTAATGAAAATATTCCAGTATAAATTGTTTCTATTTATTAATATCTTCATATTTTGTTCACTGTTTATTCAATAAGGTACAAGAAGTATAAACACATATACCCTTAATGATTTACATTTGGTTTTAATTAAAACGAAATAAAATCTGGAAATAGGAATTAAAAACATTTTAAACGCGTGACCTAAGAGGTGTAATTTCCTTCTTAAAAAAAAAACTTGGTTTTACTATTATGGAAAATATTCATTATAATTTACAGGCAGACAATATTAGAAATAAATAAAATTCCTTTTCGCAGTGATCAATAGAATTTAACATTTTGAAAACGTTTTTATTATTAAGTAATTACTTTAATTTGAATCTGATACCATAAAATGAAAAACTAAACGAATTAATATGGACACAAAAAATCGTATGGATCATCTAATTAAATTACACATTGAGGTATGGAGTTCATTTCCCTAAAAATTTGCAACGGAAATGTTTTAATTTTTTTTAAATTATTATTTTCCTTTTTGGATTGTCTAAAAGTGTTAATAGTTTTCAGTGTTTATTTAAATTTTGGATATTTAAAACAATTTAAACATAAATAATTGTAATACAGTAGTTTTACAAACGATAACAAATCGAACTTCCAAAACTTTTACTACATATTATATTTTTTACTTTTAAATTACATACTGAGCTGTTCTGGATTTACAATAGGAAGATAATGAAAAGTCAATGTATTCCTTATTCAAAAACGGGTTTTCCGAATTACCCAAATGTCTTATTTTGTGGTAAGTCTCTCAATGAATGGATCGTTTAAGAATTGGTCTTAATTTGATTTGTAATAACATCAATTAAAACTTTTTGATCTATGATTTTGAATTTGATATCGTGAATAGCTCCTTGGTTCCTGTACACTGCGAAATTTTAAACATATTAAATTTAAAAAATTCTTTTTCATAACCGGTTTTATTTAAATCAATTTTTGTTTTATATTTTAGTCATATATTATGTTTTCTTACACATTATTTTATGGAAACAAGATTTCGCCTCGTAGTCACCTACAAACTATCACATCATTTAGTTCCAATTTGGAGGCTAGAATAAAATCATAATATTTTTTAATGCTTATACATACATTAGTAAGTATATATTATAATTATAAGATCTGTCTTATCATTATTTGAGTTCTGACTATTATTATATTTTTGAAACATACGTAAATTGAATATAAAAATGGTTTCTAATTAAAAACTTATTATACAAATTAGACGTTCTATAGCAAAACAATATATCTTTTTTGTTAAGTTATTAAAATACTAAACATCCCTTTGGTTTTTAAGTGTAAATGCATGTAAATATGAACTCTATATGTGAAAGTTTATTTATTTATTAATTTTTTTTTATGGAAGAAGTATATTGTTCCATATTAAAGCTTGAAAAAATGTTGAGCAATAACTCAATATCCAATAAAATAATAATAACAATAATTTTACATTTACAGGTAAAATATAATATTTATCTCCCTAACCAAATTAAAATATTTTATGATACACTAACGGTCGTTCTATGATTACATGCAATATGTATGTGGTCTTTCAAAATAATTTAACCGGAAGTATACGATGACGTATAAACAATACTTTTACAGACGTAGAGGGCTGATGCCTATATTTTATGATACACTAACGGTCGTTCTATGATTACATGCAATATGTATGTGGTCTTTCAAAATAATTTAACCGGATGTATACGATGACGTATAAACAATACTTTTACAGACGTAGAGGGCTGATGCCTATATTTTATGATACACTAACGGTCGTTCTATGATTACATGCAATATGTATGTAGTCTTTCAAAATAATTTAACCGTATGTATACGATGACGTATAAACAATACTTTTACAGACGTAGAGGGCTGATGCCTATATTTTATGATACACTAACGGTCGTTCTATGATTACATGCAATATGTATGTAGTCTTTCAAAATAATTTAACCGTATGTATACGATGACGTATAAACAATACTTTTACAGACGTAGAGGGCTGATGCCTATATTTCATGATACGCAACAGTTGTTCATTGATTACATGCAATATGTAGGTTTTCATTCAAAATAATACACCGGATGATGTTACAATGATTTTTGAACAATACTTTTACAGACGCAGAAAGCTGCTGCCTAAATTTCAATGTGCGGGGTGATTCAAACAACAAAATTCAATCTCAAATCCCTTAGAGACTCATTATGGTGAGAACCGGCGTGGCAATCTCATGGGATCCCCTCTGGATCTATTATTTTGTCATGTAGCTTTTGATTAGGCCTTTTTCTTTCATTTTTCTTGCGTTGCACCTCTTAACTATCAATTGATTCCGCCTGATCATGGCGTTATTAGAGTATTTGAGTGCTATCGAACTTTTGGTTTGGATATTTATTTTCCTATTTATATAAGCGATGAATACTTATAGGTATTTTGACTTTAAAAAGGAAGAAAAATAAATACAAATTCAAATTTAATGTGGAAAAACTGTTGAAAATATTATGTTGGTGTAAAAAGTTACAAAACTAATTAACTCTTAAAGTTACGTAATTAAATTTTTATAGAGAGAAGGAATAAAAATTCGAATACACAATATATACTGAGAAAATTATTTAATTAAATGTATTTTGAATACAATTCATCATTCTAGATTAATATAAATGGGAGGCACTTTGAATAGTTTTTGTTGTGAATTTCATTTTAAAATTGTGGAAACATCCGTTAGCCTGAATTATTTAATTATTTTTAGTGTATTATTTTCCTCCTCAGTAAATAATTGTATTTTTCGTATAGGAGTTCATGTTTATCTTCTCCTATTTGATCCGTTGAATCAGTAATGTGGTTTACAAAGAAAAACAAATAAATTTGTGTTATATGTATATACTAAAAAATCATACTTTGTTATTTCTATATGGAAATTGTGAGCGTTAGAAAAATAATTTTAAAAAAATATTTATAATTTTCATGAGCTCAAAATGTGACACTACTTGACTCATTTTTCTATTTGAACATTTTGAGATTAAAACGGTTTTTAGTTACATATAGTTTTGAGAAACTGAACATGTTTAATAATATTCAATAGGTATTTTCTTCTTATTTTTATTTATTTGGCTTAAATTTATTTTACACAAATCAACTTTCACAAGCTAGAAGAAAGTTTAAACCGATACGCGGACACTTGTAACATGTAAAGTTTGTTGATGTAACAGCCACCTTAAATATTTCTATTTACGAGGCTTTTAAATTCACTTATCACTTTAAAAAACATACTTTATACTGTTCAATAATAATGTACTTTTGCACCTAGGATATAAAAATGTTATCGTTCAGCTATAGTTTGATTATTGTATCTCATGCATCAATGCAGATGGTGACATTTTCGTCAAAACGCAATCAAGTATTCAGGTATTTTTTGAAGTTTAATTTTAATTTAATAGTATGTCACAAGACAAGCTCATTGATTATATAGATATAATTATGATGCTTTATTAAAACGTTATTTAGTAATTAATATTTAAAATGACCTTACTGTGGCTATTCTTAATTTATAGAGAACACAAGTTAAGCCATGTGTGAAATGAACATTTGCATCGATGTTGACATTTTTTTTTTTCTTTTTTTTTTTTTTTCTTTTTTTTTTTTCTTTCTTTCTTCAAATTTTTACATACTTTTAACAGAATATAATACATGATTTTTTATTCAAGGATATATCACAAATTGAGATTAAACTGCTATAATTAAAACGTAATCATAAATTTCTGAAATTCATCTATAAAACGTTTCTAAAACAAAGCCGCGAAGGAAAAACTTCAATGTTTACTAACTTTTGAAATTACCGATTTGGAAGTTACACGTATTTACATTACTTTAATAAATTTCAACTCACAACAATATACCAAATGTAATAACTTATTAGGTGAGCGCTTTACTTATTAATTTTGAATATTTTTTTAATTTATACGTATTAGTCAAAGATATAATAAGACGTAAGGGAAAAAAGTTCAAGAGTTTACTTTATGGGGGCTTACAAGGTATTTTTTTTGTTCCATATGTCTGGCAAGTAGTTGTTTATTCACGGACCTTCACTACAACTAATTACAGACTGAGAGTTTCCACTATCAGCCTAATAGTTACAGTTATATGTAGAGCTCTTTGGTCATTGTGACATGAAATGGTTGAACACTGTGAACAAAGAGCCAATTTTCCCCACAAACATGTAAGCATCATCCATCCATGTAATTCAATGTACTATAACTACAAGGGATATTCGTCTATTGTGTTAATGACAGTAACTGATTCACAATATACATTTATTTACCTTAGTGTTAGCAGTTATGGCAAAGAGAGTGATTTTACCATATTCAAAGAATGCTCCTTGTGATAATCAGTGGTCAGCAATGAAGTACGACTACCCGGACTTGAGATGTGTCTTCGGTACGGCAATCCCAAAGGTACCATCTTTTTTGGTTGCTGATGAAGCGTTCGGGCTGCACAAATATCTTTTACGACCTTTTTCCGGATATCAGTTGACAATTAGCAAACGAATCTTCAACTACCGCTTATCTAGAGCTCGGGAATATATTGAGTGCAGTTTCGTTATATTAAGCAATGAATGGAGGATATTTCATAGGGATATGAAATTGAAATCAGATTTCGCTACAGACATTGTCAAAGCTTGTGATATTTTGCACAATTTCTTTATTTACTGTGTTGCATGTACATACAGTTTATTGCTTTTAAATAAAACAATTAACTACAAGTTAATGTAGTTTGAAACTACAAGAAATGTAATTTGTAACTTGTAAATCTTTATTGTGTGTAATGTTATATGTAACTTGGATATTTATTACAATTTATTATATGTAGATACAGTTTATTGTTTGGAAATAAAACAATTAACTACAAGTTAATGTGGTTTGAAACTACAAGGAATGTAATTTGTAACTTGTAAATCTTTATTGTGTGTAATGTTAAACGTAACTTGGATATTTAATACAGTTTATTAAATGTACACTTTTACTCACCGTATTCATTCCTGTCTTTAACATCCATAGCTTGGAATACTTATTTCAACTTTATAAAAGTTCAGTCCTAACACTTTTCGTTTTTACTGTATCCCTATACTCGTCCAGTGTCCCATAAAACAGGTTGCTCTTGTACTAACGTAATTAAGAAATCAAATCTATTTCCGCCATGACTACGTTGACAGTAGCAGAACTTAAGAATACGTGCACCGTCCAGACGGCAGACTACAAGTGCCAAATAAACGTGAACAGTTCCATTGGTCGCTACCCTACCAACCTGCAGGCAGCCGGCTTCTTTAACTGAAACCGGCGCCGGCTTCGTCGAGGGACGCCCGACATCCCTCGGCTAGTGCACGGCTGCCGGGTAATGATTAACCAACCACGGCATTTATCGGGCAAATATGAAAGGGTATGTATTTTCTTTTTCCCCATAGCCGGGTAAACGACACCAAACACACGACGGCCGGGTATATGTGAAAGTAGCTAAAGGGAGAAAGGCCACGATCACGGACGAACAACTATGTAGCCAAACGAACGACAACGATATTAGATGATAGACAACGGTGACGGACGAACGACAATGATCACGGACGACCGACATCGGAAACAATCACGTATGACCGACAACGACGATGAACTAACGAAAACAAACACCTGTGACAGAACGACAGCGTTAACCGTAGAAACGAAAACTATTACGGACGACGGAAAACAATGATTGGCGTACGAATATGACGGCGCAAGAACGAAAACGACAGCGTAAGACTGACAACAATCACGTAATATCGACAACATAGGTAGCATAATCTTCAATCAGTTTAAAATCAAAGCAATACTTATATTTATTGACATCAAATATTCTTTCATTGATTATTTTATGTATTACTTATATAATTGATAAAACACATTTTTGAAATATGGGTAATTTTTTAAGTAATAACTGTTTTTAAGTAGAGTAACAGCAATTTTATTTATGAACCTAAATTGTATCAAAACTTAAGTATGAACATATTTTCACTTTTCTACATGGCCACCAAGAATATCTAAGCATTTGTTAAGTCGTGGCACTAGCTTTTAGATCCCCTCATCATAGAATTCTGCCGTCTTAGCATTTAACCAGTTAGTAGCAATTTCTTTCAACACGTCATCATTATCAAATCGCTTTCCACCAAGATATTCTTTGAGTTTAGGAAACAGATGAGAGTTTTATGGTGTCAGGTCAGGGCTGTAAGGGGGGCGGGGGAGATGGTCCAGTAATTCACATTGTAAGTTGGCCAGTTGCGTCTTGGTCGTGAGGCCGAGCGTTATCGTGAAGCAGCACGACGCCGCTAGACAGAAGTCCCCACCTGCAGTTTTCAATAGCGCGCCTAAGCTTGATTAGTGTTTCGCAATATCTCTCAGCATTTATGGTCATTCCTCTTGGCAGAAAGTCAATCAGAAGAACGCCATTCCGATCCCAAAAGACTGTGGCCATGATTTTCAGTGTTAAGTTTCTTGTTTGAATATTTGTGGTTTTCTCAGTGAATTTGAGTAATGCCATTCACTGGATTTAAGTTTAGTCTCTGTAGTATAATATGCTATCCACGTTTTATCACCGGTAACAATATGACTCATGAACTCATCACCACGGTTATCGTAGCGCTCCAAAATTCACAATGAATGTGACAAACGCTTTTTTGTGTTCTGTCAACATTTTTGGCACCCATTTCGCATTTTCTTTTGTAATGCAGTTTGTCGGAAACAATGTGATAAACAACCGATCTTGAAACTTTTGGAAATTTCTCATGAAGCTTGTCAATCGTAAAGCGCCGGTTTTGGCCAATTTCCTCATCAACTTTTTTTGTCAGGTCTTCATTAAAGACAGTTGGTCGACCATATCGTTCTTCAACATAAACATTTGTTCTTCCTTTATTGAAAGTCCTACTCTATTTAAGCACATTACAGTAATTCATTACACCTTCACCGTAAACTTCATCAAGCTGCGGGTGAATTTTGGCGGGACGAACTTGATTTGCTTTTAAAAACCAAATAACCGAGCGCACTTCAAAATCGCCGGGTTTATTGATTAACATGGCGACAAACAAAGCAGTCTTACGATAAAACCAACAGTGGCAGAGACATGAAATCAACTGACTGCATAGTTGGGGACTAACCAACAAGAGTGGCTAACCTTGAGCGGGCGCCACGTGAAGCCTGCGTGGTTTACAAGCCAAATACAGTAATCACTCTTTTTAACTTTTAGTATACCCATTTTTCTCCAATTTGGCACATTTATCAACGGAATTACATTACATTTTTGCCACTTTATTTCTTAGGGATTATTATCTCTAATCCCTTTAATCATTATTTATAAATACTGTACCCCTTAGTGAAATTGATTCGTACCTGAAATAATAACTAATTTGAATAAATACTATCCAGAAGATTCTATTACCATATCAATTTTACTCAATGTTATAATAAAATTTCTTGAATAAATTTATTCATAACCCATTCGTACTATTTCAACCAAATCTGTTGATATGACGAATATTACACTTTTGATTAAATTGTGTGTATTATTTCGTTTATTGAAATTTTGTTTGATAACAAATGTCAAGTGATTATAATTAATCTACCCCTGTTAACCTCAGACGTTAAAAAAATACATTTTATGTGTCTCGTTACATTTAAATTATCCTTCAGCTTTATCCCATTGTTTTGTAAAAATTCGTACAAAATATTCATGTGTTGTAGAAGAAATGAGGCGTTATATCTTAAGCAAAATAAATACTATATTTGTGACAAAATGGAGTATATAGTAATAGAGGGTCACATCAACACAATTTCATGTGTTATATCATGAAATGTATCTGTAAATATATGTTTCACTTATTCATTCATTTGTTTGTTTCTTAAATTATTTTAAGTGATATCATATATTGAACATAGCCAGTAGAGACGAGATTATGAGTTAGAAAATTAAATAATAGGACTTTCTTAACTCAATAGTGGCTACAGAACTGGATATTGACATATTTTCTTTATCCAATATGACTATTTTTCTTTTTTTTTTAATTGTACATGTTTGCTCAATCTTTTTAAATATTCTACTCTATTGTTCATATTTTTATTAACATCAGTTTACTTGAAACTTCGCTGTTATAAGTAATTAATTAGAGGGTAGGTCGATTTTTTTTGGCGGTTATTGGGAATGGGTGGTGCCGTGGATCTTTTGAGATAGTTAATCTGGAACAGCCTATCTCGGCTCAGACCTGCGACCAACAACTCGACGCATCTGTCAGCCAGCATACACGAGCGGTTATAACTTATTTTTATATAAAACTTAGCACATCATTTTCTTTGAATTCTTCCGAACCAACCCAACTACGGCTTATGTGGCATTAGGGGGGGGGTGTTAACTACACAAAAGCTATGCAAATTGTTTTTTTTAATTTCACAAGAGTTCAGTTCCTGGTCTAGCGACGGTTGTCGCACAACTCAATATTATTCTGCGTCTGGCTTAGTTACAGAGTGGAGGAACGAATTGGCTCCTGTAACATTGCTTCCGGCAACCCGCAAAGGCTTGTACCGTATGAACACAACGTATTTGGCATTGAAGGGGAAACGGTGGCAAAGGATATTTACCACAAATTTAATAGAAAATGATAATTTTAGGAATGCATATTATTTATTGGATAAAATTTTATGCTTACGTGTGTAACTTTTATATTGTCCCAAGCATTAAAACAGGCATTTTAAAATTTAGAGATCTACCGAAAATAAATATTATTGTTATTATAAAAGTGAAATTAAAACTAAATGAATACAATGTTTTTTAGTATTTATGAATGTATAGTATTTTTTCCAATTGGACGGAGTTGTTAAGAGGATTCAGTAGAATACTCTGCCATTTATCATGTACTGAGCTGGCAACTACTTTAAATGTAATCTAAACTCCACATCTTTACTCAAGCGGACGGTAATGAGTTCGAAATGAGGATTCTAAATGACCTACGTACAAAGCGTCACTCCAGTGAAGTAATCTATTGTATACCTTCAGGCGTTAAACAGCATTTCATTGAAATACATCCATATACATTACATCCAGTATCATCTTAAAGTAGGAAATAAAGCGAAGAACACATATTATTTACCTCTTTCGATATTTCTCCCAATTTATTTCCTAATTATCAAAATATAAAATTATCTTAGTGGAGTCATCGGTGAGATCAAAATGTTTTTTTATTTAATTTGATTTCACTCATTTCGCATATTACAAAAGCCTTATGTGTTCTGAGACAACATTTACAATAAATTTTGGAACTTAGAAATTGGTTGTCAATCAATATTAATAAAAACTTTTTCTTCTTAACCGGTGTAAATCGTTAAAAAACTACTGGTTATCGATTAATTTTATTTTTATGCAACGGCATTGATTTTATATTTCTTTTGTAAATATTTTGAAATAGGTTATTCATCTCTACATGTATGACAGAATGACTGAAAATTATTAATATTTGGATGTTTTTCTATAATGATTAAAACGAGTTTTCCTTATATCTTGTGGATGTATTCGAATAATTTCACCTTACTAAATAATGTTTTATATATTTGGAAACTTTATGGATATACTCTTTTCAAAAGTACGTTTTTTGTTACAAAATGAATAAAACTTTCAGGACTTATAGGAATGTAAAAATACATACGTAACATAATATTATGGTATATACAATGTCTACAAAGGAATTTTAATATATATATATATATATTTATTTATTTATTTATTTATTTATAGGTCGAATATATTCTTTATTTTTCCAAAGATGCTTCAGAAACCATTACCTATAAAGAAATTGAATTAAATATAACCAAGGATTACTTTCTTATTTTAGACTGAACTGATTAATTTATATATATATATATATATATATATATATATATATATATATATATATATATATAATGTAATACCTTCCAATAATACAATAATATGTCAAGTGAAAAATATACGACCTAGACTTGTTGGTAGAGCAGTTGTTGACCTAGACAGTTGTTGGTAGAGCATTGGCGCGCAAATCCAAAGGTCCTGGGTTCGATTCCCAGTCTAGGTCGTATATTTTTCACTTGATATATTATTGTATATTCAATACTTGCTAGTAAAAACGTATAAGCGGACAAATCAAATAATTAAAAAATCAATGTATATCACACTCTTACTCCCAGAGAGTACCGTCCCTTATAGAAATTTTCGAACATAAAGTTTATTACTATTTATTTATATGTATACATATTTCCACTGTGGGCTGTATAATATTTCAAAATTTAAATTGAAGGAGAAATGTATCATTACGATTATCCTTGATTTAACAAATTACAATTTAGATACTGATAAAAAAAGAAAAACAGTGTTATTATTTTTAAGATTGACTTGTGTACAATATTATCTTAACTTTATCGGATTCTAATAAATATTAAAATCAAATTTACATAATAGAATGTAAACATATTTCGAAACAAGTAAAGTATTAATATATTTATATAAATCTTACGTCTTAAACAAAAAAACAGAATGTGAGTCTTCTACGTGATTTTCCTACGGAGTATATAGATTTATTACATACCGCTTCAACCGCTGTAAAAGCTAATATTAAATAATGTTAACACATATTAAGTTTACAGATGAATTGTTGTTTAGGCGATAGTAAGAACTTAAAATAACAACTTAGGATTTGAAATTTCGTTTTCCTTTAGTTTCGCATTTTTCTGATAAATATAAAGTTTCATTAATATTGATTATCAGTTTTGCTTTATGTATTTAAATTATAAACTATTACAATTTTCCAGTTTAATGTTACTACATTGATAAACTTTGATTTTCATACGAGAATTTAAATCTATATTTTGGTAGTCTCAAAAGTATCTATTAGAATATACCATTTGTCTTTTCTTTTTTAAATTGTTATATTATGACTTATTTCTTCATAGTACAATGTGAAAATATAAAAACGTCTATACAAACAAATGAATCACTTTAGTATCAGTTCATGAAAAAGTAATGGTGGAATAGCATTTCTATTTATGTTTTAAGTATTACAGCATTTTATTCCATAATACTTTTTGTACAATGTCGACAGATTCATTTTTGTTTACTACAAGATAAAAGTATTTAATAAAATATTGATTCGTAATTGAATATATTTACGACTCTTACGTAATATATTCAAAATGATAAATGCGAAAATAACAAAATTGTGGAATCCCGAGAATGTTTAAGAAATCTATTTATATATTCCATTAAACTTGTAAAAGACACGTCAGTAAAATTATTGCATTATATTATTCAGTAACCATATTCAATTATACAAGTAGAGTGATTTCATCACACAAGATCATTTTTTAACAACCTTACTATCAAGAAACCTTAATTAATTACAAAAAAGAAATTACACACATGTATTTCAACATGCACAGTGAAGGATTTTGATTTTCCATATTTCAAGTTTCCTAACGGGTCACGCAACCCTTCTTTGCATATAAATAACTTGTTTAAGTTAGGCAGTCCTGGCTTAATTTACAATTCATACCGCCTTGGTACAGAAGCATTGTCCTCTGTTTAAAAAAAAAAAAAAAGAAGACAAATTCCTCTACCTAAGTGTGTTTATCTTCATTATTCTTGCACCATCAATATTAATATTGTAATAAGTGAAACCTAACTCTCCCAATTTATAGTTAATTATATACTTTATACGAATATTAGATTTTTAATAAAAAAATATTGATTTGTGTATTTAAAATGTACAAAGAAATTATGCAGATTTTACTTGTATCTGGATAGATTATAATGGGAATTAGCATTTTAATAAATGCTAAAACATAGCCTACTTTAAATTACAGAGGGTGTTTTACACTCATAAATTTGACAATAAAAATTACCTATGATGTCTTTCCATAAAAATTTATAGCAAAAAAAAAAATGCAAATTTACGTTTTTGTTCAATTAGTTATTTAGACTCACATTATCCTCAAAAAGTTTTTCATTTAGAAATAAATATCTAGTCTAATAAATAATATATTCTAAATCAATATTAAACAAATTTAAAAACTTTTAGTAAACTGAATGTTATTGAATACAAATATTGTTTGGAAAATTGAACTTAAGCAAATTAATTATATCATTTACATTAGAGATATTAGAGGAAAGCCGATTAATAATGATAAGGACAATGAGAAAAATAATAAAAAGGACTAAATAGCAATGCATTTGAAATTTGAAATGCTAAAGAAGTAATAAATGTTGATGTGTTACAAGAAGTTGCAAAAATACAAAATAATAACCCGTTCACAATTAACTTTCATCAACAAATAATCGCTTTAAGTTAAAAATAACTAAGTACTTTATTTTAATTAAGAAAACGAAAACTGAGAATATTATTGTGTCTTGAAGTCAGTCAAATAATAAACAAAAGTTCAAAACGTCCTTCGTTTTGTGGCATAGACAAACTCTTTTAAATAGATGTAGTTGATCCTGTATAAAGGAAGGACTTTTCCGTAAAATACCTCCAGCATTCAGGAACCTTGTAGGGTTTTAATGAATTTTATAAACCTGATCTGTCCTATATATAGGGTCAAAAAATCTAATCTAACGCTCACAGTACTCCTTGTTCAGAATATTCTCAACTTGATGAAAAGCATTGATGAAAACTTAATTGTGCTGAAACCATGATAACGTTATAAGTCAGGTGGGATATCTTATAAAAAACCCGTAGGTATATTATACAGTTTTTTCTGTCATATAATAAAAGGCTCAATCATGTTGTCACCATCTAAACTGCACATTAATCGAAATCACTATGTTTGAAACGAGAAAGAGTTATAATATAACAATAATTATACTGTTTTTACTATTCCCTTATTAAATTGTTAATTATCGACCTGAATTCGTTAAAATAATAAATACGGATACAGTGAGAAAATTCGGTTCGAAACAAAAACTAATAGAGTTTGAATTCTTGATCAATAATATCGTTACAAACCTTCTTTGTTTAATGTACGCAAAGCTGTACTACTTGATTTATTTTCTTCTAAAAATTCTACTAAACATTCAAACCTAGACTGATATCAGAAGATTAAAATATTAAAATATAAAATATCACTATTTTAAATTGCCATTTTGGTTGTTAGAGAAATAAAACTCAAAATTTTAGTCTTTAACTGAACAACTGAAAACTTTATTAACTGTAACTAATTAAGGAATGTGAAGAAAATGATCCAACACTTTTTGGTAATTCAATTAGGGCTTTTAAGATGCCATAAAATAATAATAGACAGAATAGTAAGTAATGAGACAAACAGTAAGAAAAAACAATCAACTTTAATACTTAAATTCTATTATGACATCACAACTTTGTAAGTTATTTACCTTTGGGTGTGTAAACATTGAAGAGAAAGATTTAATTTCCTCCATGTAATAGTACTCCTTGTCCAGAGTCTGTCTAGTGGTCGTTATATTAAATTTCTCTGTTAAATAATTAACTTCTCATATTGCTTTAAGGCAACCGCGTTGTTCCTTGATAGATGATTATTTTGATACTTGAGTTAAGATGTTAGAAATCAAATAATATAAAATGAAACTTTAATCAAACTAATTATAATTACAATCATCAAATAAAATTACAATGTACAGTGATAATGTATAGAATTTTTTTTTTATTCGGCAATTCTTTGTATTCGTGATTTTCTATTCTATCTGTGTTTCCATTTTGTTATTGTTGATCTCCTTTATATTTAAGAAGAGACAGGAGCGTGATACACGGAAAACACGACGTAAACCACCCCATTTTTAATTTGACGTTTCACAAGTTGGAACTACCACAAGGCAGAATTAATCAACTGAGATAAACTAATCATTCATTTGTTTGAAAAAAATATAGTAATTGCAACCACCCTCACGGAAACTATCATATAAAGATTTTCATCATCGACAGACTGATTATTAGCAATCACTCAAACTCATTAAAAGACAATTTTAACGGTAGTAATTTTTTACAGATTTTTTAATTTTACATTTGTCATAAATCTAATTTTTACAAAACTTTTAAAACGTTCTTTTATCAAAAAAAAAAAAAATAAATAAATAAAAAATAATATATATATATATATATATATATATATATATATATATATTTCAAATTGAAAGACATTTTAGGGGTTTTTATTTCTTCAGTATGACATTTCTTCTATGGAAAATAATTTGAACCAGAACTTCAAAGCAATCACCACTTCCAATGATTTCGGATTAAATTGTAGTAATAAGTACTTAAAAAAAAAAAATTTCACCAATAAATTATTGATTTTAACTTACGTCAACCAGCCGTTGTTTAAGAGTATACTGTCATTACAGTTGTTTCGATTTCTCATGCCATCATCCGATGAAAAACAAAATTATAAGTAGTGAACAATAATATTCATTGCATAAAAACAAATAAACATAATTAATCAATATAATAGGTACAGGTCAAATAATAATATTAAATATTATAATAATCATTATTCAATGATAGATTATAAATTATTATAATAATATAATTAAATGTTAAGTATTATGTAAAATTATTTTAAAATAATTAATTATTAAGATGAACAATAAAAATTATAGATTATTGTATAAGTTATAATTGAAAGTTAAACGGAACGTTATAACGTAAATGTACTTTGCGATGCGCCTTCACATGATTGTAGTTTCATTCACACGACACATAATACTCTCCCTGGCGCTGTAATATAAACATTCCTTTATTCGTCATTACTGCGTGTTGGCAGATTCTGGCCATCAACATTTCTTTTTAAAATATCGTTAAAAACCAAATATTAAAATTACAGACGGTATAAAACAAATTGAATACATTTTTTTTTTTTATTGAAACTGTTTGACAACCGGATTTAAGGTCCGAAAAGTAATCCGGACACTTTTAATTTAATTATTTTTACACTTTATTAAGTATGCAGAAAAATCTGTCAAAATTTCAAGTGGTAAAAATGAAATGGAGTCCACTTTTTTTAAAGCAAAGATAAAATTGGATTGTTTTGGAAGGTGGTCGCATTAGTAGACTGTTTATTCTTGTTGACATGTATAAAACTAAAATATTACGATAGATTCATGAAGTTTTAATTTAATTGAAAAAACGGTCGCCAGCTCTTAGTCTATAAATTTAATACGTAAAATATAAGAACCGTGAATTTCTCTCTTATATCACGTCTAGGATCATGAATGGAGGAATGTTCTTAATAAAATTGTTGACATTATTTAATTTTATCGCTTGAAATGTATTTCAATTACAAAAAATAACGTTGGATCGATAAACTAGCATAAAAAATAAAATAAAAATGATACCCTCTAGAATAAAATGAAGGATGGAAAGTTGAACATAACGTCTAATAAAATAGCATACAAATACTGGTACATGACAGCTATGAAAAACAAACAAAGTAAGCCACTATTAAGTAAACACGGAGGTTGAGTAATCCTTCAGTCATTAGACTTCTTACGTAAATGAAGTAACAACTTGCCTGCACGAAACTTACCTGAGTGACGTCTACATTAATTAACTCCTAATTTTAATATAAACTTTATCTAAACCATTTATACCCTTTTCCTGTGCTTTGGATAAATCAACGAACAAGAAGCAAGTTAAATTAAAGCAGGGATCGAATATAGGTCACACGACTTCCAGTCGTCTCAGACTTGTATGTTCCCACTTGCAAACAAATGCTGATATATTAAAGTAAATTATATCATTTCCGTGTTGTTTATGTTACTTGATAATTTTAGTAGACGACATTAATATAAGTAAACTAATACAGTGTTACCAGGCGACTGAGAATTAAAGATTATTGGAACCTACTGGTAAACATGTTTAAAAAAAAAAAGAAAACAAATTTCATTAACAAGTGCTAAAATTTATTGAGCTTAAATTTTTGAGTTAAATTTGACCATTTACAAAACATAATTAAATATAACAAACATTTCATAGATCTTGATCTTTTTTTAAAAAAAAAAGTTACAAAAGTTAGATTTCAGATTAATATGAACTTATATAAAGAATTTAAATTTTAGATATAAAAAAAAAGGTCAAAATTATGTATTACAGTTAACAAGATTTTGTATTATCAAATGCTTAGTTTACTACCATTTATATATAGAGAGATACATGTTAAAACTATGTTAATCAACATACTATTTTTCTATTTTGAGAAGAAAAGACAAATTTATGATATATAAAAGAAATTAATTTTGTTTTAAGCTATTGACGTCAATATGTTTTTAATATTGAAAAATAGCCGCTTTGGGGTAGTGTAGGCCGAAATATTTTGCATGCAGTCCCATCCAAATCTATTTTGATCTTAAATTAGTAAACATTATTTTACAGATAAAAAAAAAGCTGAAATGAAGACACATTATTATGCAGAGTTTTGTTTCTTGAACAAAATTTGTTATTCTTTATAAAAGAATAATTTCACAACCAAAGTTCCTTTAATTAACAACTGTCATTTTTGAAAAGTTTATATTTCCTTTTATATATATATATATATATATATATATATATATATATATATATATATATATGTGTGTGTGATGATCTGGTGCACTTATAAAATGTTGAGAGTGAGTTTGAACCTGTCTCCAATTGCAATCTCGAACCAGCTTTTGCTGTGCAAAAAGCAAGTTAAAAAGAGATTTAGACAAACTCATACAGGTTGTTCGACAAGTCTTTGTAATGAAAAATGATTTTTAATTTATTTAAAATGAAAAGGAAAAATGGTCAGAATTACAAAATGTTTAAAAAAGATTATAAATAAGTTTTTCTTATATTAATAAAGAATCTAATGTACTCGATCTTTGTTTGAAATAAAGTATTGTAACAACTGCTAGGAAATTTTAAAACAAAGATTTTAATTAAGAAAATCATTTCACTAGTTAATTGTTTGATTTTATGACTATTTAAATTTATAATTTGATTTTGTAAATTGTTTTTAAATGAAAGGAGGTTATTCTACTTTTACAAGACATTATCCTTGAATTAATTATTGACAATTCAAAAGAAAATTAATCATAGTTAAATTATTTCTGAACAATATATATATATATATATATATATATATATATCAGTAATTAAAAAATAAAAACATTAACAGAGTTATATCTAGGATGGTCAAATTTTAATTTCGAATACCTGGAACTTGTTGTAAAAAGCTTAGAAGCTTGATATGTCCATGAAGGTCATCGTGAGACGAAATGTTAACAAGGAGAAAACAAAAACTCACAGAACAAACTAGTGGTGTGATGTTAAGTATCTGTAACACATTATGAATTTAGAAAAGAAGAATACGGCGTAATTAATGTCATAATGCACTTTACTATTTCAGAATTTTCATCTCGTAAAAAGCTACTGCTTAGTACTTTTATTAGGAAGCAACTGGACCTGCTAGCGGTTGCCCGAGTTCAGAGTGCACCGAACATGTGATGCGTGATTTATGATATTGCTCGCCAGGTATCAGCACACGGCAGGTAGCATGATCCGGAGGCAATATCCGAATTAGAATGTTGGTTTACTTAATGTCGATAAGTATGATGCAGATTGTATTTTTTGTGACGGATGTTACAACAGAACGAGTCAGTGACAGATCAGTTGGAGAGAGAGAGAGAGAGAGAGAGAGAGAGAGAGAGAGAGAGAGAGAGAGAGAGAGAGAGAGAGAGAGAGAGAGAGAGAGAGAGAGAGAGAGAGAGAGAGAGAGAGAGAGAGAGAGAGAGAGAGAGAGAGAGAGAGAGAGAGAGAGAGAGAGAGAGAGAGAGAGAGAGAGAGAGAAAGAGAGAGTATCCGAAGAACCTAAGTTTGATTAACAGCTTAATCTGTTTTTGTCACTGATTAATTGATTTACTTTATTATTATGAAGTAGTATCAGCAACAACATGGTAAGAAAGTTGTTTATTACAATCATATTCTTTCGCCACATCTATAAAGTTAAAAACATTATTATCCAAGTGCACCGTTATTACATATTATATAACCTTATAATAAGTTTAATACAAAATACCATTTTTTAAATTCAAATTGTAGGCTTAGAAATAAGATATAAATAATTTAAATGTTTGTTACTATTTCATATATTACCATAATATTTTGTTATACTTGTATTAATTTTTATGTTTATTTGTATGACAAAAAAACAAACAAAAATAAATAAATAAATAAAATAACAAAATCCTTCTCGACACATCCGGTTGTGGACCTCGGCCTTCGAGTAGGATTTCTCCCGAGTGATGTGTTGTCAACGCATTAATTTCCACTGACTAACTTTGTCAGTAATAATTGTTCGCTATTAATCGTAGCTTTTCATTTTTACCGTACGGTAGTAAGAAAACAAAGTAAATATTTTTGTCTCTTCAGACATCGAACCTGGAATATCGTTAAAAAACATAGTTACAACTATAGCCATTACAACATCAGTGATTCAATATATATATGAAAAATTTTAGGTTGATATTTTTTTTACAAAATCGTTTCTGTAAATAAAACGTTTCAAATACAGTTTTGAATTTAAAATAATTTATAAATACCAAAGATTGAATAAGTATTCATTGTATTCCTTTAAATGTAAAGCAACGTTGAAATGATTCCATTGTAATTACTTATGAATCTGATAACGCCTTAAAAATATTTAGCAATAAACTATTGTAAATATATGACAAAATGTAAGATTTTATAATATAAAAACAACAGCATAGTATAATTCTGCAATAGTTTAAAATTGTTATACAAGCGAGGACATTTGTAATAGTCTGCCAGTAATAAAATGTTATACATTATAGGTAACACGTGTTTTACATAAGCAGAAAAGCTCTTTGTAATTTTTATTTTATTTTTATCAAATTGTACAATGTGTATTTTATGCAACCCCATACCGTATAACCTATGTAAATAGGATATCTTTAACTAATATGATGGCTTTCAATGGAATATCCGGTTAGACTCAAAACAACAGTCAGCAACAGAATAATTATTAAGCAATAGAGAACAAATAAAAATACACGGAAAATTATACTACCTACTACTATGATTGATCTAATATTAATAAAATAAACAGATTTCTGGTGGTAATAATTGGTCGATTGAAGAACACTGAAATATAAAATAACAAGAGACAAACAATTGAAGTTTAAAAATACTTTTGACGGTGATAGTGCATGGAAGTAAAAACTGGAATATCACGTATAGGCCTCTGAAATGTTAGAGAAGAATTAAAAATAAGTAGCCGTTCTCTAAAAAGTTTGCGATATACATAATAATTATTGGAAAAATCATGTACAAATTACTTAACCTAACCTAACCAAATGTAACTAAACCTAACCTTTTTTTGACCTAACCTAACCTACAATAACGAAATTTATAAAATGTGCTCCGAATCATATAGACCATCAATGAAATGAAATATCTTAAAACATAAGAACAGATGGTCAAAGTAATATCTTTTTTTTTAGTAATATATAAACTCTGTTAGTAAAGGGGACGCAGAATATAATTATAAATAATGAATTTTTTTATAAATACATTTGTGAAATAATTAATATAAATTGTCAATCATTTCAAGCGTACCGTGACCTCTTTAATGAATTATTTCAAGTAAAACAATTATTTTGTAAACTGACATTTTGTTAAAAAATTTGGACTAGAATGCTTTAGCTTCTATAAACCATTAATGTTTGAACCATTACCGATAAGGAATTGTAAACTGAGCCAGTATTTACACACGACAAGCTCAAGTCGAGTATGACCAAGCCATCTAAATGTAAAATACACTCAATGGGGTGAGACCCTTCTCAACATGTAAAGGAATATATTTGCTTATAATTAGCTTCCATTCAAAGGGAAATGAGTTTTAAAATATGTTTTTGTATATTGTGCATTTAGTATATTTTTACGATTTTAGAAATATACGTGAAGAATTATTATATTGTAGCCTACTTACGCGTATATGTTCTCACTGTAATGCAAAATACATGTAAAAAGCATATACACTAAATTTAAGAAAACACAATGGTTTTTAGAGTCTATATAGCTTGCAATCATGTAGATAATCAAATAGTAAAGTAGACATTAATAAAATTTCGTGTTTGAAAATAATCATTGCTATAATATTCATCCCATATAATAAACAAGCTATACATATTTTTAGTTGAATACCTGGCCTAGTTTTTTCTACGTACATATATACTCTATGTATATTAACTCTTGTGCAATATCAATAGGGCCGGTTGAATAATATTTTTATAGTTTAAGGTTCCTGAAATATGTATCATACACTAATTACCTCGGTACGCTTCTCAAGAGAGATTTATAACAGTTTCGAATTTGAACATCTTAATAAATCACAAGCTCCAAATCTGTAAATATAATGAGTTCAATTTAAAATTGGCTAATGACTCTTGTGTGAGGTATAACATTTTAACCAAAATACGATAAATTAAAAATGTAATAGGTGTTAGTTAAATTTTAGTTTTATGCAATTTATACTTATTGATTTAAAGACGACTCAAACAAGGATACATTTTAATCTAGTTGCTCGCAAGTACCAAAGTGTTTACAGATGTTTGTAATCAATGAAAGGAGTTGAACATCAATTTATGTCTCAGGAAATTATATACGAGGTAAAATCATAGGATTAACAGGAAGTGATCCAATTTAATTTGTGAAAGAGTTTGAGTTTTCAAATTGTCAATGTATTATTTTAAAATAGTTACCCTGAAATTGGAAAGAAACGAATTAAATATGAATCAGTTCTATAAAGACGATAATAGTAATTTTGTAAATTTGCTTTTTGAAGCTGATTAAAATTAAACAAAGCAATTAAGAGGTCACGTTTAGAATACATGGACCATGTTAATGAAACCACCTTCAACATTTCTTTAAAAGTGCAAAATTGGGTCAAGATACACAGCTTATTGTGTGTGAAAATTAAGAAAACAGCTTAATGTGTGTGAATATATATATATATATATATATATATATATATATATATATATATATATATATATATATATATATCACGGGATGATGATATATTTCTTTTTAGCTATCCATCTTATCAAATTTCAGTATAAATGCTTTAATTGTATACAATATATTGACTTTTGTTTGGTTTCCATGAAAAATAAACAATTTTATAGTAGTTAGCTGTAAGAAATAAAAATACATTTTTGTTGAAAATGTCTCTCAATATGTTATTATTTCTATGGCACATTTGCTTTTCATCGTTATTTTAATTATTGCAATAGGACGATCCTAAGTGGGGGAAAATTTGAATTGCAAAACAGTGTTTTTGTGGCCGTTAAACTAAGTCATGCGTCTGTGGACGACCCGTCAACGAGTCCTTTGACGATTAGTGGGTTGAGGCCCTATATTTCTGGTTCTAATTTATAATGAGATATGAAATTAATGGAATTTTGTAGATATTCACTCTATAGATTGAGTTAAAATTAGGTCTCATATACAAAATTTTACAAAAATACTTAAACACTGTAGGCTATATAACGATAAACTAAAATCAACTGCGCCTTTTCGATTCTGACAAACAACAATGGTTACTAATGAATTATGTATTATGTTCCTTCAAGTACGTTGATTTTACGACGACGTTTTACGAGTGGGGTTGTTACAGTGTTGAATATTTTTCAAGCTATAGTTTATGACTTTCCTGAAATCATGTTACCTCACCTTAACTTTGGGGAACATAAAATTAATAACATATTCACATAATAAATTCATCATTATTGAATAAGACATACGTTGAATTTTTTTATAGTTTGCTTGATAATTAGTTACAGGTAAATAAAATTAGTTCTGCCGAGAAATAGAGGGTATCTGGTATGAAATCCCAAGCTGAGGTATTTTAGTTTTTGACCATTTATTAATACAGTTTCATTGTGAAATTTACTAGGCTAAGAAATTTTTGTTTTATAATAGGAGCTCCACACTGACTATAAACTTGAATTAATGAGTATAAAATTGAACAGCAGCATCCTGTACATAAAATTTGTCTATATATCATAGTTCATACACATTCCCTCAATTAATTATACATTATCCAGATACATTACATCTATCCTAAAAACAATTTCCAAAATTTGTTTTGAGCATAATCAGATCTATTTCAACATTTACAGTTCAAAAACATTTATTATCGCCTGCCATTCTGTTTAAAGGAGGAAAAAACTTCTCGGTTGTCATTGCCCTATATAAAAGAAAGAAAGGAACAGTACATAAAATAAATACGCCTAAACCTTGTCAGGGTAGAAACATAACTAGAGACAGTCAAGGCGAGACAGGATAGTAAAGATGAAAGAGAATGCTCAAACCAAGACTACAGGAAACAAGTAATAATTTTACATGGGTTCCTCGGGTTTCACAAGCCTGTATAAATGAGCCTCTGAGGTTTCAAAAACAATTAATCCCTCTAGTACATCTTTGTTTTTTCCACAACAAATTTTGCTGCCTTTGTAGGACCTTTATGTAGTATGGAGAGAAATATTTCTATTAAATTTCAACCAGTTTAGAGCCTAGGTTTACAATAGTGTTTTTCTTCAAGCTATACGATCTGTATATCGACGTCTCATTATATTAATATTTACCAGTCGTATTTCTTCAATTTTCTGTGTTAAAACTGTACCTCTTAGAGCCACACATGATGATTGTGCCAAAATATTTTCTGAACACTTTGTTGCTTCAATTCATCAAAAAGTACATTGGACAGTACTGGTTGCCTAATATAATAACAATAAAAAATATAATGCTTGTGTAAAGAACGATAATGGAGTACTGAACGAAATCCAATTAATAATGCTTCAGGGACGAATTTTATTGCATAACGTGATCAGTGGGAGTGTTAATATGGTTTCCTTTGTTGAATCAGTAACTTTGTTATCAGAAAGAAGCAATGTGACACAGCCGTTTGTTGTATAACTTGATTGTTTATAATGGAGATCCAGCTTTGTTTTTACATAACATTTCATGGTATAAATAATGTGGGAGGTTTTTGATTATCCATCTCTAGTAACCCATTTTCAGAAGAAATTGGTTTCTATTTATTTAATATTGATAAGATGAATTTCTCTAGCATCTATGTAATTACGTTATTAATCTAAATTCAATGACACTACTTTTACAAATAACATATTATAGTAATCTCACTCCTTCAAATTACAAATAATGATAATAATTTTGGAAAACTGATATTTTTATTTGATCTTAGCGATTTTATGACATAATTACTATCGGTCGAAGGACAACTACAGTTGGTTAAATTTATGGAGAGTCGTATAACAAACTGACCAATTAGTGAAATCATTATAACAATTTATTATATATCGAATAAAAATACACATTAAGAAGTTGATTGGCGACATTATGATGGATACTCCGAACCATAATAATTTAATACCTGCAGATCTTTTAAATTTAATTCCTAAAAGTAGGTTTCTTTTGTTTCATTCCAATATCAAACCTTATTTATAGATCAAGAGGTTGCTTGTTAGAGTAAGTTTTATTTCTTGAAGCTCGTAATTTTGTAGCCTATATCACTACTTTCCTGACGATGACTTGGCCCACGTTGGTGTATATGCTTTGAAATGTCTCCACTCGCATGGCTCCTGCCATTGTTTCCGCCTGGGATTTGTGGATATATTGAGGATCACTAAGACCGTGCTAGACACCTACCCAAACTCCTATAGTCAAATAACACATTTTTGTGGGAAGTCAATGTTCGAAATTATATTTTTGACAGTAACTTTGTTATTTGTTCTCTTAGATATGTGGAGTCGATACTATTACTTGAATAATTGACGTCTGCAAATTGATTACTTATATAGTGTGTTATCAGTTAAATATAAATATCAGTTTTGGAAAAAACTATTCTAAATAAGTATTTTTACTTTTTTTTTCAATTTCAATATGGTTCAATATATATATATATATATATATATATATATATATATATATATATATATATATATATATATTATAAGGCTGCTACACCAAATAATATGTACACATATTTATCATTTGTGGTGGCTATCATACTTCCGTAGAAACAACTACAACAATGGCGACAGAAGGACAAAAATAACTCTCTCGGTTTCCAGGAGACATATAACATGAATATCATAAAAAAACAAACGTCAACATAATTCGTACTTCTGTATACTTATTTATACTACGTATATGTTAACACAAATTAAAATATTACTAATTACATATCTATTTATGCTTACTTGAAACCGAAACAATATAATAAATCAATTGTATTTCAGGTAACGACATACTGGGTTATTCGTCAGATCTATAAATAATCTACTTGAATAATATTACAATAATTAGAACTGTCTTTCAATATTGCCATTATGCTACACAAACCCGTGAATTTACGTGAATAATTAGATACAAGGCTCATTAAACTTGTTTTATTTTTTATTTATAATATACACATAGAGTACAGGATATAGTTAATTTGTGTTTCTCTGTTTTATTTATCTGCTCTCGTTACGCTTTGGTACTGGTAACAAGCTACACAGAATCAGCTATTTTAAGCACATGAAGATATCCTGTTTAAAATGAAAAAAGTTTCAAACGGCCATAATTTCACTAACCCAGTAGGCTTTATGAACTATAAAATAAGTTTCTTAATTGCGAAACTTTTTGATCTCTGTTTTTTAATCATTTTCACGTTTCATGGTGCCTCGGGAAACCCCGCTATACAAGTGAATATATCGTGCTAATATTAAACAATAATGTGATTCAGAGTTATTTAATTTTAAATGTCAGTTTAAAGCAGTGTTTTTCAAATCTCTTGAATATTTCGTCTCATAAACATTAAATTATATATTGTTTTGCAGATTTCAATGCTGCGTGTTATTATACCAACCACACCTTTTGACGATGAAAAAGCCGTTATTTTCAATATTAGAAATATCAAATCTTGTCCTCCCAAGAATATATGATATTCGTATAGTTACAAGATCTAGCAAGTCCGGTTCACACAGTATTGGCTCTTTCAGTTAAGTATTGGACATGAAACCTACACGAACGAAGCTAAACGATTTAATATGTCAATGAGGGTTACTAAAGCCTGGGTGACATAAATAATTTAGTAATATACGCAATGTAGAGGTTCAAGAAACCTGTGTAACAACTGGTTTAAATTGATTTAACCTATGATAAGATCCCTTATTCCATCAATATTATTTAACCTTTCGCAATAGGTTACAAACCAAAGTTTTGACATTAAGTTTAGAACATTTGCTTGTATTACATTGTACGGTGGAGCTGGGTAGTACCGTAATGAGTCCAGGTAACTTGTTTATTTTGATACGGTTTTAAAGCTATTAACAATAGGGGGTATATAAATATTATAACCGCAGTAACTATAATTATTTTTACTGATTATATACAACATAATGATTGTAAACACCAAGGGAGTGTTATTAGGAAATATTACACAAAATAACTCACTTAGTTTTACAGATAGTCACTTTTCAATAGGTGCAAAGTTAAGTCATTCAATGAAGAACTTTTTGTGAGAGTATGATCTGTATATGGAAAAAGAATGGTCAAATAATAAACTGGCAAATCGAACGCCGTTTTGGATTGTATATCTTCCATGCTTCTGATCCAAAAATTCATAAACCCAATCCAACATACCAAATATAACCAATATAGATTAACATTCAAACATTTAAAATGGTATTAAACTACTTTTATGCAAAACATGAATGCACATTTTATAGAACTGGAGTTTAGTGTTTCTATTAAGATTGCAACATATAGAATTTTGATCCTCTAAATTCTCCAATAATAAATGATATAAAGTCCAATAAAACCTAATCATGTGTTACTAAAAAATTTAGAACTTATGACAATTATATTACAATAAAATTCATTGTAAGTGATTTTTTGTTCAACATAACCCATGATATTTTAAATATTGGCAAACTTTAGGTCTATGTAAGACGTTTGTATTCCAAATGGAAACCCACTCTGTTCGATATGGCTGCTTGCAGGAAGTCTTTTATATTATTGTTATTATTTTCCTCCATGAATGGATAAACTCTTTCAGGGAAGGAAGACTTCATTTTCGTTTGATAACATTTCGTGGTTCGAGTGACATTGATCTGTTAATTAATGAATTATAATATCATCAAACACTTGAAAACGATTTCATGAAAGCAATCATGTAGCAAACAGTTTTCCATAATTACACTAACTTCCCTAATTCAAAGCTTTTTTAATTATTTGTAGATATCTATCTATAAATGAATAGATGGTATTTATAAGTTAGGAAATCAATAGTTATATAGACCGTAAACTTGCTTTTATAATCTCATTTTTTCTTCATCAGTGTTAATATAATTTGATTGAAATTGAGTATATAATCACAGCGGTGAAAGTTATTTTTCTGAATTAATCCAGAAATGTCGTTTTCAGTTACGTTTAATACAGCATTTCCTTTTTAAATCAATAATAATAATATATTAAAAAAAGTTTATCATTTTTGAAAATGTCTATTTTAGGAAATTTTGGCTTTCATAGCGCATCTATGGGCTATTAACAATTCTTAAAACAAAAAAAAATGTTTAGAGACAAAATGACAAATATATATAGTTTCAGAGATAACAATTAGTTTTAGACCCCAGATTTTACATTTTGACAAAATTTCATCAATATTGATATAGTTTATGATAAAACAGAATAAAAAAAATTTTTTTTTGGAGAGGTACCGCAAATTTTTGAATTATCATAAGTAAAAACAATAAAAACATATGTGCCCAAAAGCTAAATTAAATTAAGTAGGACAACTTTCACAGTAAGACACGACAGTTAACATGACATACATAATTCCAGAAACTGCTTTTACAAGCTCAGGACATTTAAAAACAAATTTTAACAGCGAAAGATGTGATCTATAACCCATCTACGTTAGACTAAGTAGATGAGACCTAACATCGTTCACCATACTAGGTTCGTGTGATCAAGTAACAACTAAAGCTGTTGTTACAAGTCCTATTTTTCCATGTGCAAGTACAATTAAGTTTATAATTCTCACAAAATATTGTAATATTTATGGATTTTCCCTATACCAGTGGCATATTGTTTTATAATCATAATTAAAATATTCACACACTACCATTTACATTGATGGTTGTTGCATACACAATAAAATTTGATATATAGCGATTTTCATCTATCATCCGAGCTCATTATTTTTAACGGTATTTTTGTAGGACTTAATATTTATTGTTGTGTATTAAATCACCGTTATGATTTACAGTGTTATGATTTGCATTTCTATAGCAAAATTAACATAAGTGGATAGAAGTCTAAAGTATCTTTTGAATAAACCTATTAAAATTTTTTCTATCTTGAGATCTTAAGATCTTAAGAGTAATTTTTTTACTCTTAAAATTTACATAAATTACTATTAAATATTTATCTTAGGTAAGAAATGTAATTATATTAATACCAAAAGTGAAATGTATATTTACATTCTTTATATTTATAATAAATATTATTATTTCTGATTATCTTTGAATCCAATGACTGATTTTCCTATTTTTTTCATCAATAAGACTAGTCTTGAATAATAATTAAACATTCAAAACAAAGCTGCAACACATTGAAACCCAATTAGGTTTTAATTGGTATCTCATAAATATACAGATTCGATAAACCTACTTTCGTAAAATGTGTGTTGAATGAATTGATTTTTACATTTAAGTTTGTCTCACTTTACTTCAATTATGCATATTTAATAAAGGCGCCTTATACAGACTATATAATTACTCCGATGAGACTGCCAGATGATACATTCTTCTGGATTGCGAAAGAAAGGAGACTGATAAAAGAGGTGACTTTGTAGCATATCAATCACAGAAGGATGCCGATCCTGTTATAGGACGAAAGGTGTTGAGTCTCAATATAATGACCTGATTTGATCTTATATATGTGAAAATTAAAAGATCTTGGATGACATACAACGCCCTGAGTCAAAATTCAATAATATATCTAAACTTATCTATGAGTAGGATTTCCTTAAAATAATACTTTCCAAGTGATTTCATGTAATTTCTATTTAAAATGTAGTACGTAAGTATATAAAAATAAAGTGTGTAAGATGTAAATTGTATACACATACTGATATCATATCTTATTGATGTTCACTACATTTTAAGTTGTTACGCATTTTTTTTTTGTAATCATGAATCTGAAGCCCGGGATATTAAATCAAATTTTAAAAGCTATGCTGGTAAGGAGCCATGAACGCACATATTAATAATTAGACAATTCATGCTGAGAAAAGGTCAGTCATGGATGTTGCTTAATTTATTAGTTTTCAAATAATTATCTAAAAAGCTTCTAAGTTCAATAGCACAATGATAAAAAGTATTATTTAACAATTGCGTAATATATTTCACTATACAAGGAAATTGTAATAATTATGAAGTTTAATTTTTTTTTTTTTTTTTAATTCAGATGAAAGTTATATTTATTTATTAAGTAATAGGAAGATAGTAAAACTGAATAGGTTCATGCTTTCATATAGCACAAACACTTCAATAACAGTATAGAAATTGTAAAGCGTGTTTTGTGTTAAAACTTTTCTAAGTTTCACGGAAGAACATTGTTCGCTTTGATGAAGCAAAATACCTTCGTAACAATTCTCTAACTTTCCGAATATAACCCCATTACGCCAAGAGATTATGATCTCTTGGTGAATTAGTAAGGAAAATGTTGCATAATGTTTTACATAATAGTTAGTAAACCACAAAGTCACAATAAAGATATATTCATGTTTAATCTGATTGACTCTTTAATAATTTATTTATTGACTGGCCATTATTATTATTTCTTTTTTAATTTAGGATATTCTTGTTAGATACACAAAAAATTTCAGAGGTTTAAAATTTCAGTTATTCAAAAAATTTTTTTTTTTAAATAAAAACTAACGTACAGTTATGTGTATAAAAAAAAATCAGTTATTTGTCACTTCAATTTATAAGCGCAAAAAAGTCATGAAAACACACACACACACACACACACACACACACACACACACACACACACACACACACACACACACACACACACACACACACACACACACACACACACACACACACACCAACACACACACACACACACACACACACACACACACACACACACACACACACACACACACACACACACACACACACACACACACACACACACCAACACACACACACACACACCCACACACACACACACACACACACACACACACACACACACACACACACACCTACACACACACACACACACACACACACACACACACACACACACACACACACACACACACACACACACACACACACACACACACACACACACACACACACACACACATTGAGACGGTCCAAAAACCGAACTTAAAAGAGAATTTTGAAAAACCTCAAAGTTCCAAAAATTCAATTAAAAAACATCAAAAGTAGTAAAAATAAGAGTAATAATTAAATCCAGTATAGGGAAATGTAATGTATTTAACCAAGGCTTGCAGCGACGCAAGATTGTACTGACAGGAAAATCCGAGATTTCCGGTCTCGACCCACAGAGCTCCATAAGAGTACATATTAAATTTTCGAAATACGAATTTAACTATAAAAGTAATTTCATCTTGTAGAGCAATTAAAATAGAACAAGTAATAAAACTGTAAAATAAATATTTAAAACTCTAAGATAAATATATTAAAAGTTATAATCGAAAGAAAGTGGTGTAAAACGAAAAACTTTCGTAAATCAAAATTACCCGAAAAAATAATAATAAAGTAATGCGCTCATAAGATCAATCAATAATAATAAATAACCCAAATTAATTAATATTTAAACATAATAAAATAAAAAGGAGAAGGAAAACCAAATAGGAAGGAATTGTCATAACTCGGGAACCAAAGAAGCCAGGAAGAAGAGGGGAACGGTTTTGATACTTTTGGAATAGTAGGAACAACAATCCAAAAGAAAATTTTAAAGTTTTCCAAAATTAAGGAAAATAAAATTAAAAATTCACGATATTTTAAAGTCACCATTACTTAAGAAAAAAAGTCGCACAGGTTCAAATAAAGTTTGGACTGAACCAGGAAGAAAGGGGCTTCAAAATGAGCTAATCCAAAAGAAGATCGAACGAAGGGAACGTGAGTTATGGCGAGTTGAAAGAATCAATTTTCAGGTTGTCGCAGGAATTGAACGACCGACGTATCTTCCTACCCGGAGTGGGGGAAGGCCTACCACCAAAAAGGCAAAATACAAGAAAATCTAAACATTGAAATAAACAAAAATAAAAAAAGATAAAAAACAATAGAGACAAAGTCAGAATAATTACATAAGCCATTAGGAGTTAAAAACCCTAATAACTAAGCAAGAAAACCAAAATAAATGAAAGAAAAAGGAAATTAGATAATATGTAAAAGTTGGCTATCGTGTATAGTCTAGAATTTTGAGATCTAAATTGAACCAAGTTTGATCATAAGTCTTGTACTAGCTTGAAGGAAGAAAACATGTAAGACTGAAAACGGAACTCGACGTAAAAAAAAAAAAAAAGTTAGTGTTCCGGTATTTCTTGAGGTTAAGTACGATTACCAAAAGAAGAAGACCTTAGAAGAAGACGGCACTACATCCGAACTCAGCTTGTCGACTCGAAGTTAGTACGAACTCCGGCAAATATTAAAGTCAATATTGTGTCGTTATCGCCGAGAAGAAAAAAAACTAATTAAAGAAGAATTTTGGAAGAATCTACGAAACTGAAAAAGAAGAGAAGAAAGAAGGACTTCTGAAGATTCACTTCAGGAAGACATCACTGCGCGAATTCTTCAGGGACCATAGTCTTCCAAAGTCTGAGGGAGAATAGATCTGCTATACTCAAATTAAAAAGGTACCACATAAATCAAGAATTTCAAAATAAAAATCTTTAAAACTCTCAAATTTAAATTCAAAATTTTTAGTAAGATCGGGAATAAATAAAATCATAAAAGGAAATATGCGAAACGAAATAATTAATTAAATTAAAGTCATTATCAATATTGAAAAAAATCAAATATATTTAAAGAAAACCGATTTGTAAAATTTAAAATTAAATATTTAAAATTTAATAATTATTAAAAAAGAATTTACATTGTTTAGAATTTTAAGTTTAGTAGGATAAGTATAGATTTATTGTCTATCAGATTAATAATTCGAATTTGTCCCTAACTACAACCACTAGAAACTTAATAAAACACAATTATTTGATTAATTGTTCTTTATTAATTATTTCCACTTAATGCCCTGATGTACATTTCGATAACATGGTTATCGGATGGTTATCAGATTGTTGATATAAATAACGTTTAGATTTCATATGTTAGAATAAATCAACTCAAACAAGTTTTAATGATTTAAAGAAATAACGTCAAGTAGTATTCAACATTCCAGTCTGAATTTGGTTTCAAAATTAATAAATCTGCTATCTGTTCAAATCTGCTCTGTATTTTTAAAATATGCTTTATTTAGTAAATATCCTTTTTGAAAATGAAATCAAGTGCTCTAAAGGAAATTAAAATTAAAGTAAAGTCAATTTTTATTTTGGTACGATAATAGAGATTCAAAAGGCAACATTTAGATAGAGTCTAAGAAAAAAAAGTTAAGGTACGATAGAAATAGATAATTGAAATTATTTTGTTGCAATTTGTTAGAATAAGAATTTTCAGAATATTTGCTGAATACACATGTATTACAATACACATGTATTACAATACACATACGTATAAAAGATTATTGTAAGTACTCTTAACGTCTCATTGAACAATGATGTATATTGAAATTCTATGATAGCTTATCTTACATGAGTAATAAAACGTTTTTAATACTTGTAATAAGCTTGTACCTACATATATTACAATACACATACATATAAAAGATTTTTGTAAGTACACAAAACGTTTTATTGAACAAAGTTGTATATTGATAATGCTATGATAGTTTATCTTACATGAGTATTAAAACGTTTTTAATACTTGTAATAAGCTTGTACCTACATATATTACAATACACATACATATAAAAGATTTTTGTAAGTACACAAAACGTTTTATTGAACAAAGTTGTATATTGATAATGATATGATAGTTTATCTTACATGAGTATTAAAACGTTTTGACTACATGTAATAAGCTTGTACCTACATGTATTACAATACACATACATATAAAAGATTATTGTAAGTTCACATAACGTTTTTTTGAACAAAGTTGTATATTGATAATGCTATGATAGCTTATCTTATATGAGTAATAAAATGTTATGACTACTTGTAATTACCTTGTCCTCATATGTATTACAATACACATGGATATAAGGTTATTGTAAGTACACATAACGTCTCATTGAACAATGTTGTTATATTTGTTTAACCCTTACGAGTATATTTCCCATCCTACACTCCAGGATACAATTCCATTTATAAATTGATTTCGCATACAGTAAATCAATTCAATATATTAAATTAATTATATTTTAAGTAACTGGGAAATTTTTAATTTCTAACATTGTTTTGAGAAGAGATGTATATGTTGTTTTTAAAAGAATTTTACTTCAACATTATATTTTTAAGCAAACCCTGGGTTATTTCACACACAAAAAAATAATAATAAAATTATTACCGCGTATTTTTGGTAGTTATGAAAAAATATTTAAATAGACTAATAGAATTTCGATTATAATCTCGTCAATGCGTAACTTGTTGATTTATGAAAATAAAGAATGTAATAAAAATCCTTATTTTAGAGAACAAAATGTAGATATTATATTAGAAAGAGCAGAATAATGTAATATTAAAACATTATAAAGGATATTCTGTGCATGAAATACTCTTCAACCTGGAATTCTTTCATTTACGTTGAATTAAATTGTGAAAAAATTACAATTCAACAGTAAAGGAAACGAAACAACTGAAATATGTAGGTATGTTGTTTTAACAAAAATAATTATTCGAATACATTCCATTCTCTATTGATATCAATGTTGGGATATATGATATGTTTTAATAAATATAAAAAAATGAATATGAAGAGAAATGAGTGCATATGTATTTATATTTTTGAAATAAAATAACAATATGCTCCGTTCCTTTATTATACCATCCAATATTCACCATCCTTTACATACATTTTTCATGCTTTTTAAACCAAACGCTTAAACGAATCGCCCTAAACTCATTATCATCTCATGTCAGGAATATTTTATTTTATTTTTTAAAGGCTAGTTAAAAAATATAATTTATTAGATATTTCTAATCGGCGATAGTTTAAGGTTGTACATAAAATTTTTAATGTATAACTTACCTATTTCATCAGTAAAATATTAAACTTATGACAAAAAGTAGATACAAGAATTGATATCATTCTAGAATTTCATGTTTAAATTAAATGAGTTATAATTACCATGATTAGTTTAAAGTCTTTGCAATTTTTATATTTGTGTAATATTTCTGCAGCATTGTTTCCCTGCTCACTGGCAGCCACTTCGGAGGAAATCATTCAAACCTATAGATTGTCATATATATAAATATGTATACTGCCACAAACACAGAAAGTTGAAGGTTACAAAAACACTTAATATATGCAATTGTTAAAATTTTAAATAAATCAAAATGTATTACTGTACCAATATGGGTACTTTCTATATCCCTGTAAAATACTAAAACTGAACGGAATATTACTACGAAATGAAACAGCAAATTAAAATATGAATTTGATACACAAACTTAATAACCTCACATAAAGAAAGGATACACACAAACCTTAAATGTGATAAACGGATTACAGACGAATAGAATTTAATCGGTATATCGAGTTATTTGATGTTGTAATTGTAACACTCTCAACCAGATTTTACTAAAAATTGTAACTCTCCACTTTGCCTAAAGTGGAATGTTACCCCCCATTGAATTACAATTGTTCTCTCTATTGTATATTATATACCTAATAGTACTCATTTGCTTGGAACAGGCACTGTTCTATGTTTGTTTCAGTTTCAAGGAGGAATCATAGGAGGGTGTTGAAATTAATGTATATTTCCCCATTGAAATACATAACAAACCTCTATTTTCATCCTATATCTAGGTAGGAAAAACATGGCAACCATACAACCCAGAAAACAGATGTTTAGATGTGTCTAGAAATATCAAAGGTCTAATATATCAGATAACCACACTCCTTTAATAAAAAATAAAAAATGTACTACGTTAGGCACAGTAGTAAGCTCTGTTAACTAGCCTTCCCCACACGTAAGTGTTCTTTAATGTATATTTACCAGGTTATTCAAGACAGATCACTTTTCCTCCTCAAATTTTCAAGTTTGTTTTAACGCCACTTTTCTATTCCAATTTTTTTGACTGTTCACTTTTATAGTCTGCTCTTCCTGCCAGATTACAATTCTTGTCAGTTCTCTTTTATTGATGCTACTGACTTTGAAGGGATTTTCTCGACTGGTACTTTTATTGTCGGGTAGTTTATATAAAATTAGAAATTACTGATACTTTTGTATGCTATGAGTTACCGGCCCAGGAGGAAAAAAACAAACACACAATGCCACAGTTATTTTTTAAAGATTCGAATACATCAATAAAAGTTACTACGATATTTAATTAGAAGTACTAGGCATGGAAAGGTTTAGGTGCTTTTAATTTAATATAGATTATTTTAAATTCTGTATGTGTTTTAAGATTGTTTTAATCCAATATATTGGAAAAATACACACAGTATTGATTATGGGTAAGTATTTAATGATGATAGTCATACACTGTCAATATTCAGTCATTATCCACATGTCGTAATATCCGCTTTCATCAAGACAAGGATCGACTTCTAAATATTTACCTAATACTATAACGATAGTGATATTTTATTTCAACTCTCTGCCAGGGATATGTGGTCATTTCTTTCATTCTACTCCAAATAAGAACAAGGTAAAAACAATAAATTTATACATCAACATTAAAATAAAATTCTGCTCTTTAAAATAATAGAGTTATCCTAACATTCATCGAAGAGAAAACTATACAGTATTGCCTTCACATATGTTTTTATTTCAGACATTGACATACTATATTTTACATTTGTGCACTCAATATAATAACGGCTGTTCTCTATATACTTTTATAATCATCATTGACATTGCTTGTAAGCAAAGAGCGAAAATAATAATAACTTTACCTTATTGTCTGAATTAATTAAATTATTCTGCATAGCAATAACAGCAGCTCATGTATTGTCAAGTGTATCCAAGGTACACTTCAAGCGGTCTTACCTCGTTACCTTCGCAATATGCAGGAGTAAAGAGCCCTCCGTTTCAAAAGATTAAATGAACAGTTAGAGCAGGAATTTACAAATTTAAAATAATAAAAACAACGGATAGGTGATATATATATATATATATATATATATATATATATATATATATATATATAATACCTTCATTTATTTATAAATTGATGTATTCTTTGATATACGGATGTACCTTTAAGTTATTGATAATAAGCCTAATCATATTTCGCCAATTATTTATAGTGCGAATTTTCCATTGTATTTAGTTGCTGGGCTTTCTCCCTCTAGATATGCTTACAAACAATTTTTAGGACGAAGAAGAAATTGAGACAGAATAAATACTAACTGATAAAAATTAATCTTATAAAAGGATGCTCTTAAATATTAATCGTTAGAAATAATATTCTACAGTCAATAATTAACTTTTTAATTAACGTTACTTAATATGTTTTTAAATATTCGATTGTATAGGAAAATATACCGCAAAAAAGTATTGTCAAAAAGAAAGAAAGACTATTATTGTAAATTACAAAATTAATATAAAAACACTATGCTAATATATATCATAAGTTAATTTTAAATATATGGATGTCGGTTTGATAACATTGTTTAAAACCTTGTCATACGTTGATATTGTTAGAAACGACCGTAATCTAAAAGTTCTATGTTAACTCTGATTAAACATAGCAAAGAAACATCAGATAACGCTTCCTGAATGAATCACATATTTTTTAATCATTTTAATTATAATATCTAAAAGTTATGGTCTAAGAAAACACTAGTGGTAGCAAACGCCTAATCAGTCCTCTCGTTTAACAATACAATTTTTTATCAATACCTTGTGAGCGAATATTTTTGGAACAACGTGAGTAAAACTGGTGATTTTTTATTTATTCTCATAGGTTTGAGGAATCATGGGAAAATTGGATAAATATCTATTATTAAAATTAGCTATTATTTTCATAGTTATTAGGGGACACATGGAAATGTCATTAAAAGCTATGAGGCACAATAAGATGAAACCATGTTACGCTTGATTCAGTCTATGAAGTAAATAGGCACTTTAGGTATTAAAAATACAATACTAAAATATATACTTAAATGACGATTAAATTGCTTATAAATAAATTAAATATAATTATAATATATTTCTAAGAAAAATATTATGGAAATAAATTTAAACAATCCGTAAATATATGTTGTTAGTTTTAGGAGGCCCTAAATAAAAAGGCCAGTAGGGAATCAAATATTGTATCATTGGCTGTAGGTAAAATATATAATATAATTCATTTTATTTATATAAATCATATATTTCAAATTACATAGCTTTAGATTTTAGATTTCTATTTTTTATTATATTTCCCTTTACGTGCAAAAAAACTACATTCGACCTGTTCTAAAATTTTAGTAATATTCACAAACATCTTTTGAAGTTTGTGAATGGGAAATATAAATTTTTGACGCCACACGCTAGTAAACATATAACGTTGAAGTGAAATTAAATAATTTAACATTTTGGTATTGTTAAGTTGAATGGGTTTAATAAAAAACTGATTGAAATAATTTCAAATTAAAATTTTGTTAACTTTTAGGATAGAAAATAGTTTTATCAAGTAAATACTTAAATTTGTTTCCTATTTTACTGTTTCAATAACTACTACATTTTGTTTGGAATTTCAGTGTACACTTTAGTAAGTACAGGTTTGTAAATCCCTGAAGGACGTAGCTGAATTTATACCTTTCATGTAGTCTTCGTTTAGATTTCTCTTATTGAACTCTCCAATCGGTCTGTCTAGACTAACTCTTGTTTTTTTTCCGACCCGCACTAAATTAGAGTATTCGACAATTTGTATTTTTCATAAGGCGATGAGTACCGACAGGGTTTTTCACTTTTAAACAACAATTTAAGTTAATTTCCTGATGGTTGTTGGATAATACACGAAAATAATTTGAAACATAAACGAAATGTTAATTTAGTTAGAATCAAATTTTATTTTAAATTGTGATTTTCAGGTGAAAACCCTTTCTCTAATCATTTTATTACAAAATAATGAAGTAAAATAAAGACCTCCAGCCTTATACTGTTTGAAGTGGAAGATAATAACAGCTTTTCATAAAGAACTAGATAAAAAATGAAAGAGTACAATCTAAAGCTAGGCTAAACGAAAAAGATGTAAATTCACATAAACCCTTCGGTATTGCGTATGAATTGAATATAAATTGGTACGTAATTGCACATGTAACAGAATTCATTATTCTAGTGGCAACGTGTTCAAGATATTTAAGTGCTTTTATGCAATATAATACAAGCAATTCTTAATTCAACTTGCGTTACATCATTTCGTGGGATTAAAATAGGGTTTAATTAAAACTTACGTCATAATTTATTTATAAATATAAGTAATAATTGGCTGTCACGTTATTTTGTAGTTAATTAAATGTATGTATTGTATATCAGAGTTTAAACTTCATATAGTTTGTATTTTATTCCCGATTACTCCAACAATTGAAATTATTCTATTTTAACCAATATTCTTTGCTCATCGATTTTTAAATACCACAAAAAGTGTTGTTCTTCAAGTCACATTAGCTTCAGTAAGTAATTGAAACATTATGTAGTATAGTTCGTTTGTCGTTTATTGTGTGGAAAAAAATATTTATGAAATACAAATAAACATTCATTGATACAGTTTAAGATCACATGAAATGGTACGAATTATGGAAAGAAATGGTAAGATGATTTTATTATTTTTTTTAATGAACAAGTGCTTAATTGAAAATTATTAGTTTTTTTTAAATAACTCGAATCATCTTTCAATATGAACTTACATAGTTCAGATAATATATAACAATACCTCTCAAACGGAAGCAATATACTTCTCATAACATACTAAGAGAACTTCCTTCTATAAGCGCCAAATGCGTGAAGTCTTTCAAAATATTTTAAACAAAGATATAGATCGTGCATCATATGAGGCAAACATTAGAAAATGCAGTGTAATTTGGACCATCAAATCCAGTGTAATGTTTATTGCAGAAAAACGGTCGAATGTATACAATTGTTTTAGTATTAAACTGCATAATTATCTCGCATGAGAAAACTATTAAAAAATATATATTCAAATTTCTAGGTTCCAAGCGAGTAGAGCGGGTCTACATCTCAACAATTACAGAAATACACATTGAAAAGGCATAACACGTTTTAAATGTATCGTATAGAGAAACAATTTGCCACAGGTTTTCCAATGTCATTAACTATTAAAAAGAGATTTTTAACTACAAATTTCAATTAAAACTAATTATATCAATTTTCTTAATTTATTAATAAACAGCTACTGAGGTCCCAAAAAACATATTGTTAAAAAATTTTACCAAATTTCAATTCTGGAGATATCGTTTAAAAATTTGTCTTATTAAAAATGTGCCATTTATTGTACAAAAGATTATTTTGTAATCCATTAATTATTTTTTTTTTTTAGAATAATTTAAACTTAAATAATGTTTGAGCAATTGTCAAATGTCACTTTAAGAAGCATTTCTTGAATCGGTTTAGATGAAAATTCTGCGAATCATTTTCTGACTTCTGATTTCTACATAATTACGTAATTTTTATTTACCACATATCTTTGGATCTCTTTTAAAATACCATTTTAAATTTATCATTTTGTAGAAATACCATTAATAACATTCTTTGTGATGAATGCGATTATAAGTGTGCAGTCACACAATAAAATGAACAAATCAATCATGCAATGCTGTCATAGAATTATAGAGAAATTAAAAAAAAAATAATAAACAATAAGTCATAATTTAATATATAATACAATTACAGTCCACTGTCAGTAGGGTTTATGTGCATGTACCAGCTGAGAAGATGACTTAGTAACTGAAACGTTGTCTTATATTTGTGTTAAACAAATAAAGTGATTTTGTGTGTAAACTTGTGTTTTCATATGTTTATTTATGTTTACAACCATTTTAGAAAATATTATACCAAATGTAGGTCAACTGCAAAATAAAATAAAAATCGGAATATGGTAAGGTCCAATAGGATAAAAAATGATACATTCCACAATGTAAACTCCTCAATTTTTTTTATTGATATTTTACCTCAAATATCTCCTGGCACAATTTTCAAGCAAATGTAGTACACGGCATAAGTTATGTCATCTGTAAAAAATATTATGTGGACATAGGTTATATTTGGCACAACTGAAAAATCAGGATATTCAAACTTAATAAAATCACTTGTTATAGAATTGACAATTCTAATATAAAGAACACTTAAAAGTAATTCATATATCTGTTATTGTTGTTGGTAGTTAATCACAAGCTATTAACTATCAAAGATTAAATTATATCCGTGCAGAAATCATCTGTTGTTTGAGAATCAATAACTGTCGAACGATTATTCTTATAATAAATACTTAAGAAAATAATTTAGTAAGCACTAGCTTACGCTTCACTGGCATGATTATTAACACAATCACCTAATCACACTGAATAAAGGTAACTGTTTTTTGTAATGTATTTAATATTCCCTACTTGTACGCTTATTTTTATCAATTCTATTACTATAAACATCAACTTCCTTAACAAACAAAAAATTCAGGATAATCAGTGTAAAGCCAACAAACTTTAAGCTTTACGGAAATAAATGAAATCAATGTTTAAACCACTGATTATTTCCAACTATGACTCTTGAAAGACAAAGGCTATTAGTTTGTAACACACCATTATAACTATTAAATGACTTCCTACATCTAACAATCTGTTATCCTTCTCAATCCAACCAAACAAGGTTACGATTAACAAGGATTCAAAACAGACTAACTCTTATATATATGTATATATTACGTAGACCTCTCTATGAGGTAAACTATAAAAGTTTGTAAGTTATATTTAAATAATTAAAAGAGCTTTTTTTCAAAAAACTGTGTATATTTAGTTCGACAATAGAAAAAAACTTATGATTTGGATAAAGTATTGTGAACATTGGACAGTATATATTTCTTTAAATCTTTGACTACTTAAAACTAAAAAAGAATAGATGGATTACAGAATTATGAATTGTTAAACAACAAAGAAACTTTTATTTTCTGTCAATAGTTTTACGGTAAGCCTTAATTATTTATACCTATATTGTCTTTCATAACTAGAAACAGATGTTTTTTCACTGGTTAATCATAAATATATTGTAGGTAGTTAGATGTTGGCATTACATATACAAATGGTTGTTCTTTATACAAAAGAATCGATATATTGTAGAAAGTTGTTGGTACTATGTAAACAATTGGTTGTTCTTTATAAAAAGGATAGATATATTGTAGAAAGTTGTTGGTACTATATAAACAATTGGTTGTTCTTTATAAAAATGATAGATATATTGTAGAAAGTTGTTGGTACTATATAAACAATTGGTTGTTCTTTATAAAAAGGATAGATATATTGTAGAAAGTTGTTGGTACTATGTAAACAATTGGTTGTTCTTTATAAAAAGGATAGATATATTGTAGAAAGTTGTTGGTACTATGTAAACAATTGGTTGTTCTTTATAAAAAGGATAGATATATTGTAGAAAGTACTTGGTATTATAATATATAGGGCAGGTTGCCATTTATAGTAAAGGATAACGATATTGTATATAGTTGTTGGTATTTTAAATAAATCTGGTTGTTAATTATACAGAAGCTATGCTTTGGTATCTTGAATTAGCTTAGGCTTTATATGGTCATTGATAACTTTTTACTTATGTATTTGTTTTAAATTAATTTCATTAGAGGATATCAGCTATACAGATAAAACATAAGATCATGAACATTAACTTTTTATTTGTATCTTCTTAAAAAAATGTAATGGAATATTTGTGATCTAAAAAAAAAAAGAAAAGAAGAAGATTCCACCGCATAGCCAACTAAACTGCAAACGTTATAAGTAATAAAGTGAAATAATTTTATTTACCTCAAGTTTTTATCTAGCCTATCCTTCTTACCGGTAATTTAGATTTTATATTATGATTTATTCATACACAAATGTTCAAATTGAGGTAGTTAAGTTTTTATCCTATATGGAATTATTTTAATTTATGAAAAAATATATATAATTTTTATTAATAAGTTATTTAGACTACATATAAATAATTATTCCATTATAAAATCTGAACATAAATAGCTCAAATAATTTATCCCTTACAATATGTTCTCTCTTAATAAATGCAATATTTCATAATACTGAAGGAAGCGCGTTTATTTCTTAAGAAAAACAGCCTTTGGAATTACTTAATCGGAAATTTTGGGATTATTGTTATTAATATTATTTAAAACTAGTGGAATATAATTATGATTTTTGATTAACAAATTTGTATTTTAATAAAATGTTGGTATATCAATAACTTACAGAATTATATCAATTAATCTTATTTTTACTCTAAAAGATATTGTATACTTTATTTCATCTAAATATGTTAGACAGAAAACAAAATTACTATTTGTTTGAAAGTACGACGAATTAATGTATTACGAAAGTTAACAAATAACTATATTTTTTTATTAAATATACAGTTAACAGTTTATTACAGTTAAATATAGCCTATATACAGTTTATATTTTCATACAGGAAACAGATAATTTTATTTTTATAAAAAAATTAATTCTTATAGTTATATAATTGTTTAATTTTGTTTCTATCTATATCTTACAAAATATAAATCAAGACCTCGTGAACATCGCATATTTCTAAAATATTGGTTGGGAGTGTCCCAAACATTAAAATTTAATATTAAAATTAGTTAAAAAATATTATGTATTTTTGTCAAAATTGTAAGTTGTGTTTGCAATAATAAAAATGACATATATAATACACTTTCTTAATGTGTTTTATTTGTCAAATTTGTCTCATTAAATAGAAACTTATTCTGAAATATGAGTATTACGAAATTCTTTAAAACGTAAGATGGGAAGAAATGTTATCGGGAGATGATATTTGCCAAGAGACGTACAAACTCTGCCAACATTATTGGCTTACATCCAAACAGACTTAAACTATATCAAAGTTGATAGTTGTCCAAAATCATTACTCAACCCAGATAACATTACATACACAATATATAATGCCTATCAAACTGAATTATTCGTAGTCATCTCAAGAGTATATTTCAATTAGTATGAGTAAAATGTGTGAAAAAAAATTAATGACTTCAGGAAAACATGAAACAAGTTCAAAAGTATTGTAGAAGAACGAAAAATAAAGGTGTTGTAATATTAGGTAGTTAAAAACGTATTTCACTTTTTAAAAAATGTTTTCATTGTTCATTAAATTCGTTAAATTAATGAATTTTAACTAATTTGAGTAATTGCCAAATAGTACATTAAACCCATTTACTTTTTGGTTTAGACAAAATCTTTACAAAATATTTGTTGACTTAAGCTATAGTAATTTTTTCATTATTTCCCATGTTTTAAATTAGTGGGTAATACTTAAAAAAATCCTGAGTAATTGATTTATTAAAATTTGATTGTTATTATGAGTAATCAACTAATTTTTGATAAATTACTTCACATTCGTTTTATACTGTGACATAACTATTTCAATGATAGGGGTATGAATAACTTAATTCTCGAAATACATAATATATTGTATGCTGATCATCGGTTACGTGTTTTTCTTTCTTTAATGGCTACTTTTTCACTCTAATACAATCTCAGAATATTTGTAAAGTAATAAATATACAACATGACTTTAATGAAGAGTAACATAGGTATTAAAAATAAATTTACATATTATATAGAATATCTGAAATTACGAGCTTAAAGTTTAGAGCATATGACAATTTTAAATAAACTTTCTGAATAATTTGCAGTTTTGAAAATAGTTTAAAAACAATAACAAAAGAATAGGAAATTATATATATATATATATATATATATATATATATATATATATATATATATATCAAGTTATCACTTTGAAACCGGCCTGCTCAGTAACAAAGACAGTAAATATATTTGATTATTATGAATGAATAAAATTGAAAAATTCTTCTATACTTCCATATAATGTTTACAGGAACACATTTATTTTTATAAAAGAAGTCAAGAGATTTATTGCGTTATTTCGCACGAGAAATTATTTTAAGGGGCATCCGATGTTAAATGGTAGGTTCAATGGATTCGATAGTATTTTTAATATTCACCTTAAGTTGTTTAATGTGTATGGTATTCTTTCGTAAACTGTATTGTTAAAGGATTCTCAAAGATTAATCAAAAATATAAATAATTTACGTTAAACATCAAGGCTTACGTGATAGAGCTTACGATTTATACTTCTGTATTAAACGAAGGAAACGCGAGTCAGTGAAACAGAAACCCAGATCCATCGTGTACAAAGAATTGTACTCGAGGAACAGTACTCATACTCAACTGAGCGTAGTAGGTAGTACTCCTTGAAATGTACGTAAAAGTGAATTAATTACTTTGCTATTTATAGTGACAGTCATAAATTTTTTAAAAACTATTAAACCATGGAAAACTTCGACATTTCTCATCGCGAAATACTAATATATGCGGCTTGTAAAGGGTTTCTACGGACCTATAGCTAATGTTTTTCGAATTATTATAGTTATTAACTATGGATCGTCAATTATTAAAATAAGAGTAATTAAAATTAGTTATAGTAATTCGATTTGTTGACATCCTTTCGTTTTGAACAGACGTTATACGATATGGTCTCAAATTTAATGAATTAAACATCTTCAGGTACAAAGCATATTAAACGACAATAAGTAGTTCCTCGAAAAATATATGCTTATTAAAATTAGTATAATTATAAAATACTGTAATCTGTAATTATAATTACCTGTAGATAAAATTCTCTATTGACTATAATTATGCAACTTAATGTTCACATACTTTTTTATGTTAACTCACTTTTAAATTAAACATAATTCTATACAAAATAATTATTCTAATAAACAACCATTACGAAAAAACACAATTAAATTAAAAAAACTAGTGAAATATAAATATTCATTGATGATTACGATCAATGTGTTTACAAACTGAAATAAATTATTTATAAGAAAACCTGTTTACTGTGAAACATTAACTAATTTATTTGCCCTTCACGCTCTAAGAATCTATATTTTTATGACATTGAAAAACAATGGAACCTTATTTAATGGATTGCAAATTTTTATCTAATGTTTTGTTAATGAGGACATATATATACAACTATTTACGTAAAGTACAAAAAAATGTATAGGAAAGTTCCTAAAGGCTTTGCTTTGGATGGGTGTTTAAGATTTTTCGTCCATACGAATTTGTCACTAAGGTCTTAAATAAAAAATCTATTTCATCAAGAGCACTTCCGTAAGTGTTAAGTTTCAACTATTCGCTATACACCAAGGCGATGGGTTCGTTTCGATTTCATCTCTTGGCCGATTAAAACATGTTCCTCATAGGACGAAGATAATACTATAAATGTAGATATCAACATTGTGACAAAATTATATTTATTAAAGGCAAACATCTGTCTATATTTAAAATATAATAATAATATTTTATATATGTCTGCATTCCTGATCATATGTAATCATAGAATTACCCTCCTATTCCCTCAATATAAATATATTAAAAGACATAAATATATTATATAGACATTACTCTCACAAATTATTTATTATTTCAGTGTAACTTGCATATTATATTTAATACTTTTACATTCAAAATAATGACAGCTTCGTACATGTACTTTTAAATTCATCACTAACATTCATAGTAAACTGGCATACGTTAGACAATGTTAGATTGTTGTCTGATTTAATTTTTCTACTTTACATATTATCCTGTAGCACCTCAGTATCATCAAGTATATCCAAGGTCCACTTCAAGCGGCCTTACCTTGTTAGCTTTCTTCAAAATGCAAATAATAATTCTACGATTATTTAACGTATGTAGTTGGATTATATCCCTTTGCTTGCTCTACCGACGCTTACAGGTCTTCTTAAGGACGAAAAACAAATAGAAACGGAATAAATATTAACCGATTAAAATTATTCCTATAAATGGATGACATTAAAATACTAATAATTAATTACGAATAAAAATTCACTGTTAATAATTTAGTTATCTGTTAACATAACTTAACTTTACTTAATTGGTTTGGAAACATTTGACTTGATCGGAAAATACACCACAAATACATATAAAAAAAGTAACAAAATTAGAGTAAATTACCAAATTAAAAAAAAACGGTACGATAATATAACATTAGTCTGTTTTGAATCCTTGTTAATCGTAACCTTGTTTGGTTGGATTGAGAAGGATAACAGATTGTTAGATGTAGGAAGTCATTTAATAGTAATAATGGTGTGTTACAAACTAATAGCCTTTGTCTTTCAAGAGGCATAGTTGGAAGGAATCAGTGGTTTAAACATTGATTTCATTTATTTCTGTAAAGCTTAAAGTTTGTTGGCTTTATACTGATTATCCTGAATTTTTTGTTTGTTAAGGAAGTTGATATTTATAGTAATAGAATTGATAAAAATAAGCGTACAAGTAGGGAATATTAAATACATTACAAATAACAGTTACCTTTATTCAGTGTGATTAGGTGATTGAGTTAATAATCATACCAGTGAAGCGTAAGCTAGTGCTTACTAAATTATTTTCTTAAGTATTTAATTAAAAGAATAATCGTTCGACAGTTATTGATTCTCAAACAACAGATGATTTCTTCACGGATAAAATTTAATCTTTGATAGTTAATAGCTTGTGATTAACTACCAACAACAATAACAGATATATGAATTACTTTTAAGTGTTCTTTATATTAGAATTGTCACAGTATTTAATTAACATAAATTAATTATGTAAAAAATATTATATTTTTAGTTTTAAAATATTCTTACAATATTGTTGCTCCAAGCGAAATATATATTGCTTCAAACGTGATGGGAAACTGTTTCACTGTTTTAACGTAATATCATATGTCTTTGAATCAAAATTAAAACATTTACCATGTAGTGTTTTTTCCTCCAAACTTCATTTCAATCAAAATAAATATACTGTTTCATTTCGTAGCTGTACGATATATATATACTGTATACAATTAAAGTAAATGGACTTAGATGTATATATATATATATATATATATATATATATATATATATATATATATCTTTCAATTTCTTACTTTTTATATGGCAAGCACTTTCAATGTTTGGAATGATTTGCGTTAGTACTTTTCAGACATTGCTCTTATTGTTTATGAAACAAATGATCTATTTACATGATTATCAAGTAATTTACAAAACTAACTTGCATACAATAGAAAAATTAACTAAACATTCATTTGGTGGTGTATTTGTTTAGTATTGCTTTTTTTTATAACTGTACAAGGAATATTATTATGTCCGAATAAATATATTTACATATCATTAATATAATTTATAAACACAGATTAACTTAAGATTTATGACACTATATTTATTCACATTTAAATGTGTAAACTCATTATTATTATTAAACTGATTTATATTTATTAATTTTTTTGAGATATTTAATAAACAGTTTTGCGACAATACACATTTGTGTTTTAGTGTAATTTTAAATTTTAAAAAATAAGTCAGTTATTTAATAATTGATTATTCTTGTTTAACATTAAATGTAAACAACTTGTACAAATTAAACATATGGATGATAAAAGTTTATATTACATAACAAAATAGAAGTTTCTTGTCTAATACAATACGCTATTTAAATATCTTGCAAAGAAAATTAAATGGTTCCTTAAGTTTAGGACTGAATTACCATATTACCATTCAGATTAATTTGTTCTACTTTTAACCTTCTATGTTCAAGTTATAATACTAAATTATACTTCCATTTAGTTGCAAGGGTGAAATTAAAATTTAGTAAACAAAAATAGATATCTCGTATATATAAAACTTTGTTCCTAAATAAAAATTTGACCTTGAAGCGTTTAGATTTTTACATTGAAACTATAATTTTTAAACTTATAGTGGTTTCGCTGTTTTGAATAAACGTGATATAAAAAATTGTATTCCTATTATGTCGTAATTAAATTGTTCTTCAATTTTTATTTATATACCCTTTTACACCAGGCTTTCATGCGTTGCAATCCATAGTGAAATCTTCCCTCTTCCACTTCCATTACCAGTCCACATTCTCTTCTTTTCTGTGCAGCGACTCTTCATATTCTGTAATAACAATAATTCTGTTGCCACCTTGTCCGAGGTCCTTCTTCTCACTCATTTTGTTTTGTGTTTGATTGTTTTATTTCAATTATAATACTTAAGTACTAACCGTTATTGCTTTGTACAGAAAGCGTTTTAGATCCAGACTACCAAAAAAACTCATTTTTAATGTTTAAACAAACATTAAGCATAAAATGACTTATACTTATGTACAGTAAATTGTTGGCCGTACCTTCTATTATTGTGAAGCGTGGTCTGGCAAACTGTCGTTCTCAAACTGATTTACGCAACGCCGTTTCTTTTCTATAATGCTCTTACACAAATCACAACATTACAAACATGTGTATATAATTGTAGTGTATCTATATATTGTTCTTTCTGTATTTAACTATATATAAACTTTTAAGAAAATGGCGAAATTGAGAGCTTAATCTTATCTCGAACAAAGGCGAGACTATAGGTTGCAGACGAAACAGATTGTAGCAACCTCTTCTTTGTATCGACAATCGAGCACAAGGAACAATTTTATGTATAGTCCACAGACAAATTTTATACGATGCAATCGTTCTCAAGCATACAGACGCGAACTTTACCAATTGTTAAACAATGAAGGTCACAGTTTTTCTAGTGCAAAGTTTTTCCGTTGTAGCAATACTAGCTCCGCTTGGGCTCTTTTTCAAGCGTAACTACCTTAACTCAGGACCACACTTATAAAAAGCTCATGTTTACTCAAGTGTTGCACCCTATCAGGAGTGTCCCAGTTTGGATCCAAACCAATTGGGTTATGTTATTATTTCGTTTTATAATTATTTGTTTTGAAAAATATTTAAAAAATTATGATATTTTATCTTGATAAATAAATATAATTGTTAACATATTCTTTTATTTCGTCTTAATACATATGTTTAAATTCCAGAATTTAAAATATTACACACAACTTTTATAACAAAGAAATTTGTCTTTCCTATCGGTTTATCATGTCATCTAATGTAAATAGTTGCAGTTTGCAATTATAATAACCTCAATGATTGTTTTAAAGTTTAGTACAGTAAATAATTGACGGAGAAACCTTTAAAATAAGGAATAATGTAGTGGAATACCGAGTTCATAGTAGTTTCAGAAAGCTACATTAAACTTGTAACACGTTATAGATTGTAGTAAGGTGTTGAAGTTTGTGGTGGAGCTAATGTAGCGGGAAATTGATTATAAAGCCACATTAGTTACTTTTTTTTGTTACACATTAGTTACACAGTTTGACTTTTTGTTTCTCATAGTAGATGATAGCATTACATTTAATAGAACATCACATTGAAAATAATGTTTTATTATAAACAATAAATAAAGTAATACTAATTGTAAAAATAAGTCATTGACGTGAATAAAATATATTTAGATATTAACCTAACGAAAAGTTTAAAGTTTTTATAAAATGTTTTCTATTTCCATTATTAAGATTTTATAAACGTATTTAATTTGCATTTCGTTACCTGTTTATACTTTCGACTTTGTGTATATTTTGTATATGTTTGAATAGGTAGAACGACCAGTAATTGTTTCTATTGTGTTGAGAAACAATGAAACAATTAAAATACTTTATTGTATACATGTAGTTTACATCATTGATGCATATGACTTGAATTTTTATTTTTCACCACAATAGCTTCTATGATTACAAATATATATCGTCTATCTTTGAGGTAGGACATAACTTTTTTAACCATCTTATATAGAATAAAATCTTAACAGTTGTGTAACAAAACGAAAATAAAATAAAATGTTTCATGTTTCTGTAAAAATAATAGATATAGTGTGCAATCCTAAATCTCTTTTTTTAAGAATAGGCATCATTAATTAAAACGTGGCCTCGTGGTAGTTTTAAATGTGTCAAAAAAACTCGTATGGAAACATAATTTGTGTATTTCCTCGAATACTTTATCATATCACGATAATTTACAAAATGTGTAGTAGTGATGAGTAGCTCAATTGGTCAAACACATGTCTAGCTCGTTGTAGCATGACTATAGTTAGCGTACGTTTGAACCCATTTTCCCGAGATTACACTGCTTAAGAATATAATGTAATATTATATATGAAAAATTGCATGGATACAATTATGATAAATGTGCAACTAATAAATCTTATCATAAAAGCCTAGATTTTATTTGTAATAAAACAAAGATCATTTCTATTTTACAACAAATATAAATAATTAGATTACAAAAAAAAGATTATCTTTTAGTTTATAAAATAGGCTTTATTTATAAAACAGCTTTATTTATTATCACCAACAGAATATTATAGGTTCAACTCCTGGAAATAGCTTTGAAATAAAACCAACAAAAGAAAAACGTTTAGTATTTACAAAACACAATTTTTTTTTATAGAACTCATATTTAGGATTTAACTTACATGCACTGTGAATATGTTAAATTGTTTCTGTATATCTCTTTTGTTGTGAATAGTTTTAGTTGTTTACTGTCTGTAATAATATACATTTCAGTTGATATCAATTCGACACTAAAAGTGTGAATGAAATTTGAGGAGGGTTGAGTTTTCACCCATTCAGTATATACCTACAACAATCGAAGAGACCCATGTATGTTTATAATCCCCCCTTGTGACCTGTGTTTTCTTCTAAGCTTACATTTCACCAAAGTTGAAAGGTAAGACCGAGTTTCTGGTTGCTAAGATGTTGGAGCTCGCTTATTTTTACTATTTCACATAAGAACAAACGTAATAGAGAAAAATTTAGTGTTGTGTTCCGTTAGTTAAAGAAAAGTAGTTTTAAGGAATGAAGACTGTATATCATCTATAGTCTGGCGCCTGTGTTGAGTCGTTTGATTAATGCATTATAGACCAAACACAAGACCAGATTTTAATCTTATTGATTTCTGAGAATATTTTGATTATTTCTCGTGATTTTTTCTATTTTTCTTAAACTCAAAATTTTGCTGTACCTGTTAAAAAATTGTATTTTATCAAGATCGGCATTAATGATTGTATTACAATTTGCATAAGTATAAATAACAATATAGGTTCTCTCTCGAAAAATTCCGCTGCTTGAGGAACAAGTACAAAACACAAAATCAGTCTGTGGAGTTGATATAAAAGGTGTAATTTATCAAATTTGACTGAAATGATTTCCTTTAAATTTTAAATAAATTTGTAGTTTAATGAATAAAACTCATTAGTACAACATATCAATTATCAAGAATTGTGAAAATAACTTACAGTATTATTTTTTTTAAAAAACTCTATTTCGTATTTACTTTAGTAGGAAAACTCTTTTATATCCCAAGAGAAGCTCGTTTACCAGTGTTAAAATCGGGTTTTGTATTTGTGTATATAATGTGTCTTCGGCTTCTCAAATTATTTAATTATATTATTTAATGTATAAAGGTAAGGATAGCATGTGAGGCCTCACAGATCAAAGCCAGTTATCTTGTTTGACGAGACTCCCATCACTCAACGGTCTTAAAATTAAAACCACTTATAACTTTAAAACCTCACACGATTTTCATCATTTAAGTAACGATTTAATTTTCTTCCAACTGTATTATTATTTAAACGTATGGTATAGCTGAAATGTCTCAAATATTCACGAGACTGTAATTTTCCTATTAATAGCTATCAATTTGTGTCAACTTGTTAGTGGAGATGTAATCTCTCAACTAATTTTTTTTACTGCACAGAATTAAAATATACGTATTAATTTCGTCACTGAAAATATATTTTGTAAACAAACAATGTGTAATACGTGGAGACAAGTCTGGAGTTTTTTCAGCAGGAAAAGTTTAATTAATTGAAACTTATTTCACTGATTTCAAAAAAAAAAAAAAAATCAGATATGTAAATCGAATAATGAATCATATTTGTCATGGAAAACATTTATTTACGAAGACAATTGTAACAAAATACATATAAATATGTTTAAAATATTGGTTTTTTAGTTGCCCTATTCTTTAGTATTGTTATAACTGAGGAACTACAGATCCAATTTCAATCATACATAAACTAAAACCTAACCCAAAACGTACCTACATAGAAAAGAAAGCCACGTAAAAGTCAGTACAGCGTTGATTGAGTTACAAGCTTACAAAACGAAATTGAGAAACTCGTCGCGCTTAATATCGCATAGAGATTATTCCTGACATTCATAACTTCTTGCAAAGTAATAACAAAACTATGTGGAAAATTGGGGCATTATTTCAGACTCCACAATGTTTCCACAATTATAATATCATGATGCAAACACATTCATTTCGCCATAATTATCGTTGATTGGAAAAAAAGCCATAACTTATGTCAGAAAAAAAGAAAATATTAAATACATAAATATTACAATTATAGTGATTTATGTCAAGTGAGAAATAAGTAAAAACCTGTTTCGCGGTTTCAATATATGTGGTTGGAAACGATATGCATCTCTAGATTTTTAAACGGCAATAACATTATTTTGTAAATAATTTAATTATTGTTTATTGTGTAATACACTGTAATTTTTGGATAACAATAATGTTTGGAGAATTTTTATAAAAGTCCCTACATTTCAATAATATTTTTAAAAAATATACAAAATAGATCTGACAAAAAACAGATTTTTTCTCTCTGCTACTGTTTGAAAAAAGTAGGATTAGTCACACAGACAAATTATAACAATTTTCAATGTTATTGAAATCTACTGAATGTTTTTAAAAAAAGCGTAGGCAATTTTTTTTTACCCAGAGAACTTTAACCTCTTCTTATACCTAATGTTCAAAGAGTATCCTGCACGTTGCAAGGTAATGTGGTTTAGCTTAGTAACCTGATTACTTCTATTTGCTATTCATAATTTATTCCGAAATATGATTTAGTTATAGCTTTATTTAATTTATTCAAGCTGAGATTTATATATGACCTTTTATTGTAAAATATCTCTTTTTGCGTTCTACTTTCCATCAATTTTTCCTTAACTGCTCCTACACACCTAACATTGCTTCAAATTCTAAATCATATCCTTCTAGACATTTATTTACTTTAATAACTTTATACATTTTTATAATCGTAGTCAACTGACAATTGGTTAGCGTGTAAATGTTTCTTCTTATTTATTTTAATGACAACGAATCAGGAATAATAATTGCTTGTATTTTATATTTCACATGCAACCATTTTTATTTACTTCACGTCTTCTGTATGTTTTAACTAAGAGAAGGCTAATCTGAACATGGAATGTAGAACCAAATTTGACGTATTGAAATAGATTTCCTTTTCAAAATTAACCTAAATTTACAATGAATCGTTCATTAACATAGAATATTACATTTCACGTACTTTTTTCTGCCATCTTTTATTGTAGTATGTTGTTAAAATGGTAACATGTTCTTTGGAATCAAGATTAAACAATACATTAGGTCCATTGGTAGTGACTGTTTTCCAATTACTCCTTTCAACCTCCAGCTATTAAAAAAACAATTATCTGAAATGTGACTATTTTAAATTATGTAAAGTCAGATTTAACTATTGAAACAATTTATGACACATGATTTTGAATACGACTTCTATGTCCATCTTAATGATAGAACCGGCTACAGTTAAATATTTCTGTTAATATCACTATGTTTTGAATCTTAACATATAAATATTTCTTAAGCCAATCACAATAAAATAGTTTAGTACATTATAAAGCAATCTAGGTTTCATCCTTAAATTAAATATCTACATTTTATGTTGTTTCATATGTCACACATAGTTTGAAATAAAATAAATGGCATTGCCAGTATTTATAAAGTTAACCATTATAAGATTTGTTCGGGAGTAACTGGAGATATAAAACGTTATGAAATCTATAAAATAAGTTTTGGAATATAATGTGTCGTCTAATCATACGTCATATAAACAATATGAAAAATTTACTCAATTCCTAAATAAACGGATCCTACGTGAAGACAAAATATTGTTAATAGCATTTAACGTAGTGTAAACTTCTTTTGAGCGTAAATTGATTTATCGAATATAAAGGTAAAATAAAGCTGGAGGGGAGAGGATAATTACTAAGCACCTATTAATACACAATTGATAATAATGTACAGTAGTAATTATTATAACTAAATTAAAATTGAAACGTTTAGACATTAAGGGGAATGGATAATACTCGAAGCGGGAATATGGAACATGTAGTATCATAGCTTATTACATGTTAATAAATACTTTAATTGGATATATCTGAAATACACATATGAAACAAATTACATTAAACGATTGTAAGTGTATGCACAATAATTGTACTTTATTTATCTAAGTGTTTATACAATAAATTTTGTGTTTAATAACGGCATTTTTTTAAATTTTATTATTTTTTTTTTTTTAATATTTGTGTTGATGAAGAAATAAAACCTTTCTTAGATCTTTGTTTTCCTTCAAATTGTTTTCTATATCTATATACCAATCCAAGTTTTAATTCTAGAAACCGATAATAGTCAGATTAAAAAAACTTCAGGGCATATTTGTGTCAGAACTATTCTAGGCAACAAAAGACTCTGTAATGACTTTCCAAATTACTTCTCACTGCAAATGTTTTGATTTATAATGAACACAGTTGTAATAAAATTGAAAAAAAAAATCATAACGGAGATTACACAACAATTATTATTTTCTCCCAAAAGTAAATGTTGAGATTCTCTTGTAATGAGTTCGTCTGTGCGGAGATATGAATCTATTTCTAATGGGTGGTACAAGTACGCCTAAGGTTTTAATCAAACAATGACTGCGAATCTCATAAATAGCGTAATCATGGTATTAGGATTGTAACAGTGAGTTGGGTTTAGATATTACAACCAACTTTATTTATTTTAATGCCATACAGCTGATAATTATAAAACTAAAAGGGGTTTTATTTGACTACATTATGGAGTTACAAACAATTTGTCTGAAATATATCAAGAGAAGAATCTAGTTATGCATTACATTTTAAGCCGCTCAGATTAGTTATGTTCTGGCAGAATATTAAATAATTCAAACACTATAATAAATAAATGCAATATTATATTACTTTACAACATTATGATTGTCACCTTGGTAAAGTAATGACTGTAACACAATTATATATTCAAAATTTAAACTTGGTCAAATCAGTCAAACATATTAATGGAGGCTGGAGCTATTTAACTGTTTCAGTGAAGTCTTTAAAATGTCAAAAAACAATCACTTTTTAAAATTATTTGGAAATTGTTTCATTTTAATACTTCATCGAAATTAACATAAAAGTAAATAAGTTTAGGCTCTTTAAACATTAAATGTAAATATTCACTAAAATGAATTGAAAACGGCATGAATGATTCATTACCACTCTTAGAATAATAATTATAATTTTTTTTCGAGAGATTCGACAATGTAACCGTGAAAAAGAATATGTATTAAAATTCTGCAGTACAATAGTTATGATTGTATATTATAATAAGCCTCGCAAAGTGCCTCTAACTGGATTCTTTGCGTCATTCATTATTTCGAGAGTGTTGTGAGGCTAGGGATCTGTGAGCATATTCAATGCAAACTTTCACCCCTCTACGCGATGGTTCGACTGAACTCTTTGGGATGCGCCATCAATGCGGCATACGTGAAAGACGTTATTCATCCCAAGGCGGAATAGCATGTACCGAGAGCTGCTTGGATAACGGAGTACACTTTAGTATGTAATCTCTGAATTAAATGCGACCTCCACTGTTACTTTACCTTACCTACACAAGCAAATCTCTACATGAGGGAACCATCAATTTCCCAAGCTACTCGTGTAATTTTCTTGAATATTAATTAACCGTTAAACAAATCCTACCTTGAGGAACCTACAAAGACACCCGGGGAGTGACAACAAATAGATCTGAGGAAACTGGGGCTTAACATAATTACGTGAACCAAACTTCACAATCATCGCACCAAAACCTAAGAACTTTTAAACGACCGACCCAACTTGCGATAAGAGAGAGAGAGAGAGAGAGAGAGAGAGAGAGAGAGAGAGAGAGAGAGAGAGAGAGAGAGAGAGAGAGAGAGAGAGAGAGAGAGAGAGAGAGAGAGAGAGAGAGAGAGAGAGAGAGAGAGAGAGAGAGAGAGAGAGAGAGAGAGAGAGAGAGAGAGAGAGAGAGAGAGAGAGAGAGAGAGAGAGAGAGAGAGAGAGAGAGAGAGAGAGAGAGAGAGAGAGAGAAAGAGAGAGAGAGAGAGAGAGAGAGAGAGAGAGAGAGAGAGAGAGAGAGAGAGGAGAGAGAGAGAGAGAGAGAAGAGAGAGAGAGAGAGAGAGAGAGAGAGAGAGAGAGAGAAGAGAGAGATGCTGTTGATATGTCAACATTTATAGAAATTATCACAAACTAAAAAGAGAAGAGGAGTGGTATGTCAAATCCGTTGAAACATTTTAATTAAAGCTCATAAAACAATTCATAATGACAATATAATTTGAAACATACATTATTACATACCCACATTAAAACAATAAACTCATAAAAATTTAAGTTGCCAAAGTTCTTTTCAATTTATTGTGGGCAGAATTTGATCAACTTATTTTCTGATGTTACAACTTAGAGTTGGTAATCGTATTACAGATATCTTTATTTGTTTTGGTTTTTATTTATAAACAATGGTATTAGTAAATGTTTGGCATTAATATATTTTTTAAATATATAGTAATATAAAGTATTCAATACAGTACCTAAAAAAAATTATTTAGTAACCTCACGTGAGGAGTTCAAAGTGTTATCCTTTAATCAAAGTTATTTTGGAGTTTTTGCATAACATTTTGTGTTTTTGGATAATTTATGATTTGACTATCCAATGTTTGATTATTTTTGATGCGATTCTTCTACAACGATACTTTAGCTATTTCCTACAAAAAACATATATATTTTTGTAGGAATAAGCTATCCGTATGAAAAAATATTTATTTAATTATTAATTTCTTCAAAGACGTATTCAAATAGCGACATCATGGTAGCTGAATTACGGTTTGTAACTCAATATTTTTTTAAGACCAGTCATTGTCACTTATTTATTGTGAATATCCCATCTGACGCTATTTATGTTTTCTTTCCTACAATACTTTGAGAAAAACAAATCCAAATTCTATCTTTTACGGGATTTAGAGTATATTTAAGAATTAAGTGTATATTTATAATTCCTTTATAGTTTTGTGTTTTAGGAATTTATGTACCCAGATGGTGTAATATATTTTTTTTCGTTTAAAAATATTAAATCAATAGTTTAATTTATTTTTCTTTTAAAAGTTTTAGAACTATTGAGATTGTTAGACATTTTTAAAGGATTTATAAGTTTTAATACTTGAACAACCAGTACATTTTACAGACAGTAGAAAAAAAATAAAATTTTGATTACACGTGTATGATCACATAGTTACACTTTTTTCTGTGCTATTTTGACTGGAGGGCTTGCCAATCTACCAGAGATGTTAATAAGTTTTGACTTTTGCAGATCTCTATACATGGAGTTTTTTCGTACTTCCGCTACTGATCATAATGTTTTAAATAAAAGTTTACACCTTTTTACGATATGTATGGACAGTATTAACAAACTTTACATTGAACCTTTGTTCTATGTTTTATCTCTAATTCGTAAAACGTTTTCAACAAAAATACCACAAAATAGGTCATCCGGTAAAATGAGAAGTTCGAAGCTGACTGGAATACCAGAGTGGACCAACAACAGAAATTTTGTCTTATATTCGCACTTAAATCAATGGCAAAACGGTCACATTATTGTGGAGGAATTGTTTTAAATATTCAGTAAAGTACCATGGCTATAAGTTTTATTATCTAAATTGAAATTGCAGGTGTTTAAAAATATTGCTAATAAGTAACAAGCTAAGTGGTAAGGCATAAATTAATTGATATATATATTTTCTGCTACGAAACAGTTTTTTTTTTTATAAACGAAATATTAGTAAAAACAATTTCACGCTCTATACTTTTTATTTTATTCCTGTATATATATATATATATATATATATATATATATATATATCCTTCCACGTTTGGAGTTTGTGATTACACTTTAGTTAAAATAAATAACTTTAGTCTAAAAATAAATCCTCTTTTTAACTGATACTTTTGAAGAAGTAGAAAACTTTTTGATATCCCTTGATATTACGTTTTTCACTATCCCTATGTCATTACATTCTGAATGTTATTATAATTTAAATTTTGTTGGCAAAATCAATTTATATATTTAAAATCAGATATAACAATCATGTTTCTTACACAAGCTATGCATAACAATCAGTATACTAAGCGATTTCTCGATAATCTTGTAGCTTGCAGGATGGGAAGGAATTTATATGTATACTAAAAATACGGTATAGTTAATTTTAACAGGGTGTTGTATAAAGCGTTTTATATATTATCTACGTATTATTTTCATTGTAATTAAAATAAAACTTTCGAGAATAGGTTGGTATTTATTAAAAAAAAAATAAAATTATTATGAAATATTATATTTCAATTTGTGAAAACATTTCCTATTGCAAAACTTACCTTTTGAAAATTTAGAAAATATTTCTATGTGGCACAACAATTATTGAGTAATTTTATTTATAACTTAAATTGTTATGTTTACATTCAAAATCAAACATAATACTAGTAATTTACATAATGAAAATAATACAAATTTGAAATGCAAGAAATTATTCACGTTTTGACTGCGACTCTACATGGGCCCGTTTAATTGATGGAAGTCCCTGGATGTGCCAAACCGAGAAAGATAACTGAATGAAAACATCTAAATTGTCTTTAAAATTAAATGATGGCAAACCCTCTTATTGGTAAATATCGTTGGCCAACAATCGATATTTTATTCCTGACTAAGAATTAACTTCAAATCTATTTCGTGTTTTGTAATGAATTTAATTAAATGTTAGCAATGAAAAAACAATACCAGCAAATTAACTATGAAAGTGAAAATTACAAAAAAAAGTAGCCTACTTCTAAGTTGTTATCAATAATAAAAGTATGGTAACTAAATTTATTTTTAATAATTAGAAAGAAAGAAATTATATTACATAAAAATGTGTTATGGTTACCTCACCTTTATATAATAACCTACTGTTCTCCAGTTCTCAATGCTTCCACATTATCTGATATCATTCATTATTGTATTAATCCATATCTATTTTAAAATTCTTCACCCTTGAAAAAATCTGTAAAAACTATAAACTACTTGTATACAAATCATTAAGGACTTTTACGGTTTTTATTATTTTACTTAAAATTTATTTTTATCAATTATTTATTTTAGGTTAAAAATTATTGAACTATGTTTTTTTTTGTTTTAATAACAATAAATTTAATAACATAGAACAAAAATATATTTTGAAATTATACAATCTCAGTGAATAATAAATATCCAATAAAGAAGATAAAAATCACTCTCTTGACGAAACATTAGAAATCCTGCAAATATTTATTATTGGTTATTTGTTATAAAACAAATAAATCAAGGTATTCATTTTGTAGAAATTTACATATAAATAAATCAAGATATTTAATTGATTTTTAAAATTAAAAACAATTGTTTATTAAAAATAAATAACCGCAGCTCTGATTTTAATGAATAAGTAAAAATTATAAGAAATAGAAAAGTATACCAATAAATATTATATACAATGAAAATTGTAAATGTTTTTGAATAAATAATTTTTATTTTTGGTTGAAAGAAGAATGATTTGAAATCTTTATAATTAGATTTATGAGCATTTTTAACTCTACTGGGAGATATAAATACTGGTGAACCAATCATGTATCGAAAGTGAGGCAGAGTGTCACGTTTTATACCGTTTTGGTAGACATCGGCCAAGTTTTACTAAAATATGTATGAAAGTAATTTTTGATATAATTGCAGCACAGTTGATAATGTTACTCTGGCCATCATTTGGCCTAAATTTGACGTCATCAACATTAATGTCAGGTGTATATTATACAGGAAGTATTTTTAATCAAATCATTTCAAGCCAAAATACCTTTGGAGCATAGTATTAAAATTACATATAAATAAATTGAATACTATCTATTAAAATTAGTGCCTCTCCTAGTAATAGTTTTTATACCATTAATTTTAACATTATAGATATTCATATATAAAATAAACTTCTTTCCTATCGACAAAACAAAATCATAAAATATTGTATCATAAAATATTCCGTCAATTTTAAAATATTTGTTGCAGACGGTATCATTTACAATTTACAAAGAATGTGAATACCAAAAGTTTGCATATAGTTTATTTGTGTTTTCCTATTTGTTAATGAATAAAAAGTAAATTATTGCATAATGTGTTTATATTGATGTTGATAGTGCAAAAACTAAAACAAAGCAATTGTAAAATGATAAAAAATATGACAGTATATAATAACACAGGACAATGAATGTTTGTAATAAACATTAATAAAACCGTACCTTTTTACCTATCATCATAAACATGTAAGGCACGATAATGTCGCGTATTTAATAATAAATCCTCTTTTAACAACTAATGTATTTAAAAAAAATCCTTCGTAAAGTATCAGATTACATTTGATGCTCTGGCAATATGTCAACAACTTTCATTGTTGTTTTATTGGCTAGTGTGGCGTTTTAACAATGTCTGTGTTAACTCTATTATTGAATCAATATATATTTGAGTAATAATTATTTCTGAAAATAGGTGTACATAATATGACGCTGATTATGTATTTATATTGTCGTCCTTCTCAAAACTTCCCACCTTAATTATTTTTTAAAATGAAAATAGTTATTGTTGAAACGTACTGTGAATCGGTTAACCATTTGGAGCATATAAAACATGTGTACAAAACCCACAACACTCTTCATCCCGGAACATCCCCAACCTACAAATTTGTAATTAGTACCTAGGGCTTCTGATATATCTAATTGACCGGCAAGGAAAATTATAAGTTTTGGCGTTGAGAATATAAAAATTGGCCTATGCGTTCGCTTGTTACGTTTAAAAATAAAATTTTATAGTTTTTGTAAAACTCGATGATACCCTGGACTGGAGGTACTGAAAAAATACAAACTGTTTTTTAAACTGTACCAGAAATCGTAAACGATTGTACAACATCGAAAACCATCACATTCACCGCCAATTAACTCCAAACTCCAAATTTTGTTACCGGTACCTATAGCTTTTGATATTATAAAATTTAAATGCATAGAAAACAACGAATTTGGTTAAAAAAATTTAAAATCACCATATGAGTTCATCAAATGTGATTAAAATGTACAGTATGTTTGGTATAATTGTACATAACCTACCTAAAAACAAAAACAAAATGTTGAACGACAACCGTACCTTTAAATATGAAACAAAACATGTAATAATAATTTGTGTTATCTTTAAAAAATGACATGAGATGTTCAAAATGTTCACCATTTCTCTTCGAGCAGTAAAAGAGTCGGTTTTCAAAAAAAAAAGTCCATTTAAAATCTATAGTGTAAAAGACTCCTCCAGCTGGTCTACAAAACGTGAAAAACATTTTGTTTAAGAGTATACCAATACCTAGCAAAACATTACAAAAAATCAAGGTGGATTTTCAAAATAGACTCTTCATATCTGGGAGAGATATTGAGAACATTTGAACATCTCTTGTAATTTTTGTTGAGATATCACCTCTTACTATTTCTAGTTTTTTTTCATTTATAAAGGTACTGTAAAAACTGGTTCGCCATTAAAAAATTTCATCTTGTTTTTAAGGAGAGTTACTTTCAATTCTACAAAAAATACATTTCAAATCATATTTGATGCACCCATAGACTGATTTTATTTTTTTAACCACCAACTTCACTGTTTGATTGCACTTTAATTTGATAATATCAAAACCCATAGGTACCGATTCCAAAATTTGGAGTTGGGGGCTAATTGGGGTAAAAGGGATTATTTTGGAATGTGTACAAACTTCTTTTAAAGTCCCTATCTTAACATTTAACGCTGCTATCGTACTTCGTATAGACGACAACGACGACGGATGGACAGCATGTAGAAACTAATTTTTCGGTTGCAGCCTACCTTGTCTGTACAGTTCATAAACCAGTGTGGATTTTTCAGTAGTCCCAATCAAGAGTTTAGTTTAATTAAAACAAAATATTACTTTTAACTTAGTGAACGAACACATGATGATTTTATTTTATTATCATCAAAACTCAAATATTTCCTTACCTACAATTTTATATATCACACGCAAAATGTACCCTTTACATTAGAGTTGAGGGTATTTGGGGTAAAGGGTTTTTTGGGTTTTGAACTAATGTTGTTATTTAGCTCCCATTATGACTATATAGATTCACTGTAAACATTATTTGAATGCCTTTTCGGTTTAAAATATTTAAGTTCGGAAGTTTTGAAAAAAATCACGCGATATAAATAGTTAAGTTTTTGGAAACGTTTTAAGAGATTCAAAATTTAATATTTATTTAGGATTAATCAAAACTATTTATAAACAATTTAGTAGTGACTTAGTGAACAGTAAACATTGACCCACCTTATCGTAGATCATAAAATATGATAAATCTAAATGTGTCTAAGTTATGGATATAGTAAAACTTGTTCTAAATAATATAAAGTGTATAGAATATGAATACGTATTATATGGTAATATATATAACAACAAACACGTTACTATATGTTAATATATGTATTTACTTATAACATCAAACATACAGTGTTATTCTAGTAATTTACTAATAGTTGATCCACCTTTAAACGAAATACGAGAGTATTGAGAAAAAAACTCCGACTCCCTACCACGGAAATATATAAAATTTATCCATCACTTTTCCTGAGGATTAAGAACAAAAAACAGATTGATTAATTGATGTGCGAAAGCTTCATCCCAAGTATGAAGTGAAAACATAATTTTGATTTTATTTAATTACTTTATAGTTTATTTATTATATATTGTGACTTTTTTAATATATGATAATTAAACTGAACATCAAAACAAAAAGCAACTATTGACTCTATTACAGTAACTTAGATGGTTCCAACTTCCAATAATAGAACGCAAGACGGTCGAATATGCGTGGGAATTCTTGAAAAAGTTCTGTAACTTAATTTCATCTGAAGTCTTGACCATCCTCAGCTGATCTCTGATATGGACGGCATAAGTTTTTCGTGTTATCTAAAACCAGTTAAACTGGTAATCTAGGAATTAATGGAATAACAGTTCTACAGTTTAATAATCTACCTCGGGTAGCAAATATGTAAATAATACATGGGTTCCGCCACATATGATTTCAATATTGTTATGTTTATTACTTTTTAAAATATTGGTTCTGTTGTTTGAACTAAATAAAATTTTAAAAACTTGAAAGTATAAAATATACTAATTATAAAAAAATTAGTAACCCCACAAGAATTTAGTCTTAACACCTCCACATCAAATACATTTCAGAGCGAATAAATTATACGTATGCATGATTACTATAAATAATTTATTCCTAACCTAAGATAGGCGTGTCCTCATTATCCTCAAGACTTTGGATCAATAGAGGGGAGCGATTCGTACATTCAGTAGATCATCCACGAGCTCAAATTAAATATCGAAGAAAAATTTAGTTACAAAATGGATAGTTTTTATACAAGATGATTTATAACTGCAGTTTATCTAAAGATTTTATTGTTATATTCCAAACTTTTATAACAGGTGGTTAAATGACTATTTCTTATAGGTATACAGAAGAAAACACAAGGACATTAAAGTTCTATAACGTAACATTACCAGCTTTTCAATATACCATTAAGAAAAGTATCGTAAAATATAATATACTTACGTGTCTTCTAAAGGAAAGTTGCGATAAACCAAATCAAAAAAAAAAAATAATAAAAAAAAAAAAATAAAAAAATAAATAAAAAATACAGTGTTTGGAGAAACAACAAAATAACGAAATGGGTGGGAAAAATAAATAAAATTAATTATGTATCAACCCTTATACTTTTCATATAAAGGAGGAATCTAATAATCACATGAAGTACAATTTCCAAATAAATGAATTATTGAAACGTTTATATATATATATATATATATATATATATCAATAAAATTTGTCAATGAAATGACTATGAAGTCAAAAAAGTAAATATTAGTATTTCATCATGAGTCGATGAATATTAAAAATGTTATGTCAACAATTTTTCCGCACAAACATCCATTGACAAAAGAGGATATTCCATTCAAAGATATTATTGTCACAGTAATAAAAACGTTTAGAATGTATTCAGTATATTATACGAATCAAAATATGGGCGTATGAAATGAGATGAATTTCATTTTATTGGGTCATTTTACGTAATAATAAGTTGGTTATTTTTGATTTTATATTGAGTTTAACTAAGCTGTATTATTTTACCTCAACATCACGGTGTTTATAAAACCACCATCTTGATACGCAAAAAAAAAAAAAAAAAAATAAGCAAACAATGATCTCAGAATAAATTACTCGTCAGATGTAATAAACTAACATCAGTTTATGAATTTCATCTACTTTTGGATAAATAATACACACCTTTCTAATTAGACTTCTTGAAAATTGAATTACAACTTTCTTTATTTCTTATATTGTTTTAGTGGAAATTTTCTTCTTAGGAAGTATATCTACTACCAAAATTTAGGACTCTGCTCATTTACGCAGATCAAACTACTTGACCGTAGAGTATAACCTACTCGTTAATTTACCGAACTAAAGCAGGAAGCTTAAGTGTTATGAATCAGTCGTTTTCATATGATTTATTCGAGGACGCTTATTCAAATGTTTGACAAAACCCTTATTTCAACTAATGTAAAGTTACGTATCAAAATACAAGCTTATTGAGTTCTCAAGTAGACCCACCTGGACAGTAAGCATTATAACCTTTATAAAGAATTAGCTGGTTTTGTTCATTATCATAATTAACATCCTCCCCTGTTTGAGACCTCTTCTGTTAATCTCCAGTCTCTTACAATCGAGAACAATGTGACTAGCATCTACATCGGACTGTTTGCATAGCCTATATAGGGGGCGTCGTCCTAAATTATTCCCAGTAATAAACATATTTTCTTGCTGTAGACTTCCTCTACACATCACACTGCGTCCTCTATATTTTGCTGAAAGTATTCAGCAATACTTTCTGAAAATGCCTTTTCTAGTAATGCTTCAATGCGTCATCTACTAAAACTCACTAATCACCCGAACAGTGTTGGCTAATGTTTTTTCACAATAGTTTCACCACCGACGAGAGTGTTGCGCTATATACCACGCATAGGTGTTTGTGTCACTGCTTAAGGCTCTGGTTAACCTCTGCCATATTGGATTCATCTCCCATAAAAATAATGCTACACTTAAGAAGATGTACTGATCTCAATTTTCATCTCAGAATTATCGTTAAAAAGGTCATGTGAAAGTGGATGTTTCCTTTGTTTAATAATTGGGACCATTAGTGGTTGAACAAATATAGTGGACATTTGTAAATCGATTTTCTATTTTGCTATTTTTTAGTTAAAGTCAGTGAATGATATTTTCGAAAAATAAAAAAAGTAAAACACTAAGTGATTTATTATCTATTACAATAAATAATGCTAAAGTGACTAACAAATAGTAGAGCAGATACAACGGATTAAATGAAAAAAAAAACGTACCCATGCGTACAAGGAAGCCCTCGCGTGGTTTGAAAGAGAACTACTCAGACGCGGAGGAATATAGCTATTAGCACTGATACGCCTGTTTTTTTTTTTTTTTTTAATGTTTTATAATAATCTAATCAAACTAAAACTAACAACACGTTAATTCTCTAAATATTTGGTAGCATTTTACATAATGCCAAATAAAATCATTAATGTAAACTCTTTTTGCTAAACATTTATAATTCATTTATTTCTTTACATTATTACTCATATTAATCAAAATTACTAGCAAATTCGACATTGCAATTATGAAATCATTTCATTGTGTGACGAATAATATTCATTATATATATACATTTATTTAGCTACTGCAATTTTCTATACGGTAATGAATGCAGAACATGTTTGGACTTTTGTATTTATTGCTGTAAAACTCCTATATCAGAAACTATGAAATATCAACTGATCCTACCACTATTTTCTGTGGGTTTGTGCGGTTTTGCGAATAGTTGGACAAGTTCGTTTTTCAAAAGAGTTAGTTGAATTTTTTAAAGATTCTAAGTAAAAGAAAGTATGTAATTTTTATTTATTTATTTTTTTAATGAGAATAAATAGTTTATTCTTTAATGCGTTTTTAGTTCTGCAAACGTATGTCTTATATTATAAATATCTCTAATTTGCCAATTTTATTTTTAATAATTAAAATGTAAATTTATTTGTAATACAGTGTTGATCTTTTTTTATATCTATAACATTAAATGTTGGTAAGTTTATTATCTTCTGAGGTCCTTTTCAGATTATTACACAACACGCCGTGTCTTCCTGTGTTGTAGTTCAGCTGGTATGGGTGTGAGAAGATTTAGTCAAGTCAAGTCTAGTGAGGAAGTTGTATTAGTGCCATATTGCAGAAATGGTATCGTGATAAGAGGGATAGTACCCAAACGATCTATAATAGCAGTCATTTATATGTTATTATGTGTAGAAATTAAGTATTGAATTTTTCAATAAATATAATTACATTTTCTTTGTTGTTGCTTGTTTCGAAAACAATGATTAGTAACACTCAAAAAGCAAAAAAAGCAAAAAAAAAAAAAAAAAAAAATCACGGATCTTCGAAACTTCAAGTGTGCATGGTTTTAAAATCTTTTGGTTTGTTGACTTTTGATTTTTGAGAAATAATAATACCAGAAGAAATTTTTCTATTGATAATGGTAATGCAGCAACTCCTGACGGCATGATTGATGATTTTTTCATAGTAAAAGCTAAATGTTCCTAATCTAGCAGAGAATTGACTCCAGAAGAAATAAGAAGAAAGGAATTGTTAGTAGTTTGTTTTAGCAAATGTATGACACCACTTTAATTATTAAAAAGAAACATAACTACTTCAGTTCTATCAAGTTCAAGGGCAACTCCATATTGCACACAGAAACAGTTAGTCTTGAGGACAAAGCACGGAAAGAAGATAGAGAAAATTAAAAAAATTACGACTATCAGAAAACAGAAATGGTCAAAAAGTTATCAAAATTCTACCACAACCTGTTTATTGCCTGAAACTATTGACCCCAGACGTAGGAGAACCATGTCCATCAGATATTATTTAATCTGATTTTTAAGAAACTGGTATTATTCCAATTTAAAATATGTTAGTAAAGTATTTCCATAGTCATAAATTACGTATCACTGTAATAAAAAAGGTTTAGACCCAAAAATATTGAAATTTTAGAAACAGTTATGGTTTTTTTTAGGGACAAGTGATATTGGAGACGGATATTCGTAGAATGTGTTCATCAATTTAAGACCAACATTGTATCATTCGTTTTGCAAATCGGTTTTAACGAAATTGGTTGAAAAAATAAACAAAAATATGTGTCATCTCATTTTTTAATGTGTTTAATATTCCAAGATTTTGATCACAGAAGTTAAAAATTTCAAATGTACGTAGTATATAGAGTGTTATGTGATAGGTCAAAAAATCAAAGTCTAGTTTTGTTTTCTAATCCCTTTTGAGGGCCCCTGAGTGTGAAAAGGTGGCTATTAAAATAATGTCTGTCTGCCATAAGTTCTACAGATCAAACGCATGGACAAAATTTAATCAAATTTTTTATGTGACCATATTTTGTTATTACCTCAGAATTATTATTATATTTTTTTATTTTACTCATAATTCAACATAAAGGGTAGCTGTCATAAGAAAAACAAAAATTACTATTTTCTCATAATCGGATCAAAGATTTTCTTCTAAAGATTTTGTGATTGTGTAGTCTCTAAGAGGTCAAACCAAACGTATTGGTTGGCATCTCTCCAAAAATATATTTCCTTTATTAAAATAAAAAACTATTTTTTCATAGCCATCGTTCATAGTTCTTATTCATTTTTTTATTGAAACAAATTATACCTAAATGTAATTTTTGGTGAGGATTTGTTTTTGTTGCTTTCTATTTGGTTTTACGGATGGGTGAAGATGAAGTTTGTCTAATGATTTTTATACCATATTCATTATTATTATTTAATGTCAATAACAAAGTTTACACCTTATTATTCTTGTACCCTTGTTCATAAATTTAATAATTAGCAGTACCAATGTATGTATCACTTTTTAATATTTCTCCATCAAAAGCTCAATTTATTATTTAGATGCATACCTACCCTTTATCATGTCACAAATAAAAAACATCATAATTAATTCTAAGTATTAACAATTTAAAAACTGAACACCAACGCTTCAAATGGGCCATATTTTTTTTTTCTTTGCGTTCAATATAGTTAAACGTGTTCAATCATTCTATAAAATTGGCTACAGTATCAAAACTGGTTTCATAAAGTGGAAGAAAAACGAAATACTTTAAAAAAAATTCAATGTGTGTCAATTTTAGATATTCGGGTTTATAGGTTACTTGACGTCAACAAAGTCTACAATGCAAAGAAGCTCCAAGCTCAGAGCAGTGGTCTAGAGTAGATAGGATATGTGTAAGCTAAGCAAATGTGAAGGTCAAAAGCACGAAATACGTAGTGAATTGAAATATAAACAAATAGAACTTTCAAGATAGGATGTCAACTGATAGGAGCAGCATGCGTAGTAGTAGTCTAGCCTAATGTCTACTTCAAGTTTTCCCGCCTTGGAAATGAAAGTAGGACTATTTTGTGCAAAAACCGCTGCGCAAAGTTGCTAGTAATTCACAAATCTCCCGTGCCCTGATGTTGCGCTGGTGTCAATTCGGTTATATCAATTCACTCATAGAGAGCCTTAAATTTAAATTAACATTTATATCATTCATAATTATACTATAACCTTGTATATTATATTTAAAGACAAAGTAAACGTTGGGAAAAAATGTGTTGATTAACAGTATCATTATACACAAGTTAATATCCTTTCAATTTCATTGAAGCCCATCATATACAAGAATAATTTCAAAGCTTAAAAAGATAACTTTACTGGCAATAAAGTATTCCAAAGTAAACTTACAGTTCTAAGTCTAACGAATTTCAGAGTAAATACGTATCTGCTTAATTTATTTATTGTTGAAGTGTTAGTAACTTGGATGGAAGAAGAAGAATTTATGCAAACTTAACTTATTCAGTTTAAAAAGATAAAATCTAAAGATGGTAACAACAGTATTTCAGTTTAAGCAGAAGTTGAGACACTTTAGTATTCCTTTTGAAGTCAAAGTTACATAAAAATATGCGACTCAATCCAGCTTTAATTGCCGTTCATTAAAACTTATGGACTTATAATTAATGATAAATAGATTAAATGTAAAACAAATTGTATTAATTTGTTTGTTTATATAAATAATATCCTACCATTTGCTTGAAAATACATATTTGTACTAAAAATATTTTATTTAGTTTTAATAAATTTAAACTTATTTTTAAATACATATTTCTTTTTTGGTTGAATAAAAATATTATAAATACGTATTATTTCAGTATTGATTTGTTGTTTTTCTCATTCATATAATTATTATGTAAATGTAGTACAACTTGAGTTGTAATTCAAGCATATGTACATATCCGACGTAGATAGTATCAACATTTTATTATTCCACAATCATTCAAAGAATAATATATCATTAAATTTAATAATTAGAAATGCATGAATGTAATGAGCAATTATAATTCATTTTGATGAATAAACAAACACATTATTTGTTACTGTTTGTAATTAAACTGATAAAAAAATCCTAATTATTTAATTACTAATAATTTACTTTGTAAATTTAACTCACATGCAGTTATAATAAATAGAAAGTCTAACCTGAGATCTAGTAGTTCGTAAAGTGCTATCACATTAGAACAATGAAATTTATCAACAGGTAAGTTGTATTACACTTTAATTACGTACATTTTACAAATTCCTTACTTTCGTATAATATTGTTTTTTTATACTAAATTCTTTATTAAAATTGAGCCTTTGTGTCCTAAAATATATTCACATATGAATATCGATATAGAATTTTTTTTTCATTTACACCTAGTAAAAAGATATTTGATGGGTAAACAAAATCAATATTGAGTTTGTAGCAGTTTTATAGATTTTATGGTATCCTATGTTTTAAAAAGTAGTTTTTAAAAATATATTAATTTCTATTTCCTGTTGTGTGCTGTTTTGTACACCATAAACGTCTCCCGGTGCTGATAACATCTGTATGTAAACATGTTTTGACCACAGAAGCATTTTATGTTTTATTATTTTGATAAAATAACATTTTTTGGTGTATCTGCATAAGTTGAGAATAAGTAATTTAAATATTCTTAAAATCAGTATTAATAATAATAAAAATATGTTTTTAAAACATACCCTTTAATGTCCCACACAAAACGTATTCAGAAAAATATCTATAGAATATCTACCAAATATCTAAAAAAAAATATTCGCTCATGAGTGGCGGATAAAAAAATTATCTATGGAGCTGCATGAAAGCAATAATTTCTCATAAATAGCCTTAAAAATTTTGTTCAATATGATAGTTATAAGTCAATTCAGTGAAAAAATTGTTAATATAAAATAATTATAGAACAAGAGTAATTGGTTATAAGTGAAAAAGAACCTTGAACGAAATAATTTAAAACTTGATTTTAATCAAATGTGATTTCAATTTATTACCAAGGTTATATAAGAATTAATGAGTACGTTGACTATTTTTATATCTTTGAATTATATTTTGTTTTCTCAAACCATCAAAAATTAAAACTAAAATACAAATAAACTCTTGAAGTTCACCATAACCTCTACCAACATAACTCCAATTATAAATACATGAAGAAAAACACAATCATAAACTATATTAAATTTTATTTGTTTCTTTTGTACCTTACGGTAAGACACTTAAGAGGAGAAGTTGGTTTTTGTTTTGTATATTTGCATTTGTAAGTAAATTGGTGAAATTTGTTTTACTATATTTGCGGTTATAGTGAAATAAATTTGTGAATAAATTTTGTGCAATTTAAAATATAAAACAAAGAGTTTTATCTTATGAAAACCTTAGCTTAAAACTATTTATGCTAATTTAAATTATTAAACTAACCAAATCTAACCTAACCTAACCTAACAATGTTAAATTATTGATGGCGTAAATAAATTTATAAAACTAACTTCCTTTAAGTCAGTAAGTATTCATCTAACTCAAGAATTTCTGATTTTTATGCAGTTTACCATATAAGCTATCCCATCAGGTTTATATCTAGTGTATCATAATTGTTCCATAAGGTAAAACTATATTACTATACACGGGTAAAACGAGCACTACAATTTACGATATATTTCTTAACATGTTTTACAACAACTTAATTTTGTCAGTTTGATGTTGATATGTAATATGATGGCTAATCTGTATTAAACATTTGTGTAAAATCATTTCTTTGTTTTTAGTTATCATTGTCTGTTAACAAATTGAAATCAGAACTTTCTGTATATATTTACCCATTTTCTTCATATTTATAGTTCATATATGTTTGGAATTGACAAAGTTGATGTTTGTTTGATCTAATAGGAATTCAAATATAAATAAAGGAATATTGAGTGTAGAACTTCTCTAATTAAATATTTTTCACAACTCAACTCGGTTATATTTTATTATTTCAATGAAAACTTTAATGCTATGAATAAAAAAAAAATTTATACACGAATAAGGCGTAGTTTAGAACTAATTATATTGTTAAAATTGCTTAGAGATGCGTGTAGATGGAAGGCTTGATATACTAGTGTTTTCATGTAGTCTTGGCGGAGATTCCTCTCTTTCATCAGTGTGTTCCTAGCTTAGTAATCAGTATTTTATGTTCCTTTTCTTTTTTTTAGTGTATAATGAACTTTAAACTATCAGCTATTATCCAGTTAATGTTGTTTATTAATTTATCATTGGTTAGAGGTATATTATTTTTTAAATTAAATTAAATTTATAAAGGTAAAGTGGAAATACGTTAATAAGTGATATGCTTATACATATTTATTTACATGTTTGAAGTATTATCCATGTAGAGCAATTAACATGTTATATTATAGAGTTAAATACAACAAATAAGCCGACAGATCCATCGATAACAATAAATCAGTGTATGATAATATATATATATATATATATATATATATATATATATATATATATATATATACTTAGTATATAAGCTATATATAGTCGTATATAAGCTACTTTGATTTGTAAATAAACTCCTGAACCAGTTCTGAGGCGAAATCATAAAATAAGCAGTAATATGAACCACCGAACACTTTATAAATGATTATATTAATTAGGCTATGTTTATATAGTTTTTCGGAATATATACAATTCTTTGTTTTCTAAAGTAGTTTAAAAAATATAGTGTAGGTAAAAACAAAATTTGGTTCGCCTACGTCGTATACAGTTTAAATTATTGAATTTATTTTAATAAGATTTATAAATTGGCTACATTTCGTATTGTAAAAAAACCTTTTATTGGAATGATTTTAGTTGTTCTTTCGTCAGTCTGTTAGTCGTATGTCAAATTATATGTTATCCCAAACAAGTGGAATAATCTATATTTAAAATTTAGTAGGTGATCATATTCTTAAGGTATCTTGAGATGTTTTTACTTTCTTTCTTTGTAACTCAACATAATGAGGTAGCTCCTATCCAACCAAACTTATTATTAAGGTTATTTCAAATATGCTAGAAAGTTGTATGCACAAATTTAGTATTTAATACAACATAGAATACTAGGATTAAAACTATAAGTATAATTTTACCATTCTCAAATATGACAATCAATGAATTATTAGTATAAAATCGAAAATAAATATGTTATGAGATTTAATTTTTCAAAAAATCAATATTTTTTATTTGCGTTTATACATTTTAGCATTAACATGAATGTTATAAATATAAACGATTATAGCTTATATGAATAAGACAAAATTTACAATTTAAAATCATAATAATAAATAAATACAAATTGCTTTAGAGGTTTGTATATGTAATGCTGGTGCTACTACATTCTCTTTTATGTAATCTTGGACAAGATCCCTTACTTGCGTTATATATATATATATATATATATATATATATATATATATATATATATATATATATATATATATAGGAAAAATATAGGCCTATATATTCATTTACATGTTTGAAATATAAATATATAGGCCGCGAACGTATGTAGTAAGTTATGCACTAGGGTGTAATACAAAATCAAATGGTTAAAAAATAAATGACTTGTTACATACTTTGGAAACAATAAAAAGGTGTATGAATCATTGGTACCCCTAGCTCCATTTTTTGTAAATGATCTTATGAACAAGTTGAGGCCGGATACATACAAGACCTTATTAATATTTAGAAAAATTTGACAATATTTTTTTATCTAATACTGTATGTGCAACCAGAGAGAAATGACAAAAATTTATTTATTTAAAAAAAGTGGATTTATAAGTAACATGTGGTGATGAATTTTAACGAAGTATATTAAATATGTTAACACTAAAAGTGATTTTAATCACGAAATATATACTTTGTTCATTTTATGACTAATAAGATATCTTCTTCTAGGAAAATTTTCACTTTGGTGATTTCAATGCTTGGAATGTCTACTGTAGTTTTCGCAGAAACGTGTATGACATTGAAATCTGTAGATGAATTTTCTATAAAGAAGGTAATATTGATATATATTAGACAAATTAATAACACCATTTATGTAATGTTTTAAATTTCTTAATGCATTTTTTAAATTTATATGTTACTGTTGTAAGTTGTGTGTGTTTTTAAACATGAGTTTAAGATAATGTATTGAAATATTTACCCTCCGGTTGATATACTCAACCAAGAGTATACTCAGTGGTGATACTTACTGAGAGTATCAGAGTTCCCAGGTGCAAGAACCATTAAGGGTCAAAAATCTATAGTGTTAATCCAATATCACGTAATACATTTGGGGTGTTAGAATTAATTATGAATTCCAGTATAAAGGCTAGAATTAGGCAGAAGGGTATATGATTTTTCTGATCAATATCACTCAACTGAAGAAAAAGATTTTTTTTAAATCCTTGGTCGTTCAAAAGATGTTTTACTATAGAAATGTTGGTATTATTTTTTAAATTAGCACTTACTCTTTCACATCTACGTATTATAGAGAAGGTTATATAAAAGGTCAAAATATCAATGCAGATTTTATTAGTTTTATTAGTTATAAGCTCCAATCAATCCAAAAAACAGTTTTGGACTGTGTGTCTGTAGTATGTACTAGGATTTTTACTATGATTTTTAATTAAATTCGTTGTGTGACCTATTTTGAGATATTTTACAAATGTCTTTGATACCTCAAAATTTGATGAGAGCTGGCAAAAAGAGGACATAAAATATTCACAAATGACCCGAACAAATTTATAGCCCTCTCCCAAAACCAAATATGGATATGTTAAAAAATATGTATTTTCTCAAAATTATCTCTACAGATTTTGTTCAAACATTTTGGGAAATTAGAAGGAACTCAAACTGATGTGAAAATTTAAAGTAAATTTTTATTACGGTTCAGGAATAATTAACCTAAATAAAATATGAAACTTGACAGTTGCTATAAAAAGCTATATTTTTATTAAAATACAATTTACACTGAGGGCATATTTTTGGGACAAGGGAAGCCATTTAAATCTATAAATAGTTTTTATTTTCTATGACAACGTCCTATTTTTAATTTCACTACTGAAATGATATTTTGCTGACAATTATTCTTTATTTTTTTCTTTGCGTTGTCTATTCTAACTTTATCTTACATCTATAAAGAAGTCTTGTAACACAATGGTTCATTAATTAACTTTTACCGAGTAATTGGTAGAATAATAACTTACATAACCTTAGTTGTCTTGAAACCTACACATGGCTTGAAACAGCTGTTGTGCATATGTTGATGATAAAAAAAAATACAATGCTAAAGTATTTGTTGTGAGTGTTTGTAGATTCTATAGTAGTTGTGTGGCAAAATGACATAAACAGAAGAAAGATAAATTGATAATTTCATTTCAATGAAAGCAAGAAGGAGAAGACTTAAATTATCATGTAGTGCAAAATTAAAGTTTTATGTATCTTAATGTAGTAGTAAGACCCCTGTCTTATTTTTATATAATGTAAATTCTACTGTATTTATTTAAATTTTTAAATTATTCACTGATGTAGTAAAAATTGTGTACTTAATATAAATATAATTGTATGATGTAAAATAAATAAATAGTTGAAGCCAGTCATATTTAATAATATAGTAGTATAAATGTGGTTTAATATTATATTTCAGGGTATTTTAACAAGCTGCTTTATTATTTCTTAAACAAATTTTCTATATTTAAATTCAACTGCGTGCAAAGGTTACATGTGTTTTTAATTCTTGATGACTTAACGTTTTTATTTATTTTGAATTATTAAACAGAATACAAAGTATCGATTCCTCAGAAGCTCATTATAGTGAGTAAGGGATTTGTAATCCCAAGCGACTCTAACTGAGTCTACAAACTTTTTAACGTCATCTTGTGTTAGATTCATCTTTACATAAGGGTTCTCTTGAACAACTCTTGTTTTATTTGACTCTGATAATCTAATAGTATTAAGGAGGTAGGGGTTTAATTTCATCTTTTTTTTGTCTCTAATTTTTAAGGCAATGATGATCTAGCTATTTTTCACCTATATACAACATGGAAAAACTGTAATAAAATTTAAACTTTGTATTATTTAGTGAACAGGTACTGAATATTTTTCGTACAATTGTATTTTAGTCGTTTGTTACAGATAGCAGGTGAATGGTATTTGGGTGGAGTTGAAATAGGAAACTCTAAAGATTCCGATAAATACAGTGATATGGAATGTGCCATGTTCACTTTTTTTGTAGACAATGAAGAAACCACATCTTCCAACTGGACTCTTAATTTAATTACAAGGTAAACACTTTAAAACATTTTATGAAGGAAGAGGTTTGTTGTAAACCAATAGTAATATTACTATTATTCTTCTAGTATACTCCAAAGTATAAGTTTTCCAATTAAATATAATATATAATGACTCTTATTCAAAATAAAATTAAATTGCATGTCTTAGAAATGCTACATTCCACACATTTCACTTAAAATTTTTACAAATTTATCTCACGAAATTTAACAAATTTTAATTTGGGAATTTTCAAAAGAACTTTAATTTATCGTTTCCGAATAAAAGAGAAATCAATAAATGAAAAGTTGAGTGAATATTCCTAACGATTATGAGGATATTTGTATACATATAAAAATCTTTAAAAATGGAATATAGTGTTTGTATAATGGGCAGCTGTATAATTAAACCTTGATACGCTGTTTTTTTATAACGGGCAGCTGTATAATTAAACCTTGATATAGTGTTTTTTTTTATTTTAGGCAGTAGTTTAATTAAACCTTGATTTAGTGTTTTTATAATCGGCAGCTGTATATAAACCTTGATATAGTGTTTTTTATAATGGGCAGCTGTATAATTAAACCTTGATATATTGTTTTTTTTATAATGGGCAGTAGTTTAATTAAATCTTGATTTAGTGTTTTTATAATGTGCAGCTGTATAATTAAACCTTGATATAGTGTTTTTATAATGGGCAACTGTATAATTAAACCTTGATATAGTGTTTTATAATGGCTAGCTGTATAATTAAACCTTGATATAGTGTTTTTGTAATTGGGAGCTGTATAGTTATAGCTTGGTATAGTGTTTTTATAATGGGCAGCCGTATAATTAAACCTTGATATAGTGTTTTTGTAATTAATTGGGAGCTGTATAATTATACCTTGGTATAGTGTTTTTATAATGGGCAGCTGTATAAATAAACCTTGATATAGTGATTTTTTAATTGGCATCTGTATAATTAAACCTTGATATATTGTTTTTTTTATATTTGGCAGTAGTTTAATTAAATCTTGATTTAGTGTTTTTATAATGGGCAGCTGTATAATTAAACCTTGATATAGTGTTTTTATAATGGGCAACTGTATAATTAAACCTTGATATAGTGTTTTATAATGGGCAGCTGTTTAATTAAACCTTGATATAGTGTTTTTGTAATTAATTGGGAGCTGTATAATTATACCTTGGTATAGTGTTTTTATAATGGGCAGCTGTATAAATAAACCTTGATATAGTGTTTTTTTTAATGGGCATCTGTATAATTAAATCTTGATATAGTGTTTTTTATAATGGGCAGCTGTATAATTAAACCTTGATGGAGTGTTTTTATAATAGGCATCTGTATATTTAAACCTTGACATAGTGTTTTTACAATGGGTAGCTGTATAATTAAACCTTGATATTAAATGTAATTTGTTGTAATTTGTTGTATACTTACAAATATAAAAAATGTGGTTTATCATATACAATATAGGGCATATCTGTATAAAACTAATAGTTTCGTAATCTTACTGTTTAAATTTAAATTCTGCTGTCTTCGTCGACGTCTACATTGAATATCTGCTGACAAGTACATACCTTGACTCTTGACTAATTGAAGTACAATTAATTACAATTACGCCGTTTTATCTAGTAAGATATCGTGTAAGGACCTGTGTTTGGAGTAATACAGTTAATTTCTGACCGACAACTGGATTACAATTTTCAAAAATTGATTTTTTTTTGTTCTATAGCATGTTTATCATTGAATTCGACAATTATTGTCACAATTTATACATAAAACTGAACAAGACATTGACCTCATTGATTAGTTTGACTACAAAGTGGAAGTGTACAGCTGTTTTTTCCACTTTAATCCTATTTGTACAGGCAATTTTACTCAACTTTTCAACTACTGTATAAAAGATCAAAATATATTTAAAACAGTACGAGATTTAACATCTTCTGTTAAACTGTTACACACCTATAAAAACATACATAATCCTAAAACATAGGATTTTCAATCAACTTGTAAACTAATTTTGTTATGTGTGTATATATATATATATATATATATATATATATATATATATATATATATTTACTTTGAAACAGATGTTTACCACTTAAACCTTAAAATTGATCAGTTTAACGATATGCGAAGTCTATATCCTTTAATAAAGCAAAATTTAAAGATAAACACTACAGCGCAAAAATATATCTCTAGTATAGTTTTAGTCTTACTGTCTGAAAAAGGTGATTTATTAAAAACTACTGTAAAATATTAGAATACATACTGTACAATAACTCATCTAACAAGGACTATAATTATCTATTATACATATTTTTGGAAATGGTAGATATAGCACGTATAAAGATTATAAAATTTGGTTATTTTCGATTATATTTGGTATTTCAGGGTCGACCGAGGGCTGATTAAGAATTTAACGAAAAATATATAATTATTTCTCTGTCTGTCTTAGTTTATAGCAAGTAATTAAGTAATATATATATATATATATATATATATATATATATATATATATACACTAAGAGAAATGAACTGAATAGAATGTTTTTCCTCTTTTGTTGTTTGCTCAAAATTAAAAATGTAGCGACAATTGAAATGTGTATATTTAACATCCTTTACAATTGTACCGTTTTACCTAACACTTTATTTAAATACGTTTAAATACACTTTATTTAAAGTCCTGAGTTGGAAGTATAAAGTTTGTTTTTGATCGACGAATTCTTTACAATTTTAAAATTACTTTTTTTTCATTGTGTTAAATTTTGGACTCGAAAATTATAGACCCTTCCAAAAAATCTTCAAAACGCATACTTTGACCGCAATTTGTATATAAAACTGCACGTGACCTTGGCCTCCTTGATTACAAAGTGTAACTGTAGAGCTTTTTGCTTTCTTATCTTTTTAAAAAAATTAATAAAATTTGTAACATGTTTTACATGCAGACAATAATTGTGAATATCTTTAAGAATATTCAACTTTTAATCTACAATTAACAAATAATGAATCATTGTAAGTTAATTAATAGGACATTTACTGGTTTTCATAATTTTTTGAACAAAAAGCACTTGACAATATATGTTCTACAATTACATTGTACAAATACGATCGAAAGCGTAGAAAATTAAAACTTTTAAAATCTTAAGTATATTAATTTTAGTATTAAACTACTAAACTCTTGACTTAAAAATCTCAAGTACACTAACTTTACTACTAACTATTGTACACTTTAATACGGGTGTTAACGCTCGTCCAAAGGTACAGTTCTAATATACATGTTTATCGAAATGATGATTAGCACATACACAGATTGAATGTTATATAATAGTTAACAAAATGTATTATTTGAGATTAGATTTAGAATCTGATCGATGGGAGTTGATTAAGACTTTAATCAAGAATTAAGTCATCATCTTCAGGATTATTTGTGAACAAACCATGTGGCCCTAACAAGACAAATTAAAAACTAAAGATGATGGTTTAGATATGAAAAGTTGTATCGAATATGGTGTACCTTAGAGTTTTTCATTTATCCCCTAATAGCGTATTTTCCACAAAATGTGATATATATATATATATATATTTTAGAAATATAATAAATCATAATATAATTAAAGATAATATATATATATTAATGTCTTGCCTTTTGTCAACTAAAAATAAAACAAGAATATTTTCATGATTACAATAATATATAAGTATATTACAGACTTAATTTGAGAAAGTATTGTGATTTCAGAGCTAAACCAACTGTTCTGTATGGACGATACACGTTACCGGATCCAACTAAGGGCAACTTGAAGTTATACTGTAAGTTTTAGTTATAAAGTACCTTAAAATAAATACAACCACTCATACTACCTCTATGTTTCATACAATAACACTCTCCATATAAATAACATTGTCCTTCAAAACTCTCCCTTATCTCTTTACTTTATGCTCTAACTTTTCAATTCTCAGACCGGTTACCACAACACACGATAGTTTTCTTTTTGATGGTTCAATACTCATTTTTTGCTCTTACTATATACATTTTACCAATTTATTCATACTTCTATCATTATGTAATCATTCCATTTCTCCATCAGTTGGAAATCCTTTTGTTTTAGGTTCTGTTACCGAAAGAGACATAATTGCTGAAACCTGTGTGTTTCCTCCCTAATTAAACCTTCACAAACTGTGAAATATATGAGGGGTTTAACAGAAAAAACGGAACTGTACATTTTTCTGAAACCAATTTTTAAGGATTTATTTATTCATTATTTTATATATTATAAGAGTGCAACACTTAATGTTAAACAACATAAAATGTTTTTAGTTTCAAATATATTAACATACCTTAACCGATATTTATAACCTGGCCCATTTCTTTAAAAAAACTTAAATAAATATAAATTCATTTTTACTATCGGTAGTCCCTTTACGATTAATATATTGATTTTCTCTTTAATTTATCTGTGTTACTGGCATGGCAAGCCAATACATGTGTATCTCAAACAATGTATCTCTTGCTTTTTGGTTACAAACTCATTAAACTCTTCACATAGCTGTATTTTAAGAGAGTTAAAGACTTGTAAAGAAATAAAATATTAATATAAATTTACAGTAAATAATTATAAACTTAACATATTGACTTTTTTAACGTACAATATGTCAATGAATATATACCATTTATTAATATTTTCGTTTTAAACTTGAACAACTTGGTAAGGTGCCGGTATCCAACGACATTGTTTTTGTTTTTAGGTTTATAAAACTCATATCTCGGTCACACTTCAAATAAGAATGTCTACGAACTGGGAATATTATGGTTATATAGTAAAAAAATTTGATTCTATTAACCACATAAAGAAGTGATCTAAAAATAGTAAAATAGTCCAACCGCTTCTTCGTAAAATATGTGCAAATGTAAAACACGAATACGATCAAATAATATTAAAAATAATTTTAGAAATAGTTATAGTTTTTTTAATAATGTAATGAAATAAAAACAATACCACTTTATCAGATTCGGTGAAATTCTCTGTAAGAATATAAAGCAGCTTCGTTGTAACACAGTCAATGAACGTTAAAAGATTACATTGAAACTTTTAGTTTTTAGTACATCATTAGTCATTACATTTTGACGGGCAAACATGTTTCTCATAAATCATTGTTATGGACGAAAATGGTTGATCTGTTCTTGGTAATTAAGTACAATTTTTTTTTGCGACTGTAAAATAAATTAGCTTTATAACTTGCAAGTTATGTTAAATTGTATATTTTTTTTTATATCATCTTCTTTCCCTTGTTATATCTAAATCGTCAAAATACCTTGAAATTCGTCACACATCGAGTAGGAATCTACTCGTGGATAATCAAACGATTTACTACAATCTTATAAATCTGTTTACAAGAGTTATAAGAAAAAGCTCTATTTTTTGGAGACATTGTGTCTTTTAAACGTACTAAACATCTTTCTTTATAACTCTACAACTAGTAGTGACAACAACATTATATTTATGCTAATTTTTTCAATATTTTCTTTAAAAAATACACAGAAAATAGTAGTGATATCCTAAAACCAACTTTTAATTTATAATTTTTTTTTAAAAGGTTCATGAAATGAAATAACCAACAGTTTGGATTTAATATGTCAAGAATCAAAAAGTGTGCAGTAAAAATGTCAAAAATAAAAAACGTGTTTATGACAACTACTTTTTTTTTCAAGATATATAAAAATTTTGGAATTTATTTTTGATTAAAATGTGGTAATTAAAATATACATATATTTTTATATAAATTTGTATGAAAATTAAATTCGATGAATAGTTAGTCTTAAATGAAAATAATTACCAATAATATTAATATAATCAAAACCTAATTTTTTATTTATCATGTTTATCAGAAGAAGGCATACAAAAATCCTAAGTTATTATATCAGAAATATAAAAATGTCCAATAAACGACACCAAAACTCCACAAAAAGGCTTATAAATATTATACAAAAAAAGTTTTTTCAAGTTATACAAAAGTTTCATTTTTTTATACTTTATGGTATAATACTTCTTTACTTGTTATAGACTTTATGTTTTCATGTATCACTTGTAATACCATATATAAAATAACCCATCGAAATAATTCTAGCAAAAAACATCTTAACATAAGTTTATGAAGTCTCCAACAAGTAAAATACCACGAGCAATATACTCACCACATAACTCTCAGATTAATTTAATCAACTGATTTTCAGTTTTCTTGCTCTTTAGTATCGTGTCTTTTAGAACCTAGTAATAAATGTGATTATAGCACACCACAGCCTATCAAAGAAAGAGAAACATGTGACGAGGGAATCTATGGGATATTTTTAGAGCTGCTCTGAGGATATTACGAAAGATTTCAAAGCATATTATCTTTAATGTCGGTATTAATTTATAAGAAAGTAATATTTGGGCGACTTTCAATTCTGGACTTTAGTAGCCTTCCAAATTTTTGAGAGGGTATTTACAGCCCCATCCTTCATCTTCCACTATTTAAGGAGTTTTAACCCTTTATATGTTTTTTTATGGGTTAAAGATAAAACTTTATTTCTGTTATATTTAATTTGGGTCTTCTTTTCGAATAAATACAAAAATGTAAAGTCTATAATAAAGGAACACTGTTGTAGTTTGTAGCAAATTGAAATCGGTTCAGCGATTTCTGTTGTAAGTACGTTGATATCAAAGAATTAGAGGAGTAAATCTATTCAAATTTTCAATATGATTTTTTAATATAACCATAAGAGATTGGTCGATCTTTAAATGTTATAAGCCTTTGTACGTCATTAGAGGAAAACAAAATCTTGTTGCGAGAATATTCTGTGTTGATTAGCGACAGTAAAAAAACAGTATCAGTTATATGACCTTTTATATAAACTAAGAGCTAACCATTGTCAAATGTAAATCGTGTAACGCTACCGTGTTTCTAAATCAGGCATGTTAACTAGAATAATCAGTGATACAACATTTATTGTTTGGCTATTTTATTGTTTTAGTTGAACCACGTAATGTAACCTACAATTTCGTCATATTGTGTACAGACTACGAAACTTACTTAATCGCCTATGGATGTGTGGAAATAACTCCAGAAGAGAAGTCAGGTAAGCTCAAAATAAATAATTATAATAACTGTTGTATATCAGGACTTTATATTGAATATCACATTTATCCATATATATTTTACAGATTATTATTTATTTAAATAACTATTTGTTTTAACTTTATTACATTTATAAACATTTAATCGGTCAATTTCTAAACTCGGTGTATGAATATTTAACTTTGGGTTTCGTTTTTCTCTCATTTAGGTTTCAATAAATTTCAAAAGATAAATCTACATGTGTCACTAAATATGAACGCAAAATAAGATGAAACGCAACTAAAAATCAACATGGAATTGATATTAAATTCTTTATAAATAATTAACAACCAATATTTATTTTCCCCATGCCTAATGTTATATATTTATGACTGTTGTTATTTATTTAAAATAACTAATTAAGAATAAATTTTAAAATTTTGGAAAAATAAACTAAGTAAATTGTCTCATATTATTTCAATTGAAAATAATTAAACGTATACTAAAAAATGGAAAACTTCAATTTATGAAATAAATGGAACATATTTTATTATTAATTAAATTTTATATAGATGAGAGTGTACTACAGCTATGGACAACCTAAAAAAAGAAAGCTAGTCTCATATTAGTTTCCTAATACATAAAAATGTTTACTAAAAAAACTGACTCGTTATATTTTTAAAATATTCTATTACTAATTGAAAGTACAATATGTAAGACTGTGCACTACTGAAATGGAAAACTTCAAATGAATAAAAATAATATATTATTGTTTTGATTTAAAATATGTAATTGTGTAATTTAAAAAAATGATTTAAAAACACACACAAAAAAAGAAGAATCCGATGAAACCTACAATTTTATAAGTATGTGAACTACAAAAATCGAGAACTTTAAATAACAATATTTAAAAAATTGGAAAAATGAATTAAAAAAACATGTGTGATATAAATTTAATTTAAAGTAAGCAAAGTTTTGTGTCGAATGTAATTTTCAACGACAACAAAAAACAATAGTCCCATTGTTTAACTACTTTCAAAATCGTTTTCTTGTAAAATTGTACTTATCCCATAACACCTGTCCACGTTACGATTTAAAAAGTAAATTTTGGTTCAATATGGCGGACAAAATTTCCAAACCTACAAAAAATAAAACTTTTTAAACTCTGTAGATCGGCATTTGCTATAGAACCTCTCAGTTATACAGAAAACACAGTAGTTTTATATTAGGTTTATTAAAATTTCCCTTTATTTTTGTTAATAGCTAGCTGTTTGAACGACGTTTTGTTTTAATGGAATTATTACTGGATAGTTAATGCATTATAGTTTTAAAAAAGTAAATAACCGTTAACAATTTTACCTGGATATTTATGTTAGGGAAAAAATTGATTTAAATTTATAAATCGAAATAGGTTTGTTTATAATATTAAGTTTAATATTAATGACTAAGATTTGTATAAAGTTATGCATAATTCTACTTCTGCAATATAGTAAGTAAATTCTGTTTTTCTATTTGTGTTTCCAGAATATTTAAACATTTTTGTAAGAGATCCGAAGAAGTATGATGAAATAATTTCCAAAAAAGAAATTAGGAACTGCTTCGCAGAAATGTCGTCAAAGAAAATAGAAGACTCACTTATTAAAGTACCATTTGACAATTGCCCAAGTATTCATTAAGAATAACTAATAATCCACGGCCATTTCAAAATAAAATTGTAAATGTTATTTCAAAGAAGTTTATAAAAATACATAAAAGTACTACTTTAATAATTGCCTTTATTTTTCTCCTATTATAAGTTCACGAAAAAGAAATAATAATTCATAAGTAAAATGCTATACCATAGTAATGTAACACAAGCATTTTAATTGATTAACATGTATTTATTAATATATTATTTCCATACATAATAATAATATATCCCGTAATAAATATAATGTGATTTCATAAGTATCAAAAAAAATTTATTATGAATTTTACATAAAGTTTAGTAAACGATACTGCAATTTCATTATTATCAATAGTGCAAATCAGGTTTTCATATGTAAAATAAGAGGGAAAATAGTTCCAAATGCTTGTAAATGATATTAAAAACGTTTACACTTCAATCGAGTGCAGCCAGTTTTTTAAATGAGTTTTACAGTCAAGTTTTCAAAATCACCGCTCACCACTTTTAAATCATTTAATAACTATCTTATTACTCCAAACGTCAGCAGGTTATTTGAACTGTAGCATATTTATTCTCCTTTCAGTAAGAGGCGGTATGTCAACTAGTTTATGGTCATCGATTGAAATATTGAGATAATCTAAACACAAGTTTACCATTGGGAGAAGATATTCACTGAAACTACATCATAAGATGAATATACACTTGAGCGTGGCTTGAGAGAAACCTAATATTAGGAAATGATCAAACGTACACATCATTTAATACGTTTATACGTTTAATAAATTTATTATCAATTTCCAAATATTGTATTATAAGACCTTGCTCTCCATTAACTAACACATGTTTTTCCTAACATCTCCCTAACTAGTTATTTAGGAACTTACGGTATTCTTAAAGTGACCTAATATTTACTATGTTATTGATTCAATACGTGGTGTAATTATGGTTGTCGTTGACTAAACCCCTACTGCTGGCTCATAATTTATGAATATATATTCAAATCCTGCTCTAGCCAGTTGGCCGACGCTAAGGTTAAATCAGTTGATGTATGATAGTTGTTCGTGTAGCAGAGAGATTATGAAGGAGATCGAAATTAGTAAATCTGCATTGACTTCACTAATAACAGATAATCCGACTAAACTTTCAGCCAATTAAATGTTACAAATTAACCTGATATATTTATACAACTAAATCAACAACCATTATTGTATATTCAAATAAAAGAGAACAGAATCATTTGAAACGTTAGTATATTCCATATATATATTTGTAATCATGCAAAACAAGCTTAACATTAAGTTCCAAATTTTAATTGGAAAAGTTCTATGTTTTACAACTTAGTCCCTTATGTGTTGTACCTTGCATAGAGTGGCCAGCTTTTCTGACTTATTTGCTGGATTATTATTATAATATATCATTGAAACTGCGTTAATACGTTTATAAAGCATGTACAATAATAACATAATATTATTTTACTGTACTGTTAAGTACAGCCATTTAGTATATGTATGATACCGGGGTTGGTGGAACACATTGTAATAAAGAAACTACAATTTTATAAAATGGATTTACTAAGAATAATTTCTTATAATATTTTCGTTTTGATCAATAAAATAAAACATCTTTTAAATTGCTAAATATATCCTCCAACTGTTTTCAGTTAACGATGTATATCTAAGTTAAGAGTATTTTTTGCTTGTTTTAAGTTGTTTATTAGAGCTCTATAGACAGCCTTTTTTAATTATTCCAATCATAAATTTCGTATGGATAAAGTTTAATTCTTTTTATTAATGTTTTCTTCATTATTGAATTTTTCATTATTTTTGTCTGTAAACATTCGATTATCTGTTATATGTTAAATAATATTTTGAAAAATATTTATATAAAACGTTACATAAGATGAGCTCTTGGAATGTTAATATATTTCACAAACATAAATTTGTTTTGAGTTAAGGAAGCTAGATATATATACCCACTATAGGGCCTATCTGGTAGTTTCAATTACGATTACATAAATGCGAAAACAAAGTGGTGTAATCCTTGATGCTTTCCTCTTAAAACTAAACCTTTACACACGGCTTATTTCTACCCTTAATACCGTTTACCAATCCACCCTAAATTAGATAGAAGGTTCACAGTAAAACCAACACCTGTCTTCCTGCTTGCCTTTGTGTTTATTATAAAACTGTTCACTTAAATACTATATTATGTTGAACCATTCGCACAATAAAATATGACGGGTAATTAAAGCTCCAAAGAAAATATCAAGTAGTTGTTTTAAAATAATTTAAAATACCCATTTTGCAACGAAATTTTTTTACCTTTGGGGGGTAATTACGTTATTAATTATATATAAATTTGGTTGCATACTTTTTTTCCTAATGCTGTAATGCCATGTCTTAAGAGATCTATACAAATGACTATTTTACTACAACACCAAACTTTGATGAACACTAATTTAAATAACCAAAACCTACATTATAATACCTAATTTTATGAGATAATAAAAATTCGTTGAGTTGAACTTATCACATTACTAGTATGCCATTAATACCCTTCAACCGGTTTGTATATTGCAGCTGTACACCAACTTCCGTCCATTCAAACGGTATTCACTTTTTTTGACTCAAAATTTACCCAAGTAAAAATCATTGTTCCGCAATAATGTTATACAAATAAAGTATATAAAACGGTGTAAATAATTAGTAAAATATGCGTATTTTTTAAAGTAGTAACATAAATAATAAAACATATTTACGTCATTCATCATTTAATTTACACAAGTTCATATTTCTGTTAAGCTAATGTACAGAAATAATACCGTATAGAAGATGTCTTCATCTTTCGGTTTGTGCTTTATAAATCATTGTTACTGTTATAGTTTACGATCTATGAACATTATACTATAAAAATCACATTTTTAGTAATTGCAATTATAGCCTAGTAAAAAAATATCGTATCATAATAATTTATATATCTTTATAACGTGCTTACATGTTTCAACGTTTCAAAGTTTTATACAATAAATGTCATTATGGCGAAACATAGAAATCTAAGAATTGAATGAAGTTGCTTTATTTTGCCGCTAGGGGTGCCATGTGACGGTACAAGAAAATAATACCTCATTATTCATATATTATTTGTAAATATTTATAGTTGTCCAAATACAATTAGTTAACAATTTGTTATTATATTTTTCTTCCACTTTCGAATCACGTTTTAAAAATTATTGTATCTCTCATGGTTTATGATATATGTACATTATCCAAACTGTTACAAAGTTGAGCAGCTTCCGTTTGTGATTTCTAGACCTTTGAAGAAATCTAATTTAAAATTATATTTTTTTAAAGATATCATACATGTCATCTTTGGAAAGAGGAATTTTAGAACTGTTGAATCTTTTATTCCATTCACCTCTTCTATTAATATTTTTAACGCACTTTACAAGGTAAACGAGACACAACAAAGTTCATTGTGACTGACCACTGTCAGTCTACGTTGCATAATATTTATGTTTTGCTTACCAGTGTCTTTTAGTGTCTGGTAGAATTTAGGGTGTTCGATATTATTTATTGTTACTAGAGTTTTTTACTTCGTAATTTATTGGGGTTTATTTCTTATGCTTTGTTAATATGTGTTGATACAGATTTATCTTCACTACTATATTCTATTGTAACTATTTAAATAGTCTAAACAAATTTTAATATTTGATGGCGATTTTCGGTTAACATTTCCATGACAAAGACAACATTTCTCATTGTTTTTTGCTTTATTGTACAATATATCATTGTAAAAAAATTATAAATTCACAATTTACGTACATTTATCTATACAACTGTATGTAAAAAGTTAAAATTTCCAATAAATAAGTATTTTTGGCGAAAGTTTCAAAATAAGCTTAAATTAAAATTTCTTTCATCATAAAAATTGATTTTGAATCATGTACATTTTATAATTTTATTTATTTTCTATCAATATTTATTCACAAAGACATTAGACAATATATATAGCAGTTTAATGCTATATTGCTAAATGTTTAATATAGGATTTTTTGTGTGACATGTTTGCTTAGGTTATTACAGGATTTTTACTTGATATACTAACCCCAAAATGTTTACTTCTAAATTGGTTTTCATTACACATGTATGTTCAATGCACCTTATTGATAAAAATTATTTATCATTATAAAAATTATCAAATTGCATTTTCCATAATATTAAAATATTTGTTGAATTTTTCGTAATGTGAATAAATTTTAAGTTATATCCCACTCTTTATGTAAACTTTTTTTTTTCTAGTCAACTTTTTATTCAAGCCTTTTTTACTAAACAGCCTATTTATTCAAAACTACATTACAATCCATTTCCATGTTTTGACAAAATGTTAAAAACATATGTTGTATGATTTAAATGGGCTTTTCTGTAGTATTTTCACTTCGATTTTTTGATTCCTAAAATACTCTTTCCGAAACCATTGAACCTTCTTTTTTAAAAAAAATCACTGTAAATTGGATGCTTATATATGAGAAATGTGATGTATAACAATTTGTGTTTTGGATAATATTACTATTTTTATGAATTTATAAAAAAAACGCAAAAAGGTGCGAAATGCCCCGACTTTATAGTAGGGAGTTGTAGGTTAGAACAAGGACGTGATTTTTAAACCGTATGAAGACAATTCGTGAATGTGCATCTCATTAAATCCCTCAGAGGTCCTTGACTAGACCTTTCAATAAGGACTAAGCTGAAACATTCCTAATAAATTTGCATAGTTGTAAACTAAATTAGAAACTAGTTTTGCCACTTCGACTTATTGATACGTACAGTCGTTTTATTGCTTACCGCGTACCAGCATCTTAGGTTTCAAGACTTCTACAATGACACACAGATTAAGGTGTGATACCCGAAACACAATGATTAGGATAAATAGAAGTCTATAAAACAACAGTGTGAAATATTCAATTAGCTACATTTAGTTATGTTAAAGTGTCAAATGTTTCAATATTAGTAGTGTCAAGTTTTAAAATAAGTGAAGAAAAATCAAAATATTTAAAAGTGATAGCAAGTCATTAAAGACGATTTTTTCTAAACCTTGTAATTTAAGACTGTTATTTTATAGTGTCAGTAGTTTTTCATATATTGGGCCCAACTCAATCAGGAAAATAAAATATAATCAGATATTAACAAAAGAATTATGGTTGGAAACAGTCCTATGAAGGTAACCTAATATTTGTGAATTACAAACTCCTATCTAGAGCAACAAAATAAAGATATATAAAGATATAGTGCCTGTACGTTTACATATATGACAAGTCACTATAAATTCCCTGAGAATTATTGTAAAGACGTTAATGATCAAAATTTATGGGACAGTTATTGAGAGAGGCAAGTGAAAGATTTAATTAAACAGAAAAATGATTTACATAAATAAAGTGTGGAAATAGTTTTAAGCTTCTTAAAGCTAAGATAATATTTAGTTGTGGCATGTGGAAAGGATGCGTCTAATAATAAAAATATTAATAAAATAAAATAAATATTAGCAATTTGTCTCCATTTTGATATTTTCAGCCAGAAAATGCCAATATATTTCTACATTTTTATAATGGTATAAAAGAGATTCAAGTACCCAATTTTAAGTTTCTGAGTTCATCAAATCTTTTTTGATGGTTTGAATCTAAGTAGTCTCAAGACAAACTACGATAGTTGGGATTATGAGTTGTTCCGGTAAGAAGGAATTATGCAAGTGGAAAGACTGAACACTTAAAATAATTTCTTAAACTCTATCGTTGAGGAAGTAGATAGGGATAGTTAGTTATAAAGAGGTGCAAGTCTACTGTCACTGAGAAAAAATATCTGAATCTGTTGGTAAACGTGTATTGTGTATTAAACAAGTAACTTAACTATGCGGCCAAATGACCTAGCTATATGTGTAACATTTAAGGAAACAGTTGATTATTTGTTATAGCATGTATAGGATATAGAGAGTTTGGCAAAATATGTTTTATCAAGGTACGTATAATAGCCAGGAAGAATTCTCAAACTGCTAGATATAGTTCTGTGGATAAGTTGTGATGACTATAAGAACACAAATCATAATGCATTCCTCATCATAGAAGAGAAAGGAATAGATTAGTGTTTCTTTGTTAAAAAACCAAACCGGTTTTTAATGAACGCCTTATAAAAACTGGAAAAAAGGAGAAAATAAAGACCATTAAACATTGAATACTACAATACCGTCAGAGTTGGAAGAACACAAGAATTTGTCTAGAGAAACGTTGTAAGAAATACAGATAAAGATATATCTAATACAAGACTTTATATAAAAAAAAGTGTAGATACATAGAGGTTCTCTCGAGATTGAGATCCTCAGCTTCCTAATAGAAGTGTGAAGATATATTGGAATAACAGTATTTGTGTTTATTTTACAGTAGAGTTTAGACAATCAATTGTGTTTCAATTTTGCCTTATGACCTGCCTTATATTACCGACACATGAAGCAGTTACTTGGTATATGAACGGTATTCATTTCATCACAACCACTTGGTACAATAGACCATTATCAAACTGACATAAAATACATTATATCACCTAAAATTATTTGTAATCGTTAGGTGAAGTCACGTGTGCTTTTGTTTCTTCTGGTGACATCAGTGTACTTAAGTGAAACATCTGTAAAGAAGTGAATTGATTCTACAAACCGTTTGTAGCTTACTTACTGCAATTTATTAAATTTACAATCTAATAACAATCACGACATGCCGACAGATAATTTCATTTGTTTTTAAAAATTAATACGTTTAAAAAGAAAGATAAGGAGGTTGTTAAATGCTAAAAAACTAACCTCTCTCCCTCTCCAAATGTTATGAAACAATACTTTATTGATGGTAAATTCACCACAATTACAGTACAAACAACTGATTCTTCTTGAATTTAAATACTGTATTTAGAATAATAGTAATATGATATAGCCTACCGCTGTCAGCAATGCACAGTAATGTTTGGTGTTTTACTGTTACACTTTGTTTGATAGTTTTGACAGTTATACCATTTGATAGGAAATTAAACGCGCTACAAAAATTCACCCTCGAAGTTTTTTACAATTATTTACAGTTTTGATGTATTTTTAATTAACATGTTTAAAAGGCTGCCATTTTGAAACGGATTATACGTAAATGTTGATTATATTTTTTTCCAATTATGTAATTACATTTTTGAGTACAGTTATAAGTTTAAACTCAATCGGTTGAGAAGTTCTAGCGATGTAAATAATTATTTAGTATAAACAACAAAATACAAGATAACTGGTAAAAGAGCGTTTCCAGATAAATATGTTTAGAGTCACTTTATTCTTTATTTTGACCCAAATAACCACCCTTTGAATTATATCCGTATATTACAGAAACACCGGTATACAAGAGTATTATTACACACATTCGGCAATATATGATTTTAAAGTTAAAATAATGTTTGTAATTTTTAAACACAAATTGCCATTAAATTCAACAAAATTAGTGTTCAATATGACAGGTAATATTTGAAAATAATAGATATAATATCATCTTTGGTACTTATTTTTCTTCAGGAGATCACTGTTTCTATCTTACAAGATTTAATAAACACAATTAAAATACCACTAAAATATCCTATTAGTTGTTTGTCATATATTAAGAATTTCTGTCGATGCATCATAATATTTATCATAGTCATTCTCTGACTGAGCTCCAAACTTCGTAAAGTTCAACAAACCCCTAATTGAGGTGTTATTTTTACGGTTAACGTGTGTGCCAGAGCTATTTTTATTGAATAATACACTGTGTAATAAGTTCAATAAGAACAATATTTAATGGTATTGTGAGATTGAAACAGCAATCACCCGAAAACAGGTAAAATAATCCCAAATAAAGATAAATAAAGTTGTGGCCAAGAAGACGGACATAAAATAAATAATTATAAGTAACTGTCATTTTGTAACTGCCCGTTTTCAAAGATATCAATAATTTTCATAAACACTCAAACTTTTGCGTCTATCTTTTGAATATTGTTTTATAAATAAATTGAATGATTTGAAAAAATAATCAAAGAGCGATTGTCTAAGAAAAGTGTGAAATGATAGAAAAGTGTGAACGCAAATAATGTAATTATAATTGCCTGAATATTTTATTCAAATAGTTTCAAACTCTCCACCAAAATGACCGTATTACATCTGTTTTATAGTTACGAGAACTTTAATTTATCGTAAATATGGTTTATTTATTAGACGTAATTTAAACTATTAAAATCAGACAATAAAATAATATAACTTTTACAGTGAATATCACAGTTTTAACTTCAAAATTACGCAATAAATAGTGAGAATAAAAATATTATATTATAATACATTAATTATGTATGAGAGTAAATTAAATATTTAATAATTGTGAAGAACATGTTTTATAATTAATGTTTATTTATTTCCGGATAATTTTTTTCACACGGTATTGTTTTGTTACGTAATTAATTTCATCAGATATGTATGGAAAATTTACACCACACATGATTAGATTTGTATCTAATGGATATTATAGGACTTAATTATTGTGGGTCGAGTGAATTGAGTGAATAAACGTCTTACAGGATACGACATCTAATTTTTAAAATATCCAAATTTGTTATGGCAGTAATATTGGAAATGGGTTTTCAACGTATTTATAATAATTTCGAACCTAATACGTTGTGAACTAAAAATCCATTTAATCTGGTATAAGGAGATTCACTGTTACTCTTCCAGTTGATTACTGTAGTGCTATAATATTACTGGACAGATGTGTATAAATATAATTAAAATATTTGATTTTCGTGCTTAAGAAATTCACAACATTTCATAGTAGCTTATGCTATAATTATCTGTCTGGTCTACAATACTCACTGCCTCCTCATCTTCAAACCATACTAGAATAATAAAGATAATATTCTCCTCAGACTGATTGTTATTATAACTGCCTTAATTAGCATGTACATTACAAATATCTACTTTATATCATTAACACATTTGTTTGGGGGTTATTAAAACTTTTTAGGAAGTTTGTCTATATTACAAAAATTCTATTTTATCTTCCCAGATTTTAAAATGATTAATTAATTACAACGTCATTATTTTATGTTCTAATGTACTTGTTCTATAATTGTTAAAAATTGTTTAAACTGCTTGAATACGATGAATAATTTCCCCTTGTATTAATTTAACTGTTGATGAAATCATGGAACTTCTGAGTGTTTGCGTCATAATTCTTACATAAAATAGGGGATGAGTTTTAGGTTTCTCCCTACATTAGGGGTCAACCTGTATGGAGGACAGAATTAAACACTATTACGACGAAGTTATATTTCAAAATCAATTAACAAAGAAACTCTCCAATTTAGTTGGCTCAGCAATCAAACTCCATCAATTACAAGTTTTCAACCAGAAGGTGTACTACCTAGACTGGGAATGGAACTCAGTACTATTGGCTTTACTCACCAATGTTCTATCAACAGAGCTATTCCAGATCGCCTCCCAGCACAAGGCGTACACGTCTCACGTGATTTTATTTTTCCTGCATTTCCTAAATTATGACGAATAAATTACTTCGTTCCAAACGGCATTTAAACTAAGCTGTATATCCGCCTTGCATTTTAGCTCAGTTGATAGAGCATTGGTGCATAAAGCCAAAGGTCCTGGGTTCGTTTCCCAGTCTAGGTTGTATAATTTTCACTTGAAATAAATATTTAATGAATAATACTAGCTTGGTGAAATAAAGTATAAGCGTTAGAATCAATTCCTATAGAATATGTACGTTTAAATTATTCAACATTAGTTTAGAGGTTAAAATTTAAAAAAAAAAAAACATAAGTTTTGACAAATTGTATATTTCTCTACTAATAACAGAATAAAATATAATATGTTTATATATACTTAAAGAGAAAGTTTTCGTCAATTTATACTTTAAAAAGAAGACAAAAACATATAAAATGTTAAATTTGGAGTTTTATTATTGTATATAAAGACATATGTCATTACAACTTTTGTTTTTGAGATATGAAAGTTAATAAATTATTTACGTTTTTCTACATTGATATAGCAATATTTAGCAATAGTTTTGGTTACCTTATTTTATTGTTAACTAGAGGTATTACAAAGCACTCCTGCAAGTCCTTACAAAGTTCGAAAAGATGAATATTACGTAAAGTAAGTTAATGTTTTTCTACTTGATGCAAGTAGCTAGAAGCAAGAAACAACATATTTTGTTCCTTCACAAAAATGTTAATGTTTATTTTTACTAAAAATTACTAATGTTAATTAATTACATTACTCATTATTGAAATAAAAAATTGTTAAATCTATGTTCGAAACCAACTTATATAACAGAGTGAATTTACCTGGTTCTTAAGGTGCATCAGTGTAAGGTTATCATTTGTGTTAGTTATTATTTTATAAATGAGTTCATCTTTGCTCACTTTCTTTTATTTACGCAATTAAAACAAAAGGTCAGGTAAGACTTTGCACAAATGCCTCACCTTTACAGGTCGCTATGTTTTACTTTTGAGGATTTAGGTATTTTTCTTTACATGTCCAGATGCCTTGAATTATCGCTCTGGACCCTATGTTGAAGTTAAAACTATTTTAATAAAATGACCATGTGTTTGGAACTAGGATAAAAAATCTCTGTAGGGGCTTCACCAATTATATTACTACGAAGGGAATTTGTTTTGTACTTAAAAGATAATTAATTTACATCTTTATTAGAAGTTATTATGGGACCTGTCCTTGTTTTCGATATGATTAAGTAGAGGGTTATGTTTTTCCGAATGTTACAATACTGAAAAGCGGTTATATTTTTTTAATGCCATCTTATTTTACAATGAGTTAAATATTAGGTGTTTGCAATTTTTAAAAAAATCTTGTTTAATTAATATATCTTATATAACTTTTCTCCAGTAAAAACTTTAATTTAATGAATTACCCTTAATGAAAAAAAAATGCATTATCATTCCCAAAATTGAAGATAGCAACTTAGCACAACAGATGGATCTTACAAGCGGCTCGAACAAGTTTTACATGTTAAATGCTGCTCATTGTAAATGTTCCAACCTCGCACCAGTTTCTGTATTCAACTTCATATTTAAAAGTATCAGTAATTGCTTCCATTTATTTGCCTAGTAAACTGTGTCATTGAATTAATTAAGGTGATTTTGTTGTTATTTTTATATTTTAGTTTATTTGTGATAAATTCTTTTTCTTATATTTCCTTCCAATAATTTTTGTACCTTTAAATTCTCCGGGACAGGCTTAGTTTTTAAAATGTTTTGCGCCTTACAAAATCAAAAACTAAAACTAACACCTCTATTTCTGTTAGTCTACGGTTTCTCACAATAGAAAAAATGTGACTGATAGTCTCATCTGTTTGTTTGCATAGTCTCCAAAATATTCTTCATTAAAAGCAGGTTATTTAGATAGAATAAAACTCGAACACAAGATCTCACGTAAAATTACGTTTACTTAATCAAACGGGTTTCAACGTCAAAGTCGACATCTTCAGTGATACATGATACATGAAACTGTATCAAAACCATAACTTATTCAGTTTATGATTTAGTTTTTGTAGATCATGTATCACTGAAGATGGCCACTTTTTCTTTAAAACGCGTTTGATTAGGTGAACTTAATTTTTGTGAGATCTTGTGTTCGAGTTATATCTAATATTATCTCACAAGTCAAGTGCAATATTTATTTATAGCTGGTTATTTATTTAATCCACGTGTTACTCTCTGAAAAATGCATAAGTGATATATTATATCATACGTAATTATAGTATATTCATAAATTTAGTAACGAAAAATAAATACAATTGGGTAAAAACTATGTAAATTGACGAGTCTCGTTGCACAAAGTAATATCATTGTAATTTCAACTAGTAGCAACTTGAAATGCTAAGTCTATCAAATTGAAGAGTTAGTTACTAGAAAGAAGATGGATAATTTATGCTAATTTGAATTATTCAGTACAAAAAGATAAATTGTACAGATGAAATATGTAAAAAGTGAATTTCGTTTTAAGCACAAGATAATAAATTTTACTTTTTCAAGATACATCAAATTTTACAATAAAAATAAAACTGAGTTTACATTCAATTAACAACTTTATAAGTGTTAATCATTTGCTTAAATTTAACAATAAATTGCATTGCAGGGATATTTCTTTTTGTTTTTTGTAGTGTCATATTGTATACTTGGTTGGTAGTTAGTACTTATTTGTACTAAGAGTAACTCGGTCGTTTTTGATTAATTTTTAATTATATTTAAATACATATTTCATTTTTAGTTGAATTAGGGTATTATTTTTAAGGGCAATATTATCTTATTTTTAAATTATTATTTCAATTTGGTAAAACTTAAATTATATTTTACATACTAGAAGGTTGTTCGAAGTAAATGGTAATGACTTTTATTATTCAAAATACAATTAATTCAAAGAATAGAAGTAGGAAATGTAATTAAATTAATTAAATATTATTGGTAAACTAATTATCATTCATAACAATTCATTTTGAATAAATTCTTCTTCTTCTTTTTTAATTATTTGTTGTTGTTACAATAAAACAGATAAAATATAATTAATTAATTATTAATAATTTGCATGCCTAATTTAATCTCAATATAATGTATATACCATTTTAATAAATAACAAGTCTTACCTAGGATCTGAGTAGTTTATAAAGTACGATCGCATTGATACAATGAATTTTATAGACAAGTGAGTAATATTATTTTCTAATTACGTACGTTTTTCATTTTACATACTCTTTTCTAATGTTAAATAACTAATCAAATATTAGTTTTTTAGATTAAAACTATTGTTTAATTATATAAACTTATATTTATTCCCAATATACATCAGTTCAGTTCGTAAATTTTCTCTTAACATAAATTCAAATTTAAAATACCAATATTAAAATTTCTTGCACATTATGGAGAAAAAAAATTATAAATGTGTAATCAAAATTGACGTTGAATATTTCGCTGATAAATCGGTTTTATTGTTCCTTAAGTTGAAAACATTTCATTTTTTTAATGGTCTATTTGCTTCATACCTGAGGTGTTATATAGCTTAAACTAATGTTCCTAATTTAATCAACTTTGGTATATATGCATATTTTAACCATATATAGAGACATATGTTTTAAATTTTAAATGACAAAAATTTTCAGAATCTTATAACAAATGAGAAAAAAATACACGTAATAATATATAAATCAAAGGATCAGCCCCTTTTATTTCTATTATTTTAAATTAAATTAAACTTTTTAAATCCAAAAAATCACATAGTCTCTATCTATTGAAAAATTCTGGTTTATAGGTTACATATTTTTTAAATGTCTATCGAGCTGTTTGAAACAATAATTTCTCAAACTTACTTGACAAATTGTATTTAAGCTATTAATATGTATATTAATCACCTAAATCTGTGAATAATATAATAAAAATGACAATTACCACTAAAGAATCGGTTAAAAAACGAAAATTGATCTTGTGTCAATAAATATAGATTTAAATCAAATTAAATTTTAGCTTTAAATGAAACTTTATGCAGGTGTAAAGCAAACACAGACTCTAGTTTTATCTTGGAATTTTAAATTTTTAATGTCTTCCCGAATAAAATTTCATTGAAGTCTTGAAGTTATAACTCCTTGAATTCGACCTTGCCCTTAATAAACTTACAAATATAAGTAAAGGTAATAATAAAAAAAAGTGAGAATTTGTCAATTTGTCAGTAAACGTCAAAATACTTCAGGTTCACGTCAGATCATATAAACATACTGAATGTCTGTAGCATTCAAATTCAAATTACCTCTGAAATAAAACGTCATCCACTCAACTTCCACACATACAACTTCCGTTGCTTGACAGATGCTGTCACCTGCCGAGATTGTCCAAAACTAATGATCGTACGATAGCGGAGGGTAAAGTACAACGGCAAGACAGCCTATCTTCTCTAATACCGGTTGCTTAGTCTACCTGTAGTCACTCACAATGCCTGACTTTTTTTAGATAGTTACGTTAGAGATAAATTTTCTTACTTGGTCTTCAAAAATTGCAACTCAGTTTCAACGATATGTTAAAATTTAGTTTGTGCGTTTTAGTTTAAAATGTTTAATAAATTATTTTCACGGCGCAAGCTCACGTGGACTGCGACAGGATTTTCCAGGTACTAAGCTTTACAGATTTTATCATATATTAAATTTTTGTTAATGCTTTAAAATAATTTATTAATTATCATGTATACTTTAAAATATGTATTTCATGTTTTATTTAATATTCAATGTTCTTTTGAAACTGAATGATTATAAAAATTTACTTTTTTAAAACATACTTTACAAAACCTTGAAAAGGCACATTTTGAGTTTTGAACAATTATGTGAAATAGGTGCAAACTAATGTTGAACTTTAAATGATCAAAATATCTTATTGAACATGTCAAATATAAAACAATTGGAGAAATCTGTTCTAAATCAGAAAATTTCGTTTTACAGACTTTTGCAGATCTTTGCAAGTCTTATACAAGCTTTGTTTCAAACGTCGAAATTTCTTTTGTTTCAATAAACTTGAGCCTTGTTAATCACTAAATTTGTTTTTGTCTTTTAATTTTTAATTTCTAAACATTGTTACCATTTTGGTTCCGCCTTTCTTAAATTTAAGTCCCCTGGTAACATGTCCATTATATATATATATATATCCCACGAAGGTATTTACATTTTTAAAATACCACCAATACATATGCGTGTACCAAAATGTAAGATTTTGTACGCGTATATTTGCAATAGAAATCAAACGCCGACTGTTGATTGAGATTTATAGTTAAAACTAGATCAAGAAATAAAATTAATTTTTATCATTTCATTGACTGTGAGATTTTAAAACTTCACACCATGTTTATATCTTATTCGATGTACTGTAGACTTAGGCACACCAGTGCTTTAGGATACTTTTCGATAGGTGTGGGTTTACTAGGAGACTTTAGAATAGCAGCACACACATTTCGGGCATTTTATGTCAGGTGGCTCCTGGCGATATATGTAATCTTAATCTATTGAGCAGATTTACTTACATAGTCCAAGTGTGTGCACATGTTTGGAAGATGTGTTTTAACTTGTTTTTCAAAGATTAAATGTTTCATTAAAATTGTGTTTATTTAAAACTTCATCCTAAATACTTCTTTAAGTGTTAACTTAACAACACATGGAAGAAGAAGTTTTGAACTATTAACTAAATAACGCAACGCTATCTATATTATTGTTGCAGGTCACAAGATAACTGATCCTTCAAAACGAATGTATTCATAATTTATTGTAACACTCATAAGTTTCCCAATGTTGATAATAGTAACAATATTAGTCGTAGAGTTTTTATGGGTTTGACTCACTAAATCAAATTCTATGTGCATACGGAAGTAATCACAATCAAATACTTCAAATAAATGTAATTTTAATTGGTATCAAATTAATAAAAACACAACCTCTCCTACGCAATCATGTTAATACAAAATTACCATTTTAAATAATTTACAATCATATTTTTTAAAATAAATTTAGATATTCTGTAAATTAACTTTACCTTTATTTCTAAGGCGTAAAATATTTCCTCAATTAAATTAGGAAACGTAGTATTAGGTAACGTTAGCAGTGTAGAGGTAGTAATAAAGACCACTTAAACAATACAATGTTCTTCTAAATTGTGGCTGTTTCGTTTTCTTTAAATCCAACAAATTTTTATTTATTACAGAATCTCAAATAGTTAATTTAGTTCAGCTTGGCGGACCTGCTGTTATGCGAATGTTAAGCTCACTATCAGTCCTTGATGAGGATACAAAAAACGACTTGAGTCAGTTGCGTGCCGCGTAATTACGTAACATTGTGTAAAGATTGTATCATTCCTAACAATGTAGACGTTCTTTACAAGATATCCATTAAGTAATGTGATAAGTTTAATAACTGTACCGTGAGTATCAGTAGAAGAATCGTAAGCACTTTGTTTTAAAATATTATTATTCATTCTATCTTTCTGTACTTGTATTATTTTTTTCACTTTTTTCTATTGAAAGCTTAGTTTTTATTATAAGGCTAAAATATTTTTTTACAACTTTTAACTATTTCCTAAGGGTTATTGTAGGCCTATTTTTTTTAAGAGGTATCTAGAAGTACATCGTTGTTTCGAATTTGGTTTTACATATAATTCTATCACTATGCAATTATATGGTTACATTTAAAAATGTTGACTTATATCCTCTGGGAGCTATATAGAGAACGGTAGTTCAATTTGACTACTATAATAGTATAGCCAGATTCTTGTGTTTCTTCTCATTTGCGTTCAAAAGTACATAGCCGATCCAGAATTTGTTTTATATATTTGCTAATACTACGATTTTTTATCAAATTATAATTTATTTCTAATCCTCCTTACTGCGATTCATCTTCAGTTTTGTAGCCCAATTTAGTTTCCTGCTCTCATTCTTTCAAAATTAATTAACCATTCTGGGTTTACACTCTTTCGTAACCCAGTATAAACATGCGTTCTTTATGATTTTTTTTTTCACAATATGCGTGATGACGGTTTTGAAAAAAATAAAGTTCGTATCCTTCGTACGATGTTATTATTATTGACCGAATTTAAATATGCTTGGATTTAATAATTTTTAAATCTGTATAAAATATGGTTGATTTCGTTGACAGAATACTCATTTTTTTGTCTTTTTTTCAATTCACGAAATCCATTCTTTATATTGACTTCTTTTCATTCTGCCAAATGAACATTTAATAGTTTACACTATATGTCACACATAATGCTATATATGACTTCTATATAAATGTATATCTCAATGGTGGAACCTGTTCCTTAATATTCTTAATATGTTAATTTACAAGAAACAAGTTGATAGCGTTAATAAATGTATAATTCAAGTTATAACTGTCACAATAAGTATTAGGCCTATATACTGGGGGATTTTTAGGTACGAAAATGGCTCTATGTTGAATAATATAATGTATTGGAGGCAGAAACAATTTTGGATATTCGTAGTTAAAAACATATAACTTTCTGTAGATTCAAAAATTTGTCCGCCATTTTGGATACCCATATTAAATTAACTTTTTTATTAAACAGCATGGTTTAGATGTAATGTATGATTATTTATGTTAAATTTGACAAGAAAAAATATGTTGAAAACTGTTATAACGATGGTAATGTACATTGTTACTTAAAATAAGCCTATTGAGGCAATTTAACAAGGACTGTGATATACAACATTCCTCTCTGCAGCTGTAGTTCTGTGAAAAGCGAACTAGTCAATTTATCCCAAGATACATGAAATGTTTCTCTGAAGTAGTTGGTTTCATCGTGTAATAGAATTTTTACTCGTATCAGTTTTTCCACTTCTTCTAAAAACAATAATACTGGGGTTATTGATGTAAACTCCCAGGCTCCACTTGAAAGCAGGATTCATAGAACTCATTTGTCTAGATTTGAATAGATAGTACCCATGTTATTATGATATCATCGACATAGGCCAACAATTTGTTTCTTTTGCCTTCTGCATAACATATCTACATCAAGAAATTAGCACAAATTAGTTAATAATCACAAAAATAAAGATGAGCATTCTTACGTAAGCTCAGTGTGTTTTTCAACATAATCCAAAATACCAGTCATCTGTACTCCAAATAGAACATGTAGCTCCTACACACATATCCCTTAAAACATTAATAATCTTCGACGAAACTCCCAACTAACAATACTTATAAAAAAAAAAAAAAAAAAAAAAAAAAAAAACAATTCGATCGAACGCTGCAGACAAATTCACGTAAAATGCACTTATTATTTTTGTTATACAGAATAAACGAGAATTTTCTAATTTGCTTACGATACAAATTGCATCGACCGTTAAAATATTATAACATAAATTATGTCTTCAATTTAAATAGTTAAAAAAGGTTCAGTTTTGAAAAATAAATCACTTCATTGAGGTAATTCTTTTACAGTAAACCAAATTGAAACAGACATTTTCCCAAATTTCAGACCTGTATTCGTGATAACTGGATATAGAAATTATGCAAAATAATTGAAATGCACTAATCATTAGTAAAAATTATTCACTTGTCAAAAGACCATTTTACCATTTAGTAAAAATTGACTTAAATCCGTGATGGTGTATCCAACTGGGTGTCAAATAGATATGAAGATAATTGTGGAGAAAATGGCTGAAAATCCTAGCGGTACCGGTATAACATATGGACAAAGTAAAATTTAAGAATGGTCCATCTTTATTCTATATATATATATATATATATATATATATATATATATATATATATATTCTGAAATATGTATTTTTTCTATGTAACGACTAATAAAAATTCTTGTTTTAGGAAAATGTTGACTTTGGTGATTTTACTGCTTGGCATGTTAAGTTTATGTTTCGCGGGAATTTGCAAGACATTTAAACCAGTAGACGACTTTTCTATTAAAAAGGTAATTTCTATATTGTATGAGATACGATAAACATAAATTAAGATATGATATAAATTTCTCAATAAAATTTGTATTATTTGTATTTTATATTTGTAAGTTCAAATTGTTTTACCACTTAAATAATAAGATAGTTCATTAAATTATTTACACGAGTTGGTCTTCATGTTAGTGCTTTTACTTGACATATGCGAGGACTCAGATAAGGCGATTATAATTAATTGTGGTATTTGGACAATTTGTGGACAATAAAGAATAGAGTTTGATAACTACAATGAGAAAATTGTTTACGCAAACTCTATTCAAAATATTTACAAGTTACTAGAAAGAATAATTTCTAAAAACAATACCTGTTCTTGAGTTATCGTAATAACCTAGTAATGTAAAAAACAAAGTTTTATGTTTGTTATTGTAATTATCATAAACCGATTGTTTCATTTTAAATAATCAAATTGTAACAAATTGTAATATTTTGAATATTTAAATATAGTTGTATGATATAAAACAAAAAATAACATATCAGAAATAATATCATCATTCTATAAATATTGTAGGATTTTTCCTACAATACATGCCATTTAAAACAGACCTTTTTTATTCATGTAACGAAATTACAAATAAAATAATGAAATTATAAAAATTTTCACTTCAGTTGTTGGAAAAAGTTAAAGACGCGAATTAGATTTTAATCGTGTATATTATGTTTTTGATACAGTTTATTTAATTTTATGGATTATAATATATCGTTCCATAAAGGGCACAATAGGTTGTGTGTAGGCTTGGTAATCAAAACGACATAGCTGGGACTCCACCTTTTTCCACTTAGTCATTGATTAGAACCCTCTCTTTCATTTTTTATATAATCTTTGTTTCACCAAAACTGTTAGATCTTGTTCTTTTCCGTCCCTGACTCAATTAGAGCAATATAGGGTTATGGAGTCTATTTTTATCATCATTTATTCTTGTTTATTGTTTATTATATAAGTTTGTGATTTTGAGTTTCTCCATCTTTAAACAAAACCTAAAATAATTATATTGTTGTAATGGTCTGTTACAGTTCTCAGGTGATTGGTATTTGGGTGGAGTTAAAATAGGGAACTCAAAAGATTCTGATAAATACAGTGATATGGAATGCACCACATTCAATTTCTCTGTAGACAATGAAGAAACTATATCTCACAACTGGACTATTAAATTAATTACAAGGTAAACAGTCTTAAAGAAATTGAATTTTAGGTTAGGTATTCATTTCGAATTTTACGATTATGATTCTAGGATTGCCAAAAATATAAGCTTTTTAATGAAATATTACATAAGGGCTGCTATTAAAAAAGTAATTGTTTTATTAATGGTACTGTTTTAGATCCCTTGACAAGTGACCAAATTATTCTCACTTTTTAGGATAAAAACAAATTGTTTTTAAATTAAAATTTTTAGTTAAATAATAAATGAAACACCAAACTAACTGAAATAATTATATTCTTAATGTGTGAATTTAATACATACGTACTAAAAGGATTTAATGGATTATTTAAAAAAAAAAGAAAAAAACAAATAGATAATTAATTACGTTTATTGAAACACTTCAATTTTCCCAACGAGATAACACACATACCAGACGACGTTACAGTGATTAGTCTTTAACTTCAGGTTTACTCTTGCCTATGTGACCACAACACACAATAAAACAGACATTGTTTAGATTGTCTGTGCTTATGATGAGTAATGGAGTGTTTTATTTATTTTCAAATTTTATAAATATTTTCCAAAAATATAAGAAGTTATAATGTAATTTAAGTAACGATAGAAAAGACAAATGCATTAATAATATATTTCACGTGTTGATTTTTGTTAACTAATTAGAAAGCACTGATATTTAAAGGAACAGAATGATATTTAAATATATTACTAACCTAATTTGACAAAATATTGTGATTTCAGAGGTAAACAAAATGTTCTGACTGGACGATACACGTTACCAGATCCAACTAAAGGCGACCTAAAGTTATACTGTAAGTTTTAGTTACCTAGTTCCTTGTATATAGCATACCTAAACTCTTTGATTTAAGAGCCGTGTCTTACAAAACGCTATCTTTTAACTTTTATTCTCTAATCTTTAAACGGTCATACTGCTCAGATCGCTTATCACATAACGCAATCATCTGGTTTCCGATCTTTCGATAACCATTTTATTCTCATATTGTAAAGATTTTACAAACTTCTTCATACTTCTACTATCTTCTATTATTTTTTCCATTTAGTTGTAAAATATCGTCTTTTAAGTTCCGTTACCAAATCTTCAACGTGGTAGAGATTTAATAGCTCCCTTTAAGTCCTTGTCATCAACTACCACTTCATACACTGAGCAATATATTTTCATTAAATTCATTCTCTTCTTGACTCCTAATCTATTTCTCTTCTTGGATATTGGTTATTTTTCTACTCTATAAAAAGAGACATGTTTTAATATAAATCAGTATCTCAACTTTTGGTTTCTAGATCAGGAGCTTAGAATTTCAGAATACTGTAAGGTAATAAATAAATCATTATTTGTTTATTTCCAGAAACTATGTGTATATATCAAGTGTAACCTCAAATGCATAGTACTATATTAAGATTGGGACATACTATAAACTACCAAACAACTAGTAAAATATAGTGCTGGAATCTGTGGGATATGTTTCACTTTGCTCAGAGGAAATAACTAAAGACATTACAACATCTTGTACGAATGATTTTTCGTAAAATAACGTTTTCGTATTACAAATTACTGAAATAAATTTTTGGTTGCATTTCAATACTTTTTGTAGCAGTAACCAAGGTATATATTATCTATACCTAATTTATTAAAACACTCTTACGTATTTCTAAGTTATGGAATATGTATTTAATACCTCACTCTTGCTCTTAACATTTTAATTTGTTATTATTTAAAAGTTGTTTTTCTTCGCGTTTTCGTGAATATGTTGATCTTTATATTTTTATATGTAGATCATAATAGGGATAAGAAAGAGGTGTAAATAGTACTCGTAATAATATTATTTATATTTAATACGAGCTTCCCATTATCAACTAAATGTGGGAACGGTACAGTGTTTCTAAATAAGTCATCTTACCTGATATATTTAATGATACAACTTTTCATGTTTGAATATATTATTGTTTCAGTTGCACCACTTAATATAACCTACAATTACGTAGTCTTGAGTACAGACTACAAAACTTACTCCGTCAACTATGCGTGTGTACAAATAACTTCCGAAGATAAATCAGGTAAACTAAGAAAATATTTAAAAAATGTTCCTATTTGAGAACTATAAATTTAATCAAGCTCTTAACTATCCAAATGTATTTTCTTGATTAATGTTTATTTGACTCTGTATTTGTTTTTGCTCTAATAGTATATATGAAATTTGTCAGGTAATTTCTAAAATCATTGTAATGATATTTATTTTTGAGATTATTAGTCTGTCTTTGTGTTCACAATAACTTTTAACACATAAATCTTCACGTCACTATATCAGAACGTACAATACCTAATGGAAAAATATTACAATCAAGTTAAAATTGGTATTGCAGGTAAATAACAAAATGGATTTTATTAAATACAACAGAACAAAAATCTTTCTTTTTATAAAAGGATAATCATATAGATGTTTAAAAATTGAAATTATATTACAGACAAGGTTCAACTAATAACAAATAAGAAATATAATTTTGAATGAATTATTATTTTTGGTTCACTGAAAATATTGAGGAGGATAAAATCAACATAAAGAAAGAAGTGTCTTTTGAAAATTAACAAAATATTTTATATATTACATATTTTTTAGAGGAATACATTTTGCACAAATAGAATCAAAAGAAGAGAATTTTAACTTTTTATGCTTAAAAATCCATGTCATAATTTTCTTTCCCTGAAGGCACATTGATTTTTGATTTTGTCGGGACATAGTGATGAATACATTTTGATCGATTTAGGAATGATTACATAGTTTGGTAAAGTTACATTGCTAAAATTTAAATTTAAAACAACACATACAAATTTCAGATAGAACTATAGATATATAGGTTAAAATATTAAATTCTATTATGTATTATATAAAGGAGATTGGTTACCCATTTAGAATAAACCTCCTAATCCCTTTTTAAAATATCAAATTAAAAATTTGTTATAATAAATTAGTAGCAGTAGTAATACTAATGTGCGAGTGAAATGAACTACAAACTTTAGATGTCTATTTCAATCCATACTTCTTCTCGGACGGGGAAATTCCCATCTATAGAAGCCTTTTAATTCCCATCTCCTTTATAAAAAACATTACGCCAAGTTACAAGATTTCTAGTCCTTTTGTGTATTACTAAAGTCAGTAGTAATTTTCTTGTAATAAATAAAATTGTAAAAATAAAAGAAAACCAATTTTGACCTTCTTCTTTTTAGATTCTAATCCAACAAATTAATAATAAAAAATGCATGTAATATGTAATGTGAGAATTACAAAATCAATAAATAATGTATATCGGAGATTTATATGTAGCTTAGCTATATAATTTATAACATTAACTTAAATCAAACAAGGTTATTATTATTTAAAATAATATAATTCAATATAATTTATCCTTTAAATCCTCCATAAGTTTCAGTAACGTAAATGTCTCTGAACTCTGATAACAGATTTACCATTATAAGGTTATTCATGTTCAAGTAGATTTGCCAAGTTAAATATTGAACTATAAGTGTAATCACGTCCTCAGCATTATAGTTATTGGGTTATTAATCTTTTCACATCATTAAAATGTTTACCCATGGCTGTTGTTGGACCAGTTATCGGGAGCCGCCCCTGACGATGGGGACACTCTCACCAACCTTGGTTGGAGGGAGCTGGGGAAATAAAATACTCAGGGTGGACAAAAACCAGATAGATAAAGGTACACGAGACAAACCTAATATGGAAAGCGAACAGAAAAATTTCCTTACGGTGCATGGAGTCGGATCCCTAGCACCGGCGCCTGTCACCAGTGAGAAAGCGGGCTCCGAAGCGTCGTTAGCAAGCGACCGCAATGAAACTAACCCATTTCGGAGAAGCAGCAGGATTGCAAGATCTTAAAATAATAAAGAGGTAAATGAGCCTCCCACCTGATCCAGGTGGGAGTGAAGGATCAGGGAGCACCTCTAAGCTAGAAGAAGAGAACAAGGAACTCAGGAAAAGACTAAATTAAGTTGAGCGGATAATAAGACAGCTAAATGAAGATGTATTAAGCCTGAGAGTGGCAAACAATAATCTAAAAACCTCCAAGCTGCCCAGTACGAGTAAAGGGGCTTGATAAAACCCAGCAATGACGAGTTTCATACGGATGAGGAAGAACTAGCTCTGGAATCGGAATGGATTAGAAGCAGGAAACCTGTAAACAGAAAGAAAAAGAGGAAAGCAGAAAGCTCACCTGAAGTTGAATGAACCGAAGACATTATTGTCAGAAAACCAAAAAAAGGCAGAAAATGGCACCAAGAGAAAGACCACCTCCGCCAGTAAATGTTGTTGGTCTGAAGAACTTTACAATAGTGACCAATAGGAGACGGGTAAAGTGACCAAATTAACGTGTCAAAATAATGACGAGTACAAAATCAACACAAAGGATGCATATAGAGCCCTTTGCGAATCAATCACTAAGAGAGGGCTCCCGTTATACATGCTCACCTTCGATAATAGTGAAGACTCAGGAAAATCTATAATATAAAAACAATACTTCATATGAAGTTGCTGATCGAGCCATTAAGAAGAACCTCAAATATAATACCACAATGTAAAAACTGTCAAGGCTTTAATCACACAACTAAATACTGCCATAGAGAATATAGATGTGTGAAATGCACGGGGAAACATCCTAAAACCCATCGTCTAATAGGTAAGGATGTTCCACCACAATGTGTAAATTGTGGAGGACAACACCCTGCCAACTACCGAGGTTGTGATGTTGCAAAGGAGCTGCAAAAAATAAGGGACAGAGCAAGTAAAAGTCAACCAAGACATGGAACAGGGGCAGGAGATTAGGGTGACTCCAAAGCCCAGGATTCAAAACCTAGACGATAATAGACGAACCTTCTCCCAAGTAGCCCAGAGTAGACCTGTTTTGGAGGTAAATATATTGGAAAATAATCTAATACTGAAAAAAATACTAAGGAGATTGGCGACTATTGAAAAGCTGCTAAACTCTAACGATAGGAAGGTTGATGAGGTAGCCATGATCCTCGCAGATATTAATAGGTACTTTAGCTATGAATAAAACTCTCAGAATAGCAACCTGGAACTCAAATGGTCTAATGCAGCACATTAAAGAACTAGAAATATTTATTAAGACCGAAAAAATAATTATATGTTTAATATCCGAAAACCACTTCACAAAGATATTATATGTCAAGATACGTGGCTATTGTTGTTATTCGGCTATCCACCTTACAGAAAGATAATCTACAGCACTATGAGGTTATAAGGATTGAAGAAGAATTCTTCCAGGTAATTGTTGTTAGGACTCAAACAAACAAATTCAAAGAATATAATGTTGGTACTATCTACTGTTCTCCAAAATATAATATAAAACGAGAAGTGTTCAAGCAGATGTTTGAAACTCTAGGAAGAAGCTTCATTCTCGGGAGAGACTTGAATGCAAAACATACATATTGGGGGGCAAGATTAATTAACCCAAAAGGAAAAGAACTGTATGTAGCAGGACCAGCTATAGGGTGTGGTTTTCACTCCGGAGGTAGACCTACTTAATGGCCGGAGGACATAAACAAGATACCGGATATTATTGATTTTTACATAACCAAAAAAATATCAGAAACATACATTCACGTCGAAAATTCACGTTGAGAGCCTCTCGTCGGACCACTCTCCAATTATATTGTCAATTAGTGAACTCGTAATATCAAATAAGGTAACAACCCCAAAACTATCAAATTCTAAAACAGAATGGACTCTGTTTGGCATCCTGGTGGAGGATTATATAAATGTTAATGTGCCCATCAAAAATCTAGTACAATTGGAAGAAGAGCTTGATATGTTAAATGAAGCCTTACAACGTGCTGCGTGGGAGAGTATACCTAGAGGCCATATTGGGATAGGAGGACGCCAACGGAATAGAGAAATCAACTATCCAGTTGAACTAAGAGAATTAATTAAGGACAAAAAGTAGACAAGAAAAGACTGGCAAGGGAGTTGGGACCCCGAAATAAAAACAACACAAAATAAATTGTGTAACAAAATAAAATCCTATATTAGAGAGCTCAAGAATGAATCAGTCAATAGATTCTTAGAAAATCTTTTCACTCAAAGAAATGGAGATCACTTTCTCTGGAAGGCAACAAAAGGGATTAAAAGACCCATAATGCAAGTCCCTTCAATCAATCAAAAATGAAGATGGTATATGGGCTAGAAGTGCACAGCAAAAAGCAAACCTCTTCGCTGAATATCTAGAGGAAACGTTTCAACCCCTACCAAAACAAACTTGTGAAGAAAGCATTCTTCCAATAGGAAAACAGGATGATATAGACTTAACTCCAGTGACACTCCAGGAATTAAAAAACGAAATTAAAACTAACTTAAATGCAAAGAAGGCCCCAGGGTTTGACTTGATCCGTGGCCAAATAGTAAAAGCCTTACCAGAGAAGGGTTTCAGGAAACTTCTCTATTTAATTAATGCTTGTTTAAGGATCAGGCATGCTCCTCTTCAGTGGAAGGTGGGTGAAGTCATTATGATACTAAAACCTGTTAAACAACATAATGACATGAATTCGTATAGACCTATATCGCTACTACCAATAATCTCCAAATTATTCGAGAAGCTATTGTTAAAGAGGCTGATGCCTATCATTGAGGATAGAAAGCTCATCCCTGACCATCAGTTTGGTTTCAGGCGAGGCCATTCTACAGTAGACCAAATCCATAGGATTACGAGTGTAGTGGAGAATGCGCTTGAGAAAAAGGAAACATGTGCAAGTGTCTTCTTGGATGTGGCAAAGGCCTTTGACAGGGTTTGGCATGTGGGACTGATGTGGAAACTACAAAGAGATTGACCAAGGCAATACTACACAATACTGAAGTCGTACTTGACCGATAGACATTTTCGAGTGAAGTACGAAGGTGAATAATCTGGACTGAATAGAATTTCGGCAAAGGGTCCTACAGGGTAGCGTGTTGGCCCTGTCCTATAACTGTTGTACACAAGGGATCTTCCTACACCAGAAGTATCAATAATTGGTACATTTTCAAATGATACTGCGATTCTAGCAACCGATAAAATACCTGAGGAAGCAGTAACAAAGCTCCAGAGGGCCACCGATTAGATGTGTAAATGGACCAAAAAATGGCGAATTGGTCTTAACGAAGCAAAGTCAGTTGGTTAACTTCACAAACAGCAAGTCCAATCATCGGGTCCCAATTTCAATAAATTCTGTTCCTGTTCCCTATGCTAATTCGGCTAAGTATCTGGGAAAGACACTGGATGTAAAACTCAAATGGAAAAAACATGTCAAAGTGAAAAAAACAATAATTAAACTTGAAGTTCAAGAAAATGCATTGGCTGCTTTGAAGACAATCACAACTGTCAATACACAACAAGCTATTGATTTATAAGCAGGTCTTAAGACCAATGTGGATCTAAGGAATTCAGCTATGGGGCTGCACTAACTAGTCAAATGTAAATGTCATTCAAGTGTTCCAAAATAAAGTGCTTAGATGTATAGTGGATCCACCCTGGTACATCAGGAACGATAATTTACATAGGGACCTACAGATAAACCTAGTCAGTGATGAAATAAAAAAACAGGCGAGGAAACACAAGCAACGCATCATTCAACATGAACACCATGAGATACAGGGACTGTTAGATGTCACTCTGGTGGAGAGAATACTGAAGAGGACCAAGCCATCAGATCTGATGGACTAGAGTGATAGGGAATAATCATCGGGTCATATCCCTTACAAGTATAAAAATGCATGAAGTGTAAATTGCGAGATGGGTACATTCTCAGTTGTAATATTGAATTAATAATAAAAAATTAAAATGTTTAAGTTATTGGTAGAGTTTAAATAACGTATTTTGTAATAGCCCTTCTGCCGATGTACCGTTTTTTCTTTCTTTCTTTCTTCTTTTTTCGAAAACTCTTTTAGCACAAATATTTGGAGAGTTGGCAACCAATACCTTAGAGAGTAAAAGCTATTTTGGGGAAATAGTAATTTTGTGTTTTTACCTTGCGACAACTAACCTCCAGGTTGATCTCATGGTTAGCCATCAAATTTTACAAGTGAGTTGTTCTGAGTTCAATCCCCGGTCAGGTTTAAATTTTACGGAGTTGACCCAGCTTAGTAGGAAAGTTAGGAAGCAACAATTTGTAGAGAACCCTTGTTGCACCATCAGGTTTAGTTTATCTTATCACAACAACAATCAAATTTAAATTTTTACAGGAACAATTTTTCAATTTTGAATAAAGAATTGATTGCTGGAAATGTGGGAACTTAATTAACTCTGTGAATTTATCATATAAAACTACATCCTTGAAATAAAAACGAATAAAGAGTTTTGCATGAAGAAAAACACCATAAATATTGATATATTTTACTTAATACATATTTTTAAAAAATCTGATAATAATATTATTTAAAATAAGTAAGAAAGTGTACTACAAAAATCGATAACTTCAAAACAAATTATTCTAAAGTATTTTGAAATAAGTAATTATTGTATGAATAAAAATATTAAAATTATCAATAAGAGAAAATTTTATAAAGAAGAGTCTGATAAAACTTAAAATTGGTAAGGATGTGTACTACAAAAAAGCATAATTTATTAATACATATTTAAGTTTTTAGTCTGATATTAAAGTGGTAAGGGTGCGTACTACAATAATGGACAACTTTATATATAAAGTGTGATATTAATTAATTTTACAATACGTGAATGTATGCTTAAAATGGAAATATCAAAGGAAAAAACACAATAGTCTTATTTTAAGTTTATTTTAATTTAACTTTACTTTTGTCAATGGATAGCCGTGTTAATTACTTTTTTTGAATGAAATTAATATTAGACAGTTAATTACTTACAATTATGAATATCTTGAAACGACAAGCTATATTTAAAAATAAAAAAGTACCTAACCGTTAACGAAATGACATGGACAAACATAGCATTTGAGAAATAAATTGATTTTCATGTATAAATCTAAATCAGGTCGTTTATAACAATAACCAATTATTAGTAAGATTTGTACAAAGTTATGCATATTTCCAATTCTAAAATATAATTATTAAATTCTGTTTTTATTTTATTTTTGCAGAATATATAAACATTTTCGTAAGGGATCCGAAGAAGTACGATGAAATAGTTGCCAAACCAGAAATCAAGGAATTGTACGAAGTAATGTCGTCAACGAAAATAGAAGAATCGCTTCCGAAAGTACCATTTGACAAATGCTCAAGCACTTAATTAATTAATTAGTCCTAGTTTATTTATGTATAGAATCATGACAATGAAGTTTATATAAATACTTTCAATTACACATTTATTAATCTTTTTCGAACCTAAAGTTAGTACATAAAAACATAATACGTAAGTAAAATTTTATATTGTAGTAACACATGTACTTAATTGAATAAAAGATACATGAAAGTATTATTGCTTTACATCAGAGTGTATATAGCCTACTGTATTAACTGAAATGTAATATCAAAAGTTACAAAAATATAGGATGAATTTTACATAAGGTGTAGTAAAAAATATATGTCGTTATATATTATTCAATATAGCAAATACAGGATAACATACACAAATAATGACATAAAATAGTGTTAAAAATCAAATCTGTTCATATTATTTGTAAAAGATATTAAAACGCCTTTCATTGCAATATAATACAGACTATTATTTAACAGAATTCCTTCAGTTTTGTTTTCAAATTTCGCGCTCCACGAGTTTAAATAATTAACTAACTACCTTGTTATCAGTGACGTCAGCAGTTGAATTTAAACTCAAACAGATTAACCTCTTAAAAGTAAGAGGCACAAAGTCAACTAATATAAGTTCATCGAATAAATTATTTAGCCAGTCTACACACAATTTAGCGATGGTAAGAACATTTTATGTGAAATTACATTACTCCTCCGACCGAAACATGATTTTTCATAGTTTTCCCTTACTACTTTAAATAGTAATTTATTCCCAGTACGAGTTTACATTGATTTCAAAAAAAAAAAAATTGATGGTTTTCGTAGACTGGCTCACCTTATCTCCCATATCTGGCTCAGAATTAATAATATATATATGTATATGAAAATACTGCTCCAAACAGCTGATCGATGATATGGTTAAATCGATTTATATATGTCATGGTTAAATATTTTGATTTTCCGGGTTATTAATATCTACATTAGAATTCCACTAACAACGGAAAATCCTATTAAACTTTCAATCAACCAAAGTTGGAGACTTTTAAAATTTTACAAATTAATCCCATTCACTTGAGAATGACTACCGTTCCTTTAGCTTTAAGTTCGGTGTCTGTTACCCAGTGGTGTAGGCTTTCTGTCAGAATTATCAATTACTTTCCACAATAAGAGAGCACACAGGCAAGACGAGGCTCGTGTTAGTCCAAGTCTCTTTGTTCTATCTTCCTCCTAATTTGTAATTTGTGTATTTCTATATTCTTTTATTGAACTTATTATTTATATTTAAATATATATATATATATATATATATATATATATATATTGATTAATAAATAAAAATAAGACAGGCCAAGAAAGAATGATACCTCCCGGTGGATTATGAGATTTAAATCTCTGTATAATTTCAATTTCAATTTTATAGATATAATAATTATTAGACAGAATATATCGTCCCATTACCTTGAATTTTTGGACAAGCATAAACTTTGTATTTACAATCTAATTTCAACTATTTTAAATGGTAACGGTTCATTTAGACATATACAATAATAAATTAAAACAACAAATGTTTTAGTATATACCACAATGTTTTAATAGAGACTTGCCGACCATGGTTTCGCTAGTTAAAGCATTGTCAAGGACTTATAAAAGAATGAAACAATAAGGTTCAGTACACAATATATACACATTATAACAATAGCTGGGTTTTCCCTTATAACCTAGATGAGAAAGGTAGAGGAAGGGAGTAAAGAGGAGGGTCAATGACTTGACTTGGTTAATGGTTTCAAAAGTGGGGAATTACTTAAATCTAATTGTTCATTTAAAACTAACACATTTTTATTTTTAACTAATCTATTAATTTCTAAATTTTCCAGAAGGTATAATTTTTTAGATTTATTAGCTATGTGTAAAATATCAAAATTTATATTACCATGAAAATCTGAAACATTGTGTGTTTTTAAATGATTAGAAAAACTAGAGTCCTCATGTCCTAACCTCCAACTCCTGTCATGCTCACTTAATCTAGTTTTAAAATTTCTACCAGTTTGCCCTATATAAGTAGCGTTACAAATTTTACAAGATAATTTATAGACCCCACATTTACTCATTTTTGGTATTTTATCTTTACTGTTAATTAACAATTTACCCAAATTATTGTCTACATAAAATGCTGGTTTGCAACTTTTTTTTATTTTCCAATAGTTTACCCAATTTATAACTAATTTGACCAACATAACCTACTTTCCTTCATTTCGTGGATTTGTTATCACACTCACTGGGGAAAATATGTTTTTTGGCAATATTTTTCAACTTTTTATTTAACATTTTATCAATTATCTTGTAATCATACCCATTATTATTAGCTATTTCTTTTATACAATTTAATTCCTTTAAATAATCCTCCTTTGACATGGGAATATTAATTAAACGATGCAACATACTATGGAAAGCTACTAGCTTATGGTTAACTGGATGTTGAGAATTGGCGTGAATCACGTTGTCTGTAAAAGTAGGCTTTCTATAGATGCTAAAAGTATGTTTACCATTTTCAATTTCGATATTAAGGTCTAAATAACTAATTATGTTTTGCTGACTTCTATCCATAGTAAATTGTATCGCCTTATTAATACAATTTAAGTATTTAAAAAACAATTGAAGTTGGCGTTCTGAACCATCAATCAAACATATCACATCATCTACATATCTGTACCAATAAATTATTTTTTTGTTTTTACTTTTAAACAGATTATCTTCAAAAGCGGTCATAAATATCTCTGCTAATAATGGAGATAGAGGTGACCCTATAGCCAAACCCTCTATTTGTGCATAAAATTTTCCTTGAAATTGAAAATAATTTTGTTTCACACATACATCAATAACATCCATTAACTCTATAATGGTAACAGGATCAACTTTAGAGTTATACAATCATAATTCCACCTTTTCCAAACATTCTTTGACTGGACTGCTGGTAAAAAAACTCTTCACATCAAAAGACACAATTTTGGCGTTAGGGGGTATTTGTACATCTTTCATTTTATTAACTAGCTCTAATGTATTAATAATTTCATGTTTCGACTTAAACTTAGATGTAGTTTTTAAGAAATCATTACAAAATTTTGCTAAATTATATGAGGGAGATTGAACAAAAGAGACTACTGGTCTTATAGGAATATTATGTTTATGTAATTTAGGTAAACCATAGAGTCTAGGTGCTAACGGATTCAATTAGTTATATCGCCCCCCCCCCCATCCAGCGATACATCAGCCACACCGTAATATACGAGTAAATACGTATCTGCTTAACTTATTACTGGTTTAATTGTTAGTTCCTTGAACGGAAGAAGGGTAATTTATGCAAAATTGATTAACTCTGTTTTGAAATATGAATAGCATAGATGATATATGTAACAACTGAATTGGTTTGAAGCTGAAATTGAGAAACTTTTGATTTTCCTTGGCAGCAAAATTTACATAAAAGATCCAACTTAATCGAATTTTAATTTAATTCAATTGACGACTTTAGGATTTATAATTAAAATCAACTGTTAAAGATTTGCCTAAATTTAACAATCAATATTACTGTCGGGAATTATTAGTTTTATATATGGATATATATAATACATTTTATATTACATCATTTGGTTGGTAATACATATTGGACCTAATAGTAATCATTCAGTTGTTATTATTTGAAACTTATTTTTAAATACCCATTTCTTTTAAGTTCAATAAGATTAAGTTTTTTGTGTGTTTTTTTAAATTTAGTATTTAAATGACATGTGGTACATTTTGAATTGTTATTGCAACCTATATACTCGAAGTTGTTCGTCGTAGATAGTAACAGCTTTTTATTATTCAACAAACAATTAACTCTAATAATAAAAGGTAATATCCTAGATTCAGGAATATTATGAATATATTGTCATTAATAACCATGCATTGCAGAATAAATAAAGAAATATTATTTTTCCAGTTTACAATAAAATAGATGAAATATCATTACAAATGTATTACTAATAATTTATCTTTTTTATGTCAACTAATTCATCTGCGATTTTTAGAAATAGAAAGTAATGAAAGATCTCACTAGTTCATAAAGTACGAACACATTAGTACTGAGAAATTTATTGAAAGGAAAGTAGTAGTATTGTAAAATTACGTACGTTTTACAACTTCCCTACTCTTTTTAATATTGCTATTTCATAACATATTGTTCATTGAGATTTTAACTATTGTTTACTAAAATAAAGTTATATATCAAATTTAAATTTAAATTTGACGTTGTCCTACGTTTTTTCCTTTAAATAAAACCATTGACACAATAGCAATATTACAATTGCTTGCATATACATACAGTAGTACGAAGTTATAAATGGGTTGAACAAATTGAAGTTGAATGTTTCGCGGATACATCGGTTTAGTGGTCCCTTAGTGTTAAAATTTGTTTTTTCGATTGTTGTATTTCTGTCCATTTTCCTGCTCTCTCTTGTGTTATAAGTAGAAAATAATGTTCCCATTTTTATCAAATTTGGTATGTAGGTTTATTTCAATCCTGTATAGAGACATATTTTATTCTCATTTTTTGATAACTTAAAATTTTAGGGAATACTTTAATATAAAAATACAAAATTCTATTATTCATACTTATTTATATCTGTTACTTTCAATAAAATCTAGCTTTTAAAGGCCACAACAAAACGTTCCAATCTCATCAATTCTGCTTCATGCAGTATAGATTTTAAAAACAATGTAATGGAGCTTTTTTATAAAGTAATTATTGAATATTAACTCAAAAAAGTTTGGTCATGCTTATATATATATATCTTAAAGACTCAAACCCATGAATAAAATATTTTTAAAACACAATTACGGATAAAACATATTAGTTAAAATCGTAAATGGAACTTTATTAATTTAAACTCAATTTAAAAAAATATTGTTAATCATAAAACGAAAATAATTAGAGAAAAAAAAACGTAGACTTTTTTTACATTTTTTAATGTTTTTGGACATTAACTTTAAAAATGAAAATTTCAATAAAGTTTTGATGTTCTTAACCAACTTACATCCAATAACTTTATATGATGGGAATATTCATAAGAAAGCAATTTACATTTTCTTTTGTTATTCACTTACGAAATTTCTACAGAAATTATCAAGACACTTTGGGATAGGACTGTTTTTGATTTTTAGATTTTGGGGGTGTGAGAATATTCGTAAAATGTTTGGTACTCTTTATCTAATAATATCATCCGATTATTTATTGTTACAAAAAATGCATTAATAATAGTATTTTGCAACATATCCAAAAGGGAATCAAAATGGTTTATCTTATGAAAACCATACTATAAAACCTAAGTTCCTATTCATAAAAATAAGGAAATAAACTATTTATTTAAAAAATGGTATGAACTGGTTACACTTTACACTTATACAGCACAACATATCTCTATTTGTCAGTTCATAACGCAAAAACGGATCATTTTTATGGAATTTTCCTAACACGTATGTAATATTTTTAGACATGTTTTAATTTGCAGTTATGTAAAACTTTTCCACAGTTCCAAAATTATAACCATTAGTGTTTATATTGGTAAAGTAAATATAAAAATGTTCTTTATATTTTTCGAAATTCTTAACATTTTCAGAAATAATAACCTATTTTTGGTCAATGACACAGTTGATATGAATATCAATAAGTAATTAACATTTTATACAAATAGTTTTAGTAGTTCCTAACTTATAACCATTTTTCTGCTTAAACAGAATATAAAGTACGTTCCACATATTTTACGCAATTAATTACCGTATTCTGAAACAAACTATATTTGATCAGTCACAACGTTAATATATAATAATTATGAATTTTAATTGATAAAGAACATTTCATTTAAATCATTTTAGTAGTTCTTAAGTTAAAAACTTTGTTTTTTGTTTTTTAATAAATTACAAAATCCTGAAAGTTGACTAATTTACACATATTTTAACATCTTCAGAAACCATCTATATTCTTTCAGAAAAAAATTAATACATAATAATATGAAAGCTAATCAGTAAGAAACATTTTATGTAAATTATTTCGATACTTTACATATTGAGTTCTTTGACACTACTTATAATTATAAAGCCAATGATTATTGTGGTTCTATGCTAATGATAATATAAATAGAAGAATCGAAGCAGAGTATCCTTTGCAAATGAATATGTAAAAAAAAAAAAAAAAAAAAAAAAACTACATAGAATTGAGAGATAAATAAAATTATCACAATTTGGTCGTACATTCTGGTGACTGACAGGTGTCCTTAACACTCATTTTTAAATGTTTATTTAAATATTGATTATACTTTTATCTTATATAAGACCGACATACTAAGTAAGTTGGTCTAGAGAGGTGTAGAGAAAGCACATTGTACACGTGTGAAACAAAATCAGTGTTACTTCCATCTACTCAGCGGATACGTCTAGTAAGTAATTTATAGATGACCAATTTTTAAAACGGTGAATTACCTGCAACATGCTTTGGTAAATATTAAAATTAATTTGTATTGAAATATTATTATTTAACTAGCGACTTTAATTTATATATTAGTTTAAATCAATTAACATCAAATGAGCACCAAATATGAATTTCAACTTTATGTTCATATACATTTCTTATAGCGCACGTGAGTGTTTGTGGTTTAGTTGTGGCCAGTTTTGTTTGAATATCAAAAATAGTATTCCTTTCTCACGAAATATAAGGTAATGTTTTCAATGATTTTTTTTAATGTAGTTTTGTTGCGTATTAATCAATAAAATATTATTTTTAGAATACGTTTTCAGTCATTTATGGGGTAAAAAATAATAAACCCATTTTAAAATGTATGATGTGTTTACAGTTTTGAATGCGAACAGTGTGTTTTTGTATTTGTTTGTTTGTGTGTTCGTTGTTTGTGCAGTTCTCAGCAAACAAGACAAGCAGACCTAATGTAATTCAACTTAATAATGGGGATTATTTTTCGTCTCTCCAGACTTTTTGCTTCCGTATTTAATAAATCAAAACAGGTGGTAGCTGTCATATAGTCATATGTAAAAATACAATTTATTACAAATTAGACATAGAATTTTGTAAATATTTGGTAGAATATTGCTTTCCGATGTGGATTTAATCGGTTTGTGAGTTGCTTAAAAACACAAAATATATTATGTTATGATATTATCTAATATTATATTATATAATATTATAAATCTTTCAAAATCAGCTTTCCTCTACTATTACAAATGTAGAAAAAGTAAAGATAAATTATTCAAAACATTGTAAATAATAAAAGGAAAGTATTGATTATGGATCAAGAAAAAATGGTAAAAAAATTGACCGTTTCAGTGAAACTCTTAAGACGAGTTTATATCACAACGAAGCGAGGACAGGTTGTATTTATGACATTTATAGTAAATATATATGCATATATATTTATAACTTAATAGGAAATTAGTTGGTTGGAATTTACGTTTTTCCCTTCATGAAGTAAGTAGTATGGAAATATTTTTGGGTATTTATAGCATGGTATAATGCATTCCGTTTAGTGGATAGGTGTGCTATTGATTTTGTACAGCGTATTTAAAACAAATAAGTTGAAACACTAAAATTACGATAAGGATGCTGTTCAAAATGGTAAATTGCATATCACATGATATTCCGATAGCGTATTGTTAATAGCTGTAAAATCTGCATGCATTTGTTATCAAACATGTATTCAAAATTAAATAAGACACTTATTAGCTATAAATAATTTTTAACTTGTAACCGTATAACTTCAAAATTAGGACAATATTATAATACATGTTCTAGTAATAGTGGGATATATTTTTTCTTGGATTTTGATTAAATTGGCAAATAAATTAGGGGTGTTGTTGAATATGTAGGTGTTGTTATTGTGTAATATATAGGGTTAATTTTAAATATACCAACACTTATTACTCTATAACTATTAAATATACATTGTACTATTAAAGGATAAATTTGTTTCCCTTTTTATAAAAAATAAAGCTATAGTAAAAAATATATACAGGATGATGAAAAAGTTCCGCAACCACTTCCTAATTTTTAAACTGTTATACGTATTGACTCTAAAATTTTAGGCAGTTATATTGGGGGGGGGGGGGGGGTCACAAGTCAAACATTTTAAATAGATCCCTTATCGTGTTATTTTGGATTGGGGTATCGTAGATGAGTTTACTTTACAACAATATTCTCGTCTAAAAGAGGGCTTTAAAATGAAGTTTCATTCAATACGTGTTGCTATTTAATTTTTTTGACTCTAACCCCCACCCCAAAGAAAATAAGGATGTAATTCATTCAAACCCTTAAAAGGAACAGAATTTTCCCAATATTACTGCGTAAAAGAGTAAATACGTATAACAGTTTTAAAATTACGAAGGGTTTGCGAAACTTTTGCATCGCCCTGTTTATGTAAATTGGTGGTCAAAAATACTACAAGTTGAAGCCTACGTGTGAGTGTTACGGATCTACATTTCATTTATAATCTTCATCTATTGAGCGGATTAAAGTAAAGAGTCCAAGTTGTGTACACATGTTTAGAAGATGTGTTTTACTTATTTTTCAAGCATTCTAATTTTATGAGACCATATCGAAATCCCCTCCATTTGCATACAAAGAACAATGTTACTTAACAAATAATTTAGAAAGATAATTTGTACTAATAACGAAATATACAACATTTCCTGAATTTTTTTTTGTAGGTAAAGTTAATTTCTTTTTAATTTACTATATAACCTTTAATGTCTCAGTTTTTCTAATGGTAACATTTTGTAAATAATTCTGAAGGTTTTAATGGGTTTGACATACCATATCAAACTTTAGGATTATATAGAGAAATCGCAATAAAATATTTCACATTTAAGTATTTTTAAATGTTGTCATATAAAAACAGTATGTCTCCTACGTATATTTAACAAAGACTACAATTTAAAATAATTTTTAAATCTTCATTTTGAAATCATAATTACCTTTTACTACTATTTTATATAATTCAATATAATTTCAATTCTAACAAGTTAAGTATGTCCTCAATTTAAGTATCATGTAACTATAACAGTTGTGGAGCTAACAATAATAGACCACTTAAACAACACTCTGTAATTTTAATTGTGGGCGTTTGGAACTGGGTTTTTATAGATCCAAAAATTTTTATTTAGTACATGTCTACATTAGCTCATTTCATTCAGGATAGCGAACCTTGTGGGATTTTTTAATAAATAAATTCGCTATCAGTACATAATGTGAAACTCAAAAAACGAATTAACCACGTAATTACTAAACATTGTGCTAAGATAGCGTCATTTCATACAATCTAAACACTCTCTACAGGATGTTCAAAAAATAGTTTCAGCAGTTTAAATGGTATATCCGGTATAAGATAATAGTATCTAACGCACTTTGTTTAGAAATACTATTTTAAATTCTTTTTTTCCGTTAATATATTTTCCACATATTATTTTATTTTTTATTGGAATCAAATCTTTGAATTAAGAGTAAAATTTTAATAATTTCCACAACTTTTGAGGGTAATTATATTTCCTAAACGGTTGTAAATATTTCAAAAAGGTACCACGAATAACACCATTTTTAATATGATAATATATAAAAATTCTGCAACCAAGAATATAATTATATGTTTATATATTAAAATGTTGATTTACATCTAATGAGTCTCTTTTTGGTACTATATACAGAAAGCATTTCAATTTAACCGATTGTGTAGCCAGATTGATTGCTAATACAACTTTTACAACTACAACTTTGAATGATTGTAACTCGGAACTTGAAGGCATTTACCTACAAACTACTTTAACCATAGTTACTGTATTCAAATATTTGACATGGAATTAATGTATCAAATGTATCAAATTTTCTCCCTCTTTAAGAAAATAAAGTTTGCTTTAAAATTTTTTATACAATTTGGCGGACAAATATTCAAAACCAAATAAAATAATTTTTTTTTTAAAACTAAGACTAGTAATTGCTTTCTCCTACAAGAATCTTTCAGCAATGTCATATGAAGTCGTTAACATACCTAAACGTCTATTTGAATAATAATGATAACATACATAGACAAGTTGTCACACAACCACATCACCATTTAGCAAAATTTACTAAAATCTCTGACTATGTATCCAAGATGGTGGCCAAATAAATAAGAAGAAAATTGTGAAAAAATGATGGTAAGAGTCACGTTTTAGCTACAAAGTATAACACATTCCAAAGGTAAAATATTAATAATTAAAATGTGATGCTTAGTGTTATTGAAATACATTAACTCTATAAATAATTCAATCTTCAAATATGTGACTTTTTCATATATTGACTGATATAAAATCTTGTTTTAGGAAAATGTGGACTTTGGTGATTTTACTACTTGGAATGTCCAGTACAGTTTTTGCAGGAACTTGCATGACATTTAATCCAGTAGATGAATTTTCGATTAAAAAGGTAATTTTTTTCTTTTATTAGATAAGGTCACACTAACTTTTGCAGTATACAAAGGAAGATGTCAAATTTGAATCTGTTCTGGGCTATAATTACGGCGAAACAAACATGTTGAAAAAATGGACGTTCAATTTACACGAAACCTAAAACAACGTATTTGTTTGATTGATCAAGATTAAACGCTAGCACCAGAAAGTAATTTATTGGTGTAGTAAGTCACATATATGATAAGCTTTAATGTAAATGGAATACATTCAAAAAGAATCACGAGTTATTTTGAGGTCTTCTTGGCCTTTTCAAGACGAAATGGTTTAGATCCAGCGGTTGTATACATATTATTTATAAAAATAATGCGATTTGTAAGTTTTTGTTGAGAGTGTTCGGAAGTCTTGTAGTAGTTATGTGATAAAATGACTACATAATCAGAAGGGAAATAAAGGAATTATTTGGTTAAAACCAAACAAAAACTAGAAGGCTTAAAGCATGTAATAGTGAAAAATCAAAGTTCCATGTATCATATTTCAGTTTATAAAATCAAAATACAAATGTGTTTACACATAATTTTGAAATAATTACTGTCCGATGTTTTTTATTTTATTGTAATATTTTGAATGTAATGGTGTAAATATTGCTTTATGATGTAAAACAAAAATTAAGCATATGCATTTTACATATTATCACGTGGTTAGTATTTTTGAATTTTACAATACGTTATATTTAAAACAACCGCTTTTATATTTCTTAAATAAAAAAGAAATACAACTATTTCACTACAACCGCTAAAATCCTAAATTTGTTTTTAATTGTGTATATATTGTTTAAAAGAAATATGTAGATTAATTTATTAGAATACAAAATATAGTTCCCTGTAAGATCACTAAGGAAGTACACAGGCATGGTAATCACTACCAGAGTCTACACCATTTTAATGTTATTTTGGCTTACATCTCTCTCTTTATACTTTTATATCACTTGATAAACCACTGTATTGTTGTCTTCCGACCATGACACTATCAGAGTGTTCAAGGGTAGGGATCGTTATTTTATCTTCTATTCTTTTTTTAAAAGTTGATTACGATTAAAATTTCTTTCGCCATAAAATACAAATAAAAACTGTCATTAAAGTTTTGATTGTATTACTTATTTATTAGATTTTGTACATATTTTCTTATAATTTATTGCTTTGTATAGTTTGCAGGTGATTGGTTTCTGGGCGGAGTTCAGATAGGAAACTCCAAAGACGCCTATGATTACGGTGATATGCAATGTACCACTTTCAATTTTATGAAATACAATGAAGAAGTTAAATCTCACAACTGGAGTATTAATTTAATTTCAAGGTAAACAGTTTATAAAGTGGTTCAATATTTGGTTAGTTAGTCGTTATTAATTTTACGATTATTATTCTAGGATCGTCTAAAATATTAACATTTCTAATGAAATATTATGTAATGGCTGCTAGTAAACAAAATTTAATAATTGTCTTACAAACTGTGCCTTTTTTTCTAGTAACACCTAACTAGTGATCAAATTTATGTATCTTTTTATTATAAAAAACTAAATGCTGACCTAATTTAACAAAGTATTATAATTTCAGAGGTAAACCAACTGTTTTGTATGGACGATATACGTTACCGGATCCTACTAAGGGCAACTTGAAATTATACTGTAAGTTTTAGTTATTAACTACCTTAAAATAAATACAACAACTCATACTACCTCTATGTTTCATACTATAACTCTTTCCTTGAAAATCCTTTTCCTCCTAAATATTTCTCCCTATTCTAATGTATCTCTTAACTTAATGATCAAGCCTATAAAACCTCATATAGCTTATAAAGCTTAGCACATAACGCAATCAGTTTCTTCTTTATTTATTAACACTCATTTTCTGAGAGATACTCTTATTATCTTCCAATCATCCCATTTCCCTCATCAGTTTAAAATATTTTTTTTTAATTTCTGTTAAAAAATCTACACCGCTATATATACCGTTATATAGTTCTTTATTACCAAGTCCTCTCTAACACCTTCCCACACTCTGCCAATATATATATATATATATATATATATATATATATATATATATGTATATATATATATGTATGCACATTTTTGCCAAATCTCATGCTGAATTTCTCCTTTTTGTCATTGCCTCGATTTGTTCTCTATGATGAGATATACTTTTTGAAATAAGTCTTAGATCTCAAGTTTTATTTTGTATATCAGAATCTTGGGCTTTAATAAATCATTCCCTGAAACTACATGCTTTATACGGCATTATAATCTGGAATACAAAATAATCCAATCATTTTATACCACCAAATAAATTTAATAACAATCTATAGTACTACGAGCACGAGGCTCAACACATAGTTCTCAGTACATTGAATCGCCTTCTTTCGTTTACTTGCCATTAGTATCTCCTATTGTGAGATACTGCAACTTTTCATGTAAAGAGAAGCATCTGGAGAAGCATTATGTGGTATATGTGACGCGAGGGAGATATTATTAACGATTTCAAAATTTTACATATTTTTTACAACTTTTTCGTAATTGGTGTATATCGTAAAATATTTTGTGTTATTTCTCAATATTTGGTTTTAGTAAGAACATTATACAACAGTTTCTACAACGATTTTATTAAAACACTTAACCTCCAACGGTTATCAGACCCGCTAGCGGGTCGATTTTTCTGCATGATCTAGTCTAACGACCGGAAAACACGTATTTTGCAATTAAACATTACGCCCACTTAGAATCGTTCTATCGCAAAAAATAAAATACTGTTGGAAAGCTAATATTCCGTAGATGCATAATCATGTAAAAAAATACTACAAAACGTTATAAATAATATTCAAAAAATTGGTGAACTTCGCATATTTTTGATGCGTAAAATCATAGATTTGAACTGTGCAGTTTTTAGTAAAAACGACGCCATTTTTTCCCATGTGTTTACAAATCTATTTTTCTGTCAAACGGATCGACCAAAACACTGTCCTATAGATCACATCTTCTCTTTCAAACCGTAGTTTACAAAATTTTCTGCGTCTCAAAGATCGCAAGATATTTCTAGTTGACCATAGTAGAAACCTAACGGAACGAAATTCACTTGTGATTCGGTGCAGTTTACTAAATAACATAATCGATTTTTGTATCGATATTTTGTAATCGCTCTTTATAGTATGTTGTAGAGAAGATTTCATTCTATAAGTTGGTAGTACTTGATATAGTGTACTGTTATTATCTGTTCCTTATTTTCAAGTCGGAACATAGGCATTTTACGCGAGTCTGTGAAATAAAATAACACGGAAAGGGCGTGGCGCTATGTATTGGGATTACATATTTCTGTAATTTTTTAGGTTTGTGTATACAAATTGTATATAAATTGTGTATACAAGTTACAATATATGTGTTTTTATTTCTAAAGTTTATGTTTTTGAGTGAATTTCTAGTTTGTGAATGGTTATTATTTGGGATAACCTAAGAGGTATGTTGTAAACATAGGCCTATATGCAAATTTTCTTATATTGAGTGTTTTATTTGATTATACAAGTAAAAATATGTGTTCTTCTTTGTAGAGAATATTGTTTTAGTGAAATCTAGTGATTTTGTCTTAGGCCTAGCTTTAGAAAGTTATTAATTACGCCTAAATTGTCGAGGTTTCAAACCTAACCTCACTTGTCGAGGTTACCTTTTTAGGGGAAAACGTTATTTTTATTTTGAAAATGTAACAATTTCCCCCCCCCTAAATATATACACAAATATATTACAAATATCAAGTAATCGTTGAAAAAAATCAAATAAATCTATTTGTATGGTGTACATTACCATTTCTGTGAAATTATTCTCTCTGTTACTCTCCGATTTTTTTTGTATTTGACAAAAAACTCTAAATGTTTTACATCTAACATTTTTTTCACTACACACCTAAATTCAATGCACTTTTCTGAATATAATGATTCATAGAAGTTGTGTATAAAATATGTTTTACTATTTTTTGTGAGTTTTTGAAAAAAAAATCATTTTACCTTTTTTCCTAAATTTTTTTTTTTTAATTTTGAAAATGTAACAACTTTATTTAATTTTTTTCTAAATATATTCACAAATATCACACAAAACGTTTGTATATCTTAGACAAAGGTGGTAAGTTATTGATTTTGGATGATACAGGTTTTCTGAAAAATGTTAACTTCATTTTTAACATCTAACATACTTACTCCAACACCGTTTCAAAAATAGACCTTTTTTTTATTACATAGATGAATTCTATGCATCTTTCCGAGAAAAATGATGTCTTATAAATTTGGTTTTGTATAAAAATAATATTTTTTATTAATTTTTAAACAAACGAAGAAAATTAACATGCGCCGCCTTTAGGGTTAAAAAATATTTAAAGCACAAACTTGGAACCTAAATTTTCTAAATAAATTTTATTGTTTGTATTTTTTTTTACTATAATAATTATTATTGTTAGCTATGAAGAATACAATGAAGTTTATAGATATTATTAAATTTATGTTCTCTTTATTTAAATTTTTCTGCACGTCTTCACGAAAAGTGCTCCAAATTTAAAGTCTATAAAAAAAATGTTCACTACTGTTGTAGATATTAAATAGTAAGTAGCTTACCAGTTCAACCGTTTGTGTCGAAGATGAGTTGATGTGTTCTTCAACTGCAGAGAAAAGGAACAATAAATATATACCTATAATTTTCAATCGAATATTTCTTTTATTTTTTGTGATTAGATTTTGCAGTCTTTATAATTTTATATGTAACTAATTACAAGGATACAAAATATCGTTCTGAGAATGTATTCGTCATAATATGAGCATTTACCTAGACTAAGAAATATTCATTATCATCTTTAAATGGTAGAACGCTGCCGTGTTTATAAATCAGACATGTTTGTTGGAATAATAAAATATAAAAAATTTAACGTTTTAATGTTTTATTGTTTCAGTTGCACCACGTAATGTAACCTACAATTACTTCATCTTGTGTACAGACTACGAAACTTATTCAATCAGCTATGCATGTGCACACATAACTTCAGAAGAGAAGTCAGGTAAACTAATAATTTTAATATTTGATGACTCAAATTTATTTTAAACATTTAATAATTCATTTGTATGTATTATACAGATTATCGTTTATTAGGCTTAGTACTTGATTTTACTCTAATACTGCATAGGCTACTTAATTTATAGGTAAATTTCTAAAATCTTTGAAAGTTAAAACACTTTGAGCTTACTTTTCTGTCTTTAAGGTGTCCATAACTTTCATATATATATATAATATATGTCATTAAATCTGAAAGCAGAAAATGTGGAAGACGAATATTTCAATCAAATAATGTTTTTAATGTATATTACAAATTTAATGGTAATAAAACGAAACGAAAATCCTTCTTTAAAAAAATGTCATCATTTACATGTTTAAATATTGTAATATAATTAAAGACAAATTTCAAATAACAATAAATAGAGTGCCTAATATATATATTTTTTAATGCAATACATTGTATTGTTTGTTTAAAATTTTGCTTTGGTAAACCTTAAAATAAAGAAATTACTTTTCAAATTGAAGAAAATATTAATATTATTCCAAAAATTTTGAGCAGAAATGTGTTGCACATCTGGAGACAAAAATAATTTTTAATTTATTTTCACTACTTCCAAATCATATCCTTTTTCTCAGTTGGCACATTGAGTAAAAGTGTTCGAAAAGGATATTTTTAAAGACAAAGACACAACGCTCTGATTTCAAGTGTAATCTAATGTCACTATTTTCGTTAATGGACTATTTTCATTGTGACCAACATAATTTTTAATGAATATCATATTTTATAGTTAGGAATATCATGAAACGATAAGCAATTACTAAAAAAAAAAAAAAAATAATAATAAAATAAATAAACTACGTAGCTATTCCAGAAAATTATAGATATTTATATTTTTATAATAATGGAAGTATATAATGATTCATTTTTTGTGTTCACAGAATATCTAAACATATTCGTAAGAGATCAGAAGAAATATCATGAAATAGTTGTTAAACCAGAGATCAAGAAATGCTTGAAAGAAGTGTTGTCAAAAAAAATATCAAATTCTGTTATCAAAGTACCATTTGACAATTGCCCAAGGACTCATTAAGATTCACTAATTAATCCCTTTGTATTTATAAATAGGATATAATTAATCATATCAAAGAAGTACATAAACACTCTTCAATATTCAACTTTATTATTCAACTTTTTTATTTTGTTTTAAATGTCCCGCCAGTTCATGGAAAACAATTATATTAATACGTAAATAAAATACTATAATATATAAATATAAGACACGAAGTTATATTATTTATGAATTAATAATGTAAATCAGAATATATCTGCTGTATTCAATGAAATGTAAATTAATAAACACTAACAAAAATACACTATGAGTTTTACATAAGGTGTATTTAAAGAATATAATTTCATTATTTATTCAAAAGAGCAAACTCAGGTTTTCATCTATAAATAATCCGAGGAAAAATACTTCCAAACTAAACCTGTGTTTATTGCTTGTATTAGATACTAAAAATACTTTCACCAGAATCTAATGTAGTCTTTTATTTAACTGAGTAACTACAGTTTAGTATTAATAGTTCCCGCTCAATGAGTTTATATAAGTCACTAACCAGGTTATTACACAAGACGTTAGTAGTTGATTTACCCTCTCGCCAGTAAGACTCACAGAATCAACTAATAAAAAACCATCGCTTTAAATATTTAGCCAGTTAACTCACAGTTCTCCATGGTATGATCATATTCTGTGAAGGTACATTTAAAGACCATACTGTCCCGTTAACCGTCACACGATTTTTCTTGCTTTCTTGCGTTTCCTTTGGTATTATAATTAGTAATTTACTCCTAGTGTGACTTAAAATAGGATATTGTACTTATGTCATAATTCGTGTTTGGTTGGTTGTCGTAGCCAGAATCACATCAACCCCTACGGCTATCTCATTATTTATGAATTTATATGCATATCTATCTCCAACCACCTCTGTGGTTAAATCTGTGGATGTTTTATAGATTTTCCGCGTGTCATAGATTCTTTGATGTACATCACAGTTATTAAAGTTTATATAATTTCTGGAATAACAAATATTCAAATTTAAGTCACAGTAAATCAAAGTTAACCACTTAAAGTATTACAAAAAAATATTCTACATAAACCACTAAATCAAAAACCATTATTAAAACTCTTTGTGAATTAAAACAGAATCATTAGAGAAGATAGTATAAAAAAGATTATAACTCTCTTTGTAATGGAAAAATGCAAAACATGCTTAATGTTAAGTTTCAATTTATAGTTGGCAAAGTTACACAACTTTCTGGTATATGTTATATGAGCAAGTCTGTTATATGTTTGCTCTTTGTAGAAAGTTTACCAAATTTTTGCAACTTTTCTGATTAAGTTTTTGGACTTGATAACGTTAATTTGTCATTAATGCCGTTATTACCATATCTCTTTAATAACATGATGTAATTTTGTTGTTAAATATTATAGCCATTAGAGTTTTTTTTTTTTTTTTTTTTTTTAATACAGTGTAATATTACTAAATTTACTTTTCTTAATACGTAAACTAAAAGGTTTTCTTTGAATATTAGTTTCATATTATATAATAATGTGCCAGTTGTATAACCTTTTCAAGTGCCAGTTATATTTTCCAAAAAAAAATCGTTTAACTATTTATTTTATATCTGAATAACGAGCATTCTTTTGTTTGTTTTTTTTTTTTCTACGTTACTGAGATAGCATAGTCAGTTATTTAATATTGTTTCAATCATACATTTTTTCCTGAACTTGAGATTTTCTCAAGTTCAGGAAAATGTAATGGTTAATTGGAAGAAACTCAGTACTAGCTACAAATAACAAACTACTGTTATATAAGCAAGTTCTCTGACCAGTATGGACGTATGGTGCTCCACTATGCGGTTGTACTAAAACATGTAACTCCAACATGATTCAGTCTTTTGAAATTAAAGTGTTGAGAACTATTGTTAACGCACCGTGGTACATAAGGAATGATAACCTTCATAATGGCCTGGGCATTGAACCGGTTACAGAAGTAATTGGGAAGTTGGCCATGAAACACCGACACAAGCTGGACCAGCATAAGAACTTGGAGATCGTGTAAAAGTAGTTACCACTAGGAGGCTGAAGAGGACGAAGCCAAGGGACCTCTCCAGCCAGTAGGAAACTATTAGTGGGACCTGCCATTGGGCTGCACCCCATAAAAAAAGAACTATTTGAAATTAGAATTGCTAGATAAGAAGTCCTCAGTTGCAACATTGTAAATTAATTTTTAAAAATACATTTTAAGGGGAAATGTATTTTATTTCGATATTAATTTCATTAAAGATAAGCAAGTCTGAGTGTTTCATTTTTTTTCTCTTTAAACTAATAATATTTCAAACAATTGGACAGAATTGTTTTCATCAACAAAGGTTTTTAATTGATTTAGAAAGTTTAATAAGGTTAGCTGTGTAACGTCCTTCTTAAATTCGTTACAGATTAAATTTTTAAAAGTTCAGATTAAATATTTATAGCCGGTCCGTTACGTGCTGGCCCCTGGCGTATAAACTCTGAAGGCAGCCTCACGTGATTCCACCGTGAACTTAGCCTGAGGCGAGATAGCATTGAGGTAGGCTCTGTCTAGATATAACGGGACTGAAGTTCAGTTCACCTTCAATGCACGTACCAAAGTTATCAAATAATAAAAGGTTCTAAACTCCGTTTAAAAAAGATTAAAATTTTTTTTTTTAAAAGGCGTGCGAAAACTCATTTTGTGTTAAATTGAATACGTGAACGAGTTAAGTTTCAATGAAGTGCCTAGTTATTACTATCAATCACATCTGACCATCACAAACGTTCCATTCTACCAAAACCAGGTAATTCAAAATTTTCAGTTTAAACCATATTAAGTTAACCATGTTAAAAAAATATGTATTTCTATTTTATAAATGTAAAATTTTGAAATCTGTTTTCAATCATAATTAAACCTTAAGTTGTCTGTAAATTCTTTTAGAGTATAAATTTATATAATCTTTTGAAAGAATAAAACAAAGCTTTATTTTAGTAATTATAAAATCAAATCATCAATTAATGAATCGTTAAATTTAATTACAATTAATTAATTTAGAATTTTCTGTAAATTGTACCAGCTTAACCTCAAACAATCTTTAAAAAAGAAATGCTTCTTTTTTATCTTTAATAAAGTAAAGTTATTTAGTAATTTGTTTGAATATATATAGCATTTTGTCTTTAAAGAAATTGCCTTTTTTAAAAAAAAATAAAACTTAATTACAGAAAATATGTTGCTCATAAACCTGCAACAGAAATGTTTAAACCAGTCTAGAAATGTCTGTTCTTTCTTTAATTGGTGCATGTATTTCTGCAGCTATACAGCTGGTCCGAGCATGCTGTAATAAAAAACTAAGTTCCGCCAGTAAATTTCAAGTCCATGCAATAAAACCTGAAGACTTCCTTTAAGTTATGTAAAAAGGACCAAGTGAAAACTAATGAACAATTTAAGCTGTGAATTTAATCTAGTGAGAAATAAATTTAAACTGCATTTGGGGAACAATATTTGAATGTTTGTTGACCTAGACATGGTTTTTTTTATATGTGGATAAAATGCAAAATAAAATAATACGGATGGGATACGCATGCACCTATTATATAATTTCAAAACTAAATTTTGTAACATTTCATACTTTAACGAATTGTCTTTTTCTTTTTAATTTACTTAGTAATTAATTGTATTGGGGGGGGGGGGTGATTAAAAAAATATCTAAATTTTTTTGGGGCGCATAAATAATATTAAATTTCTATATATATAGTGTCAATTGTTACCTTGCAGATTGTTCTATTTATTTAATTAAATAAGAAAGAACTACTAATGTATGTTACATGTCATTTTTATGTAAATGGTTAACTCAATTTTCACTAAAGGTTAAATAAATCACAGGTCAATTGAAATTCTACATTTTCTCATTCAAGCATGTTGCCATACCTGGTTTCAGAATCAACCTTTTAAGGATCTCATCCTTAAATTCTTAAAAATGGTGACAGATGTTATGAAACTCGTTTAAATAAGATAAGCTTCCAATCTGTAATTTAGGAGGTAGCTGCAATTACGATTACAGAAGAGCGAGAAAAAAGTAATGTTTTCTCTTGTAACTAAATTTATCCTCATCTATTTTTCATACAATAACATAAATTGAATGGAAGGTTTACAGTAAAACTAAAGGCATACAACACCTAACTTCCTGTCTCTGCCTTTTGATAACTTGTTTTTCTCTAAAGGGTAAAACAATTTACTTTAACTGATACTTGTTGAAATATTCTCACGATTCAAAATGGCTTGTAATTAAAGCTCCAAAAATATCAAATAGGTAGTTAAAATTATTTGAAATAACGATTGGTTATGTTAATGAGCAAATATTTCAGTAATTGGAACGTCCAGGCCTTACAATTAATGAAGGAAAATGTAATTGTTTGAGAGCGACAATAGATCTGTAGAGCCGATGTTTTGAATATCTTTTGATATACTGTTTTAGAGTGTCGGTGGTTTTTTATAGCTTGTACACAATCTTAATCAGGACAATATAATAATACTAAAAATTAACAAAAGTAGTGTTATAGTTGGAATCACGGCGTATATAACTACTATATCCATAATGTGATGAAATTCAAACTACTTTTTTGGTCAACAAAATGCAAAATATATAAAACTATGACTACGACGGTTGTAACATATTAATATGCAGGTTTATAATAATGACAAATCTCTTTAAATCATATGAGAATTTTTGTAAGGAAGATAATGGCAATGATGCATTTGTCATTGTGTTAGAGAGGGGGTAGAGGACATTAATGAATTGGGATGTAAATTATGCATAAAATAGTGATAATAATGTACGTTTAGTAAAGTGAAGATAAAATATTTTGTTTGTTGTGTGTGAAGAGAAATGTCTCTGAAATGTAGTGGTAATGTTCGGTCAAGAAATGCAGGGCTCAAGTAAGAATGACAGACCTAAGCGGCGCTTGGTTCATAATATAAAAGCTGCTTTGAAGAACATGTGGATACCAAACGGAAAAGTGACTCATAGAGATGGAGATTGTGGTAAATAGAGGAGGAAACCAAAAGTCACAACAACCTTTGTAATTTTATTAGAGTTTCAGACTACAATTTCGTAATTGACTACAAAACCTTAAGATTGTCAGTTCTCCTAATAAATAAAATCTTGAAAGTAAAAGTTTTCGTGATCCCAAACTTGGTTAACTTAACCATGTTGTAGTCAATTATAATAACTTTATTTATTTATAACTCAGTTTTTTTCTTGTATAATTTTTATGACAAAGTCGACTGCGCTATATATAGCGTAAGATATTTTTATATAATAAATAAAAATTATCTCGATACCTATTTAATCTGAAAATTGCTCTGATAATCTTTGCTTTTTGTATGAAAATATCTGTATAGATTTCAATATTTTCTGAATCAAATTTAAACTAGAGAAGGAGCTTTGTCTATCTTAGAAAAGGCTTTATATTTAGCTGCTGAATTTCTGAAATCTGTTCTGAAATTCTATGCTAATTGTCTTAATAATATCTATGTAAATTTAATGTTTTTTCCAAAACATATACAGGCTGAATAAAACACAAAACACATTTTTCGTTAAAACCTTACATTTTCAATAGTGTTCTAAGTTTAAAAAAGTGATAAACTTAACACACACACATATATATATATATATATATATATATATATATATATATATATATATATATATATATATATAATATATATAAGCTGTTATTTATATTATCCCATTATTATAAAATTAAATTCAAAACTTTTAAAGCACAATATCTCCAATTCCTCTCCCTTAGGTAATTGATAACATTTAGGACACATTTTAATTACAAATTAATTAACATACACGTATTTAAGGATATAACACTAACTGTTTTAAAAAGAGCAGTTTAAAGACAAATAATGCTTTAGGAGTGAGAGGGCAATTGTTTGTTAAACCTACTGTTATTCTATCATACACCTATAACTAATAGTTCTGAGGGGAGTCTTTTAGAGTATTTGAGGTTTAGGGGTAGTTTTAAAACTCCGGAATTGTTAAAAGAGAAGGTCAAATTAAGAAAAATAAAACACCATAATATAAACAGTAAATGTGGAAACTAAACAGGATTATTCCAAAGATATTAAAAGTAATATCTAGAAACCATTGTAAATGTTTTCGATAAAACGTTAATCTTCCGCAATTTCAAGTTTATTACAAAGTTTCTAAACTAAAATGCAATTCATGGTTTTTCGTTGTATATAAATACATATAAAGTATCAACCAGAAAAGATACTAATCTCCTCCATTTGTTTAATCGAGTTCACGGTGTGGTAATTATTGCTTTTAAAATCAGAAATTTGACAATGTTGCTTCATAATTTATCTTAGTTCTGTTTCATTTGTGGTAATTCAATAAACACAATTGTGGAGCTTGGAACACATATTTATTATAACTTAAGTTATACACCAAAACTAGCTTAGCTATATGCCAAGTAGCGTCCATTACTCACTGTCTAGCTCAGAGCACATTGTCAAGATCAGCGTTGCCAAATGTCTTACAGTGTTGTCACATTTAGTACAACATCATACTATATGTTACATCTCCCTTTTTATAATAAATTTACAAAATTTTAAATTACACTACAAACTAATAACAATGTGGCTTATTCACGAATATAACTTAACGGCAAAACTAAAGAACAATATTGCTTACTCAGCACAAACATAATCATTAATTTACACAATTTAAACAGCAAAAACTAAAGAACAATATTGCTTACTCAGCACAAACATAATCATTAAATTTACACAATTTAAACAGCAAAACTAAAGAACAATATTGCTTACTCAGCACAAACATAATCATTAAATTTACAAGGCCGGTGTATAACCCTACCATACCTTGTTTTCTTAGGAAGTTGGTCATCGTTAAACTTTGGCTTATCATTCTTACTGGGACTCTGTACTCTAGTATTAGTTATATGATTTTCTAGGTCTAGATTTAAATCTCTAGAGATAAAGTCAGCTTTGTTTAATGATTTTTTCAAAAAATAAGAATTCCTTCTAAAAATGTTATTATCTTGATCTCTTACAATATAAGATCTAGGTGCCTCATGTTTAGCAATGATCTCTCCCGGAACCCAATGTTTATCTTTTCTTACAGTAACATAATCATTTATTTTAAATTCTTCTCTATGTTTGGCATTTTTATTATAATACCTACTACCTTTGTCTTGTTTTCTTTTTAACATTTTTTTAACTCCATGATTTAATTTTGGTTTTAGTAATGACCTAGACAATGGAACACTTGATCTAATTAGCCTATTAAATAACAACTCACCTGGTGACAAATTAAGTCCAATAAGAGGAGTAGCTCTGTATTCCAGCATATAATCATTAATATCACCCTCACATTCGTCACATTTTTTAAGCATGGTTTTACAAATACCAACAGCTTTTTCTGCTAATCCGTTTGATTTCGGATAATTTGGACTAGATGTTATAACATTAAAACACCAATCTTTAGCAAAATTTTTAAATTCTAATGAATTAAATGGAACATTGTCTGATACTAATTTATTAGGTATTCCATAAATACTGAATATCTGTTTTAATGCTTTAATTACACAATTTGCAGTTTTATTTTGTAATTCTCTAAGTTCAATCCAATTACTATAGTAATCAACTAAAACTAGATAATCTTTCCTTGCAAAATGCATAATATCAATACCTACATTTTGAAATGGCAATTCTGGTATTTCATGAGGGATAAGAATTTCTTTGGTATTTGCTCTTGCAAATTTCTCACAAACTTTACATTTAGAAATAAATTCCTCTATATCTCTTGAAACACCAGGCCAATAAATGACTTTACGAGCTCTTGCCTTAGTTTTTTCTATTCCAAAATGAGCTTTATGTAACTTAAATAATATTTTAGACCTTAGAATTAATGGTACAACAATTTTATGTCCAAGAAACACAAGATTTTCCTTATAATACAAATCATTTCTTAGTTTCCAATAAGGTTTAACAGAAGGATTTAACATAGAATTTTGAGTAACCCAATTTTCCTTTATCTGATAAATAAGAGACTGTAATGTTTCATCTTTAAAAGTCTCTTTTTTGAGTGCATATAAAAAATCATTAGAAACTGGCAAATCCAGACCTAATGTATGTACAACTTCTAACATTGATGGATCATCTTTAACTTTATCTTTAATATAAGATCTAGATAACAAATCAGATATATACATTTCCTTTCCTGGTAAATATTCAATACAGAAATCATACTTTAAGAGTTTAAGTTTCATACGTTGTAATCTTGATGTTACCTTACTAATATCTTTTTCCTTTATGGCTATCAACGGTTTGTGATCACTAACTACTTTAACCTTACGACCATAAACATATTGATGGAATTTTTGAAAACCGAAACAAATAGCAAGCATTTCTTTTTCTATCTGAGCATATCTGGTCTCGCTATCAGTTAAACTTCTTGAACAGAAACTAATTGGTCTGCCTTCTTGTAAAAGACACCCACCTAAACCTGACTGACTTGCATCAGTTTGTATTACTATTTCTTTATTTGGGTCAAAAATGCCCAAAGTTGGAAGATTACTTATTACTTGCTTAAGTTTAAAAAAAGAATTATCATGATCTTTAGACCATACAAACTCATTATCCTTTTTAATTAAGTCCCTCAATAACGCCAATTGTTCTGACAGGTTAGGTATAAATTTTATTAGGTAGTTTACCATTCCTAAAATTCTCAGTAATTCTTTCTTATTATTTGGTGGTTTTAATTCTAATATTGCTTTAACTTGATTTGGGTCAGCTTTGATGCCATTACTAGATATTACTTGACCTACATATTTAACTTCGTTTACTTTATACTGTAATTTATCTGAATTAAATTTTACATTGTACTCTCTAGCTCTATCCAAGAACTTCTTCATTAATATGTCATGTTCTTGTTCATCTTTACCTGCTATTATACAATCATCAAAATATATACCTATTCCTAAATCTGAGAAAATTTTTTCATTCATTTTTTGAAACACTTCAGGACTAGTTTTAAGTCCGAAGGGCAATCTTTTAAAACGGTACTTCCCAAATGGAGTAATAAAAGTGCAAAGTTTACTACTTTTCTCATCTAATTCAATTTGAAAAAAACCTTCTTTCATATCAACAACACTAAACACTTTCTTACCCCTAGCTTTTGAGGCTAATTCCTCAACTGTAGGAATTGGATATTGTTCTGTACACAGATATTTATTTAAATGACATGGGTCTAGACAAACTCTTAATTTTTTATTACTCTTTTCAACAATAACAATATTACTTATCCACTCAGTTGGTTCGTCTACCTTAGCAATAATATCATTATTTTCCATTGTTTTTAACTCCTCTTTTAACCTATCTTTTATTGAATCTGACACCCTTCTATTAGAACATGCAACTGGTACTGCATTTTTACTTAGAACTAGTTTATATTTAAAAGGAATTTTACCAGTGCCCGTGAATAGATCCCTATTTTTAAAAACAAATTCCTTGTCATTTTGGTAAGTACTTAACAAATCAACTCGTTTAATGAGATTCAAATGTTTACAAGTATTAAGACCTAGGATGGGTTTACTTTTAGAATCTACCACAAAGAATTTTATTTTAAATATTTTGTCCTTAACAACACAATTAAGAACAACATAGCCTAAAATTTTGATTCTGTTATTATCATAAGAGATTATAGATTTTTCTGTTTTATACAAAGTGTTTTGATTATTAATTTTATTGAAATGAGTAAGTGGCAAAACATTGCATTCAGCACCTGAATCCAATTTAAAGAGTATTTCATGATTATTAATCATAACAGACTGAACCCATTCTTTTACATTTGTAGGCTCTGCATTTATGCCTATCTTTTGTAACCTGATTCCATCCAAAACAAAATCATCATCTGTGTTTAATTCATGTACTTGCTTTGGTTTATTTCTATAGTTATTATTTCTAGGTGTAGGCCTCTTCATATTTCTATTTTTATTCTTACAACCTACCACGTAATGGTTTAAACCATTACAATAATTACATGTTTTACCATAGGCAGGACACTTGCCTCTTGAATGTTTAGTACCACACTTAAAACACTGGTATACATCATTTTTGCATACACTTTTCTTTTTAGCACTTAGACTTTTCACTTTACTTGAACTCACAACACTATTAACATTCAAAACTTCCTTAATGCCTTTTGTTTGAACTCTGCTAGCTTCAGCTGCTCGACACTGTACTTCTGCTGTTGTTAGTGTTAGATCAGAGATGCGAAGTAGTCTTTCTGTTAGTGTGGAATCCCTTATACCAACTACTATTCTATCACGAACTAGCGATTCTTCTTGATCCCCAAAGTTACAGATTCTTGCAAGTAGTTTCAAGTCAGTTACAAAATGGTCGAAATCTTCATTTTCTTCCTGCTTTCTTGAAAAAAATTTGTATCTGTCATAAGTTTCGTTTTTATGAGGTTCACAATAGTTTTCAAATGCCTCCACTACTTTACTATAATTTTCCTTGTCTTTTTCCCCAAGGTTAAACGTGTTAAAGATATTTAAAGCTTCTTCACCGGCAATATTAAGAAATATCGCAACTTTTATATTATCAGGTTTATTATTCAGACCTGACGCTAACATATATATATATCAAAAGATTGAAGAAACTTTTTGTAATTGTCTCTTACGTTGTGATCAAACACTATGGCTTTAGGAGGTTTAAAATTTCCAGACGCCATTGTATTACAAAAAGCTCGTGGTTTTTATAACCTTTACTTTTCTTACAGTCAAATTTGTTTTGAATTATTATTACTGATCACACCCATAATTTGACACACACACCTGACACCATGTTTCATTTGTGGTAATTCAATAAACACAATTGTGGAGCTTGGAACACATATTTATTATAACTTAGGTTATACACCAAAACTAGCTTAGCTATATGCCAAGTAGCGTCCATTACTCACTGTCTAGCTCAGAGCACATTGTCAAGATCAGCGTTGCCAAATGTCTTACAGTGTTGTCACATTTAGTACAACATCATACTATATGTTACAAGTTCTGTTTCAAAATCTTAACTTTTGAAACCCAAATAAGTTCAACCCAAAACCACGCACACATCTAGGGTGATTTCTACCTACTAGATCATCAAAGGGCTCAAATCTGAGGGTGATTTTATCCAAGGGCTCAAATCAGCCAATAAAACCTGATTTTATGAAATCCCAGTTATTACACAGCTTGATTTAGAACACTAGAGTGTATCTAACAATCGATTATTTTATTATCATCACTTATCACATAGAAGAATAAATAAATAATTATGAAGTGGAAAATAACAATGAGATTTGAACTTTAATGTAATAGCAGATATTTCTTGTTGAAACTCCATATTCAAGGATAAAATAAAGCAAAAGCTTAAAGTTTCAAATAAACTCATTTAATGTAGCTCATTTATACTAATAAATATTTGAAACTTTAAGCTTTTGCTTTATTTTATCCTTGAATGAGATTTGAGTTCAACATCATAAAATTGCCAGCAACTTTCAAATAGCAAGAATAGAAGCTTTCATCTGGTAAAACGTACATATTTATTTTACTTTAACTACGGTGATGTCAAGATCACGATGTTGAACATAAGACATTGTAAAAATTATTAAGCTTAGAAATTAAGGCTATACCTCTCAAACAAAATCAATGCATACATATTAAATCTCAAGAAATCGGTCTCCCAACATTGTAAATTTGTATTGCAAATTAAAAATATATACTATGCCATAACATCAACATCTCTGGTGGAATACGATATTTTTCTTCATCAAAACAAAAAAAGTCATGTGAACATATGGAATAATAATTAGAATTGAGCAATAAAAAAAAACAAAAACTAAAATTATTGAGATAAAGTAAAGGGTGTAAAATAAAGAACGACGTGGTGATTTAGACCGACACAACTAAATTATAAACATTACAATAAAATGTAATGTGAACATTTATTAAAATCAAAAGCTTTAAAAAGGAAACATGAACTATTATAGTTAACTGTCTATGTTTGTGATTTTAATAATTAAGTGATAATTAAAATACAATATATATTTTTTTAAATTGTAGTTTAATTTACTCTATTTTTTTAAAGGTGTATTAAAAGAAGGAATATAAAATTTCAATACGAGAACTGTTATTATTATCCATTTAAATTGTGTGTTTTAGAAGATAATTGAGTATAGTAAAGTAAAAGGACATATTAGATTCATTAGGATTACTAATAAATATAAGCACAATTTATGAAAAACACATTATACTTCAGTGTTTTAGATTTTTATAGAAGTGTAGTTTAAAAAATAATAAAATATTTTACAAAATATGTATTATTAAAATATATATATATATATATATATATATATATATAATACGAGAACTATAAATATGTATTTAAGTTGTGATTTTTTTTTTAAATCTTGAGTGTTGTAAAAATACAACATATTAAACTCATTAAGTGGACCAATCTCCTAAGTTTTGAGAGTTTAAGTAAAACAAGATCTATTGGTTGCCACTTAAAATGTCTGACAGAATTCAGCGTTTGGCTAATATGCGATGGTAGCGCAGGTGTATGCACACACACACACACACACATATATATTATGTATATATATATATTATGTAATATATGTATTATAGATATATATATATATATATCTTAATATAAATACTTATATGGCTTTAAATATGGTGGTGTGCGCTGTTTCGAACTCATTGTCTTGTGAACAATGACTGTAATCTTTCTTATACTACTGCGGTGCATCCCTAATAGCGGCGTGGTGGAAAAGGCTAAACAGACTTGGTTTATAGGTAAATCTGCAACCTAGTATGCGGCAACCCGCAATACTAAGAAACCCAATGAACTACTGCACCAAGGATAGAAGGGGCCAAACGGGTTTTCCAAGGTGTGAATTTTAAAGGAATAGATGTTGTTTAACTTCAATATAGTTAGCCCGGGCGGGATGTTTATGATATCTCAAAAAGACAATATTTTTTAGAGTGATAGCAACTATATGAATAACAAAAATTATATATTTGTGTTAAAAATACTTCTTAATTTTATGAAACTATAGGCCTACTTAAATCTAAATGTATTTCGGTTATTATTTATTATTATTAAAAAATGTATATAAATGTGCGCGTATTTGATTAGTTTCATAACAATTGTTGTAGTTAGATTGTATTTAATAAAAGGAGAAAAGGAAACAGGAATTTCATTTACATAACTAAAGATTTAGTTTAAAAAACTCAAATTTATCTCCGTATTTTATGATGCCATGTTCAATTGGTAATACCTAAAGCACAGCTAAGCAGGAGAATTATTTCAAGGTTTCATAACATTTATATGTTATAAAATCATTAAAACACTGATTTGTAAAATGCTTACAGAACCAACAAGATCTACAATATTATACATAAAATAATAAATGTTTTACTAAAACATGGTAAAATGTGAATACTACAACCAGATAAAGGTAACCACTTCAATAATTAAATTTTAAAACTAAACTCAAACAATAAGATTTATTTCATATTTAGTAGTAGATATAAGCCACAACCTAGAGCTTAAATGAGAATTTTAATGAAATGTTAATAGATGAACTGTCACATTATGTTCACGCTATCCCCAAAAATTGATTAAAATTTTTAGATGAAATATTGTTTTGTTTTAATACCATTTTACAAAAAAAGCACAGGTTATTGGCCGAATAAACTAATGTTTGTAATAGAACCAAACCACCGTTTCGATCTCATAATAAATTGAAGAAAACAGAAACTGCTTTATTAGATAACAATTCGTAGACACACAAAATATGAAATTTAAAAAAAAAAGCTCAAAATAAACATAGATTGTATTGTAGTATAAATAGAATTAAAATATAGAAGTGAAAATATAAGCCAGGTGACGAGGTTTTATTTTTAATAACAAAAATTTTTTTTAATTTTGACATGAGATACACTGGCCATTACAATGTAATCATATAAAACTGTATTACTGAAGTGAATAATAAAAATTTTAAAAAAAACATACATTTAAAAAACAACGTTATAAATTATTATTTGTAATAAACTAAAATAGCATAAATTTATAAACTTCTCCAGACATTAAAATACGATCAAATAACATGAAACAATATATTTTAATAATTCAATAATTTTGCGAGTAATATTAATAAAAATATCAAGAGCAATCTGAAGAAACAAATAAGAGGATGAAATACTTTGCGGGGTAACTCTATCACGGAACACACAAGAAGCAGTTTTATATGACCCAGTATATAGAACGCACGTGGTTAAAGTATACAAGAAACACACACTTGTTATATACTTTACCTGAAACTATTACAAATTAATTTAAATTTTCTCACAACATTTTAAGTTGTTTCGAAGTGACAAAAAGTGAAGGGAAATGAGTTGCTATACAAAAATAATGGGCCTAGAATTAAAATTATTCAAAAATTGAAATGTATTAAAAGATATCATAATAGGTGGTCGGCCCAATAAAACAGAAGAATTAGTTAATGATGTAAAACAAAGTAAAACTTTTTATAGGTAATAAGAGGCAGAAGTAGATAAAACCTGGGCCTTTAAAAACAAAAACTAAAATCCCTAGACAACATAAAACTCTAAGTAGTTATTTAACTGTTAAAATGCCAACCTGATAAAACTTAAGTATAATTAAAGATAAAAACCAAAGCAACTGATTCATAATATTTTTAAAAAAAGGGGGGGGGAAAGGCGATTGGACAAATAAAATATGAAGATAAAATTAAAAACTGAAAAAGAAAACAATATCAATAATCGGAATTAACATCCAATTTCAATGCGTTATAAAGTGGTCAAAACACCAATATCATAAAACCTAGACCAGTAGGATATAAACTAATAATAAACTCTTTACTGCGTAAATACAAATGAGTAAAAAGTTTGTTCAATTAAACAGAAAGCTAGGCAAATAATAATATGCTGAGACGAATTAATATACAATATTCCAAGAAGTTTTCAAAAAAAGAAATTGCAATTAATGATATATTTTAAGATAACTATTATTTTTAGAATGTGCCTAAATAATAAATGTATTTTTAGGTGTTAAATTATGTTGATAATATAAATTTACTAAGCTAGATATGTATATTATATATTATTACGATGTTTGTTTTTAAACTTGGGTTAGTAAAACTAGAGGGACATATTAAAGACGTTAATAGGACTAATAATAATTTTTTTTTAATGTAAATCACAACTTAAGAAATATATATATATTACATTGTCTAATTTCAAAATAGTTAGCCGCGGTGGGATCTATATGATATCTAAATAAAGGCAACAGTTTTATGAGAGATAACAACTCTATGTTTAACAACAATTATATATTTATTTTAAACTAAATTTTATAAAATTCTATTATTATAAATTTCAAATATAAAACTTACTTTTTTTATTAGTTAATATAATTATAATTTATATATTTGTGTTTTGAGCTTGAGTGAATGTTCTAATTACTTTGTAAATAATAAAGGGGGTTAAGGATACAGGAATTTTACTTTACGTAATTAATATTAAATTTAAAAACTAAAAAAATGTTCTCTGTCTTTATTACCCTTTATTCAATTGGCAAAACCTAAATCACTGCTAATTATTAATAATTACATTAAAATTTTTCATAACATTTTAAACGTTATAAAATTATACAAAATCTTGATGAGCTAAGGTAAGCACTACAGAATCTATAATGTTTTAAAAATTATTTTAAAAATATATACATATTCCACTAAAACATGGAAACATCCAAATACAATAACCAGATAGAGGTACATACTTCAAGAATGAAGTAATAAGAGTCTTAACTCAAACAATTGTAATTAATAAATTATTAGCAGTTGCAATACCCCCCCCCCCCCCCCCCAATACATGGCTTACAGAACGTGTCAATGGAATAACAGTACATATTTTATCACAATATGTTAGAGATTTGTAAATAAAATATTGTTTTGCTATAATTGTACGGTACAAAAAATCACAGGTTATACACAAAATAAGGTAACAATTACTTTTGAAACAAACAGTCCTTAAGCCCTGGTAAAAATACAAAAAAAAAACGCAAACCATTTTATTTTGATGAGTTAGCAATTAAAAATAAGATAATTTACAACGGAAACCAATAATACCTGTTCCACGTATAAAACTGTATCACTGAAGAGATTTAAAAAAATAAATATTAAATATAAAAAACAATAGTATAATTGATAGTGATTTGACAATTTAAATAAAAATAACGTAGATTTATAAGCTCTTTATGACATTAGGACAAGTTCAAATATCTTAAAACTGGAAAGAATATAATTTAACACATAACTAATCTCGTGAGAACTGATATCACAAGCATCTTCAAGACATCTAATTGGCGGATCAATAACTTCGCGGAGAAAACATATCAAGGGTCATACAAAAATATACTTTTCATGACGCAGCATATGTCATAAAATGGACATGGTTAAAAGTAAAAAAGTGACACCCACTTCATACATACCTTACCTGATATTATTACAACGAATTTAGTATTTCTGCTAACAAAAATTATTACTCTCCTCCTTTAAACAGATCTGGCAACTTGACGGAAAAGTATAACATACTTGTTATTTAATTTAACCTGGCTAAAGGAGAAGCCGTCATAGAGTTCACCGAACATGATATTGTGTAGTATCGGTTTATTGCTAGTAGAATATTATTATTTTGAAAAGAGAATTGATTTTTGGACCACATCTTAGTATAAAGAAACATTGTATTGTTGAATATTCGGTGACCGTGATTTTCATAAATCTGGTTTTAAATCACATTCTAATATACGCTTTAAATATTAAACACTTTAATTTCATGCATAATCTTTTCAGAAGTTAAAAGGGCATTATCATTCCCAAAAACTATTCAACGCCTCTTTACAAGACAGACAGTTCTTACAAGTGGCTATTCTGAAATTGTAGTATGTTATCTAATCGAGAAAACTTTAACTAATTTGTGTGAACGCTTTTATTTTAACTAATGTATGATTACTGATTAAAGTTTCCAATAAAACAAATGAGAAAACATGGACTCCTGGAAAGAACACATCAACGGACGGGAGGACGCTCCAGCAGTGATATTGAGTCCCTTGTAGTGATTTACATTAGACCGGAAATGGAGTTTCGTGACAAATTCAATATAGATGTGACTTTCCTGGAAATTACTATGTGAGTATTTTAAAAAAATAGTAAAATGTATATAATGTAAAATAATCTTTTACGATAATCCTCATTCTTGTAGCTTTCAGCCTTAAACATTATACAATAATTTAAAACAATAGTGTAGAAGGTCTTGTTGGTTATTGAGAAGAGGAGTTTGACCATGAGTCGGGAATAAGAGCCATAGCTTGACCTGTCACGAACTTATAAATATATAGTAAAGAGGGAGGCTTTCAAAACTCGGGCAAATGCCACTAATCTTCAATACCAAATTAACCTTCAAAAGTATCAGCAATCACAACCTCCAAGTTCTCTAGGTAAATGTCTTATTTATTAATGTTTCTATGAATTTTTAATTATTTTATGTGTGTTTAGTTATTTACCTTTAAATGCTTCAACCTTTAGTTTTTTAAAAATTTTAAACCCTTATATTCTCGGGGGCACACTTTGTTTCAAACGACTCTTTCAAGAGACAAAGTTCCACATTGTCATAGAAGATTGATTAATTTATTTTTAAGACTTTTTTTTCAATGCTGTGATCAGAATCTTCTCTTGGTTGATAAGCTCAAACGATACCTCTTCTCTTAGTCTTTAGTTCCTTACTATCAATGAGAATGTGACTGACAGTCTCATCTGACTCTTTGTATAGCCCTACATGTCGTCTTTCACAATAATGCCCATTTTCAGCAGGTGATTTCTTAAAACGCCGTGTCTAACAAAAAGCCTAGGTTACATGTGTAAGACTTCCTCGACTCAAACCTAGCAGCCATTTTGTGAGTACAACATTTGTGCTCTCACAGGTCTTTGGCTCATGATTGTCCAGAGTAGGTCTGCAGTGATGACATAGTCTTACTCTCTGGACCATGCATAGGCGCTCGAGATTGACATTAAGTGACATATTACATCATACGTAATTATACTAGACACTTCGATTTTTTATAACGAAAAACAAAGAAAATGTTCGATAAAATATATGTTAATTAACACAGTATAATTACACAAGGTAATGTCATTGTAATTTCTCGCATACTTGAAGTACTAAGTCCAACAAATCTCTGAATAAATACTTATTGCTTAATTTAATACTTTTTGAACTGTTAGTTCCTTAAATGGAACGAGGCAGATTTATGGAAATATGAATTATTTAGTTTTGAAAGATAAATTGCACAGATGATAACTGTAACAAGTGAATTTCGTTTGAAGCAAAAGTTGAGAAATTTTAGTTTTCCATGCGCAGTAAAATTTATCTATAAAGATATGACTCAGTCGAGCTTTAATTGCCATTCTGTCAACAACTCTAGGACTGTATCATTAATAGTCAACTGTAAAAATATTTTTCAACATTCTTTTTTGTTTAGAATCCTTGATTTTTTAATATATATTATAATATTATTTTGGCATTTCTACCTACTGTAATGTCAAATTACTTTTTCACTTAATTACATATTGCGTTTCGACATTTCTGGATGCCGTTTTCATAGTTATCATTAATCCATATTTTTTAGATGTCGTTATTTGAAAGTGCCTTACTACATCTATAAAAGAAGGAATAAAAATAAATCTGAAGATGGTGCCACGAATTGTCGAAACGAGTAAGATAATTAAGTGAAAAGGATCGTGACAGTACAATAAATAGAAATACTACGATATTATTATGTTGAATGTTTGATTAAATTTAACAATTAATTGTTTTATGGGGAATTTTATTATTTTAATTTTTCGTTTTTTTGTCGCTTTTATAGCCTAGTATTATATAATTGGTTGATAATACATATTTATATTAAGAGTAACTCAGTCAGTTTATAATCATTTAAAATTATTCTTAAATGCATAATACATGTTTTTCTTTAAGTTGAATAAGAATAATATAGGTACGTGTTGTTTCAACATTTTATGTTGTTTAATTTTTTTCTTTTCTTTTTATTAATATTTTTAATTGGTACTCCTTTAATTGTTATTACCATCAGAATAGAAGAACATACATAATATACATACACGATAATAATGTATATATCATTTCTTCCCCCTCACGTAAACGTTAAAGTGTCATTAAGTCAAGACAGAGAGAGGTTGTTATTTAATTTTAGGCTTTTTGGTGAAAATATTGGTGCAATGCTTTGTTTCATTTGTTTATTACCCTACTTATATATTTAGTTCCAATCAAAGACTTTTTAAAATAACAATTACAAATTCAAAACAAAATGTTTTATATTATGAAAACTAAAGTATTGAATTTAAGTTCACATTAACTAAATACGTAATTTATCAGATTGAATTGAACATTTTTGAAATTTACATATAAAAACACAACGCCTCTCAGTTTCGTCAGCTAATAACCCAAGAATCACAGATTATTATGCAGTTTTCTTACGTCAGATTAATTTAAGTTGAACTAAAATGGCTCAATGTTTCCTAAATGAAAACAATATTTGTCTACACATAACAATAAAATTGTTCCTCCTATCATATTAATGTTATTATTTTTAGAAACAAGTTATATTTGATCAGCCACACAGTTATTATGTAATGTATATGCTAATCCTTAATAACATTTTATGTAAATCATTTCAGTAGTTCCTAAGTTATAAAAATGTTTCTCCTAAAATAGAAAATTAGAAATTTGCCACACAACCTAAAATTGTACGCTTATAATCCAAAAGTGTACACTACTTAAGGAAAGAAGACGAAAAGCAGCTGTTGTTTGTAAGATAATGAAGAGAGATTATAAAAAATATTTTAAACGAAGCCTAGAGTTTCCATTGTCTACGAAGATATTGAAACAAAATATGTAAAATTGAGAGATACACAAAATTGTCACAATTCCGCTGTAAATTATTGTGACGGACGGCTGTGTTTACCACTCGTATCTATAAGATTACTTATAAATATGTGGTATTCTATTATCTTTGTTTAGAGGCCGACATACTTTGTACTTTGGTTTAGAAAGATAGAGGAACAATGCCTCATATGTACATATTTGAAACATAATTAGTGTCACTTCCATCTAGTCCTTGGGTAAATCTAGTAAGTAATATTTTATATTTGAATATTCGATCGAGTAATAAAGCTATATATTACATGCTACATGCTTTGACAACAATTAAATAATGTGTATTATTATTATTTAACAACAAATTAAATATAGATTTAACTTAATTTATCGGGTTGGGACCCAATACCATCAAATAAGAACCAATCATAATTTACACTTTACGTTCGTAAAAATCATGTTCATAAAAAATGTACGTGTGTTTGTGGGGGGGGGTCCGTGTTTTTGTAGCAATTGCAAATTTTGTCCGAAATATCTAAAATTTAGTATACATAGTTTTGATAGCTTTTCACGAAGTATAAGTAAAGGTATATCATTTTTACAAAGATATTGTATGTTCTTCTGTACAGCCCAAACAAATGTTATTCTTAGAATTATAACTCTCCGTCATTTATTGTCAGTTTTATTGTGCAGTAAAATATAATAAACCGATTTTTATATGATTTACAATGTGTTTATATATTTGAATTCAAAAAGTGTGTTTTTTACCTTCTCCAGTTTTGATTACATTTAGTAATAGAGCATTTTTATCTTGTCTTGAAACTTTTTGCTTTTTGAAATACATTAGATGGTAGCTGCCATGAGACCAATGATATTATCTCAAATATTTTTATATTTTTTTTTTTATAATATACCTGCCATTACCGATTTGTTTCAAATTGTTGTAAATTGTAAATGTAAATTATTAAAACAGTTGTGCCAAATGTTAGAAAATTATGGATAAAGGAAAAATGGCAGCAAACTTAACTCTAACCGTCGTATTTCAGTCAAATACTATATCCATATCTCTTTCTATTTACTAATAACTTAAAAAGGGTCGCGTTGGTTTAAATTTATGGTTTCCCCTCATATATATATATATATATATATATATATATATATATATATATATATATATAAAAGTGTGAATACAATTTAGTTTATATAAAGCAGGTATAATAATTTTGGTGTTGTAGATAGGTGTGCAATTGCTTTTGTACAGCTTATTTATATTTAATTAGGTGATAAAGTAAAATAGTAATACTTCGGGTTTAGTTTAAAATGGTGAATTACTTATGACATGATAATCCGATAGCATTGCGTATAGCTTTAACATATTCATCAAATAGTTATCAAATATGTTACCTAAAGTAAAGAGGAGACTAATTAACTATCAATGATATATAATTTCTAATCGTATAACTGCGATATTCGGACGTTAGAATATTAAATGTTCAAGTTAAAAAATGTTTTGTTGGATTTTGGTTAAATTGGCATATAAAATAATGGTATCATTGAATATCAGGGTTGTATTATTGTCTAATAGTAATTGTTAATTTATAGACGGTGATGTCTATACGGTAAAACTGTTTGAGTAAGTTCCCTGTCGCGTAATTACATAACATTGTAAACATTGCAGTATTTCGTACAATGTTTTAATTCAGTACAACCTTGTGAGGTGTATCTGGGGCATTAGTAGAGAAATGTGGAGAGTACCAACTTTGTTTTGAAATACTATATTTTTTCTACCCTTACGTTTGTTTGTTTGTTTTTTTTTTTTGTTTTTTTTCACATTGGAACGTTAGTTTTTATTTCACGAAAAAATGTTTATATATCTACAATTTTTGATAACCATTATATTACAAACATTCATGTATTTTATAAAAACGCTAAAAGAATAACTTTATTTTTCGGTGTGATTATATATTTTATTCCATAGCAAAGAAAATATTTACATTTAAAAATGTTAATTTAAACACTTGGGACTAAAGTAGTTAAATTTGACCAATTGTGTACCCACATTCTTATTTATTTTGCTCCTTTGTATTCAAAATATATAACCGTTCGGGATTTATTTCATACATTTGCTCTCCCGCCGATTTTTGATCAAATGATTATTTATTTTAATCATTCGAACTGTGTTTCATATTGAGTGGTGTAGCCCAATTCTTGTTTTCAAGATAGTATTCGTTCAAAAGTAATTAATTATTCTGGTTTTGTACTGTTTGAAAACCCAGCTTAACCATCTATAAATTTTGTAACAATATACCCTCGTATCAGTTCGTCCACTCCTTCTAAAACCATTTATTTTGGGCTTCTTGAGGTTAATTTCTAGGTTCCAATTCAAGCAGGATTCTTAGAACTGGATTGTTTATAAATATATTATGAGACCGTATTTTTGTTTCTAAAAATAACTATATCTAATACTTGATTATTTTACATATTGGACACACAACAATCTATAAAGAATCTCACGAATCAGTTCAAAATAACGAAAATTAGAATGAGTATGCTTACTTGACCCCTGGGCGCGTTTGAAAATAATCCAAAAAAACAAAACAAAAAAAAACAGTTACTTGAACGTCAAACAGAACACGTAGTTCCAACACACATATTCTTTAAAAGCTTAATAAACTTCGTCGAAACTCCCAACTAACAATAATTCTAACTTAAGAATTAACTTAGTCAATTGCTGCTATCCTAATACACGTAAAACGCACATATATTTTGTTTCTATCAAAAAGAGAACGTACTTTTTTGATGGAAATGGTATCGAAAGTGAAAACAATAAAACATATACTAAGTCTTGAACAAAAAGAGATTCTAAATGGTTTGAAATTTGTTATAAAAATACTAAACCTCTTCATTAAGGTCAGAATTAGTGTATTGTGAACTATTTATTATATGTAATGATTTAACAAAAGTGTTAAAATTGTTTTGGCAGTAAGCCTATTTATAACAAAAACATTACCAAATTTCAGACCTGTTACCATGAATAACTGAATAACGGAGACGGATATAAACAATATTGTACTGCACACACCATTAATGAAACATATGTATTTATGTGTCACAACCATATTACCATTTAGTAAAATTGACCTAAATCAATGATCAAAGATCCAAGATAGTGGCTAAAAGATATGACGAAAATTGTTGAAAAATAAGGGCAAGAGTCACGTTTTAGCCAGACGGTATGAGACATACCAATTTGAATAAATTATAATCTAATATGTAATGCGTAATTTTGTAGAAATATATTAAAATAAGTGTAATTATATCCTGAAAAGAGCTTACTTCTTTATTTAATGACTAATACAAAATCTTGTTTTAGGAAAATGTTGATTTTTGTGATTTTACTGCTCGGAATGTCGAGTGGAGTTTTCTCAGGAACTTGCAAGACATTTAAGCCAGTAGACGACTTTTCTATTAAAAAGGTAATTTTTATCTTGCATTGATTATGTTTATTAAGAAAAATTAGGAAAGGTTTTAAATTTCCTAATACAATTTCGTTTTATTGAAATTTAATAATTTAAGTTCTAAATATTTGTCCACTTATTCCAACTGTTGGTCTAGATTTTAGTGCTTTTACGTAGCAGAATCAAACCTTCTGGGAAGTTAATTTGTTGATGGACACAATTCGCGTGTTAAGATTAATTATGAGTTCCAGTTATATAGGCTTGCATTATGAAGAAAATAACACGATTTACTGATCACCATCAGCCGACTAGAGTGTCTAGAATATCAAAGGTCTAATAAAGGTTGTTTACTGCAGAAATATTACTTTAACTAGTAAAACTTAGCTTTTTTACCAACTAACATACTTAATATACAAAACGTTATATCACCGGTCAAAAATCAATATCAATTTTCTTCCGACATATCCGTTTTGAGGTACTCTCTATGTTTTTTGGAACAATGATTGTCAGTCTTATGTATAATTATTTATACAGCCTAAACACAATTATGATTAAATTTGGCGTGTTATCGTATTTTGGGACATTAAAAGTGTTTTATTAATAACTATAAATTTTGTGATAGCTATCGCAACAAAAATACACACGAGAAAAATGATGTAAAATCTATTCTAAATAATCTCAAGTTACCAGAAAAGATCACTCTAAAAACAACTATTCGTGAGTATCGGTAAAAACCAAAAAATGATATAATTAATGTTTACTGAACATATAAACGTATAATTAATTGTATTATAATTGTCTGTTATAGTTTTCAGGTTATTGGCATTTGGGTGGAATTGAAATTGCAAACTCTAAAGATTTCGATAATTACGGTGATATGCGATGCACCATTTACAATTTCTTTGTAGACAATGAAGAAACTACATCTCACAACTGGACTGTTAATTTAATTACAAAGTAAACAATTTAAAGAGGTTTGACTTTAGGTTACGGTATACGTTAATAATATTACGATTATGGATTGCCTAAAATAGAAGCTTTGGTAATAAAATATTAGATAATGCTGCTATGTATTCCTTACCAGAAATAAATTACAATACCTTACTTTTAATTAATTTCACTATACAATTTTAATATACAATTTTTTTTATGACAAAACAATTAAATACTTAATATAAGCACTCTAATTTCCACAACAAGAAAACACATAGCGATGACGATATTTCAGTGATTAAGTCACCATAGGTTCACTCTTGCACAAACCATATGACTTATAACACATAGTAAAAGCTGAAGATGATGTGTTAAAAATAAAACTTTGTTTTAATTGTTTACGCTTGTGGTTGAAATTGGAGTGATTCATTTACTCTTAATTGTGAGTTTTCCACAAATTTTGATAATTATATTCAAGAATCTAATAAGGAATTATATATCTAAATATAACAAAGAAAATAAAACATTATTAATATGTATCATATCATGACTAGGCCTACTTAAAAGAGAGCTTCTTTATTTAAAAGAATACAATAACATGTAAGTATAATACAGACCTAATTTGGCAAAATATTGTGATTTCAGGGGTAAACCAACTGTTCTACATGGTCGATACACGTTACCGGATCCTACTAAAGGCAATTTGAAGTTATACTGTAAGTTTTAGTTATATAGTACCTTAAAATAAATTCAACAACTCATACAACCTGTATGTTTTATATCATATCTCCCACCATGAAGATCTTTGTACCCCAAATCCTTTTTGCCTCTATTGCTCTGACTCTTAACTATATGCTCTAAACTGTAAACACTCCTACTGATGAGATTGCCTATCACTTCAAGCATTCGTTTTCTTTTTTTCAATACGATTTTTTTTCACTTGCGGTGGAGATTTTTCCAACTTCTACACACTTATAATACCTTTCATTTCCCCCACGAGTTGATAATCTTCTTTTAACATCCGTTTCCAAATCTAAATTGTCGAAGAGATTTTGTAGCTCCTTATATATATTTGTCTTTTATTATACCTTCTCAAACACTGAGCAAACTAATCTCAGTGTGTGACTCCCTCCTTCATTATAGCCAATATTTCAGCTATAAATACGTTTTAATATAATTCAACTTTTAATTTGTAGAGCAGCAGCTTAAACTTTAACAATCCTCTAAGATGTTATAGTTATTTATTTATTTACTAAAATAATTTCTTTTATATACGACATTTAACCTGAATTACAAAATACCATATACACTTTATTCGAGCAAATAAGGTGAAACATCAAATAATGAAGTCTCTATTTAATAACGAAGTTACTTGCTCGAAACTCAACACATATTTTTCAGTATATTTAGTCGTCTGGTTTTAATGTTTCTTGTTCCTTAGTTTTGTGTCTTTATTGAAATATAATACTATATTATGTTATTAGGGTATACAACCACCTATCAAGGAAAGAGAAAAATGTGGTGAGGGAAATTTGTTGGATATGTGTAAAGTTGCTGGGAGGGAATTACTAAACACTTACCAAATTATTATATTTATGATTTGTTTTGTAAATTAACTGTTCCGGTACTAGTATCAATGACTACATAAATACTATAAGACACGACATGGCCATGTTAACTATTCTACGCTTATTCTTGAGTTGTCCAATACCCGCTAGGTCGCTCTGCTAGAGAATCTGAAGTTGATGTGACAGGCGCAAGGTGGCTCTACGGTCAAACAATGTTTCAGGCGGGTAAGAGAAAACGCACTGATGCCACATATGGGACCAGAGATGCGAGGGAAGGTCGAGAATCGCTTATCTCAGCGCACGAACTGACAACACTGACTATGCTGACGGAAGTAAGTGAGAAGGTTTGTGAGAGAGAGATCAACAGTTGTACAGTCTCAACCAAGTGGGATGCGTACAGTCAAGCACCTGCTGCTAGCGCTTTCTGATAGCTGTGTGTCAAACTTGTGACGAACAGCACCCGTAAAGCGTAGACTATTTCCCTATCCTATGTCGTGTCTTATAGTATTTATGTAGTCATTGCTAGTATATATCGTAATCAATTATTGGTCGAATTTCAATAATTATTTTTAAATATACCATAAGTAGAACAGTTTCTATACTTAGATTTGTTGAAAAATTATTTATATTACAAACTTTTATCTTAACCTTAATAAGAGAGTTTCAAGAGTTTTTTTTTTTTTTAATTAGAAATGCAATCGTTAAATATGTATCAATATAATAGAATTTATATATGATAATTTATTTGTAATTTATTTTATTTAACTTATCTGCTCTTCTTCACGAAAATGACCCATATTTGAATTCTATAAAAAGAATCATATTACTACTATAGATATATATTAATCTGTAGCTCTTTGAAATCGGTTCAGCCGTTTGTGTTTTAAGTACGATGATATATTGAATATGGAGAAGAAAAAGAACAAATATTTTCTTTCAAATATTTGTTTTTTCTTCCGGTTGTCATGAATAAAATTTTTAGATCGTTATATTTTAATAAGCAGACTCATCACAGGGAAATCAAGTCTTGTTACGAGAATGTTTTGCCATGACTGGAGAAGGTGGTGAAAAGAGTTTGTATGGTTTAAATTAAAAATAGAATTGGTTAGGTGGTTAAATTATAATACTATCCTACGTCCATACAACAGTTAAGAGAATGTAAACAATAACTTCGCCAAGATGTAAAAAGTTAGGTAACTATTAACCTTGAAAACATTAAAAGCGTCATGGATGACTCAAACATATAAAATAAAAGGTTTGTGTTAAATCGAGGTCGATCAATCAGAGCTCGGAAAGAGGTTTGCAGTGAGGCTCCCGATAGAACGTTGCAAGAGTTCCATCGACGCCGTTGAGTCATTCAGGAGAACATTCCAGGAGACCAAGGATCTTGAAGGATCTCAATCCGGGAACGGTTAAGCTCCAACAAGAGTTGATCAAGTTTCGTGTGTATTCTGTTATTGTATTAACTTCGTATGGATCAGCCTATACGAAGAGATATTAATTGAACTAACTTTCATGTAGCACCATCGCTCTAGCTCTGGGTTAAGGATAGTAAAATCATTATATTAATTAAAGTAATTGAACCACTGTTGATCAAATGTAAAACTGGTATTATAAATACAGAAATATAAAAACACTGTAATAGTCTACCTAATTATCTCACTAGTAAAGTACTAATTTTCAATGGTTATAACAAGGTTATATTAAAAACAGCAAAGTGGATCATTTATATTTTATAACACAGTACATGTCATAAGAACCTTTATATAATCTAAGAGCTCCTTAATACAACTTCAAGTGGTGGAACGCTACCGTGATTCTAAATCAGAGATGGAATAATCAGTGATATTTCATGCTTGAATATCTTATTTTTTCAGTTGCACCACTTAATGTAACCTACAATTTCTTCATCTTGTGTACAGACTACGTAACTTACTCAGTCAACTATGGATGTGTGCAAATAACACCAGAAGAAAATTCAGGTAAACTAAAAATATAATAATTATTTTATTAATTGAGTACTTTAAACGTAATAAAACGCACAATTAATTATCCCTATATTTGACAGAGTATCGTTTATTTAACTTGGCACTTGTTTTTAGTCTAATAGCCCATACCCTATTATCGGTCAATACCTAAAATCGTTGTAAGGGTAAATAACTATGTCTTTTCAATAACGTTCGACCAATAAATTTACTTCTCACTAAAAGTAAATGGGAAATATTGGAAAAACGATTGGTTCAATAATCCAACCAAAATAAATTAGTACAGTAATTATTACCAAAAATACTTGAATGTCTAACAAAATGTATAAGTTGGACACAACTGTAGATATACGAGTAAAAACGTAATGCCTCTAATATGTAATTAAGTAATATAGATAATGTGATCATTTTGAATTTAGCACCTATCTAATATAACAAAATATTTTAAAATGTGTGCTAATAAAGTAGTTGTAATGCATCTGCGATGAAGGGATGAAATGTATTGCAGTCTATAAATATAATAGTAATTTTGTTTTATATATTTTGCCAACTAGTCACAAATTTTGAGTTATAATTAAATGGAGAAAATACTAACCTACATAGTTTTATGACGATATACAACGATTTAATTGAAATCGGTAGAGTCGTTGGGACTGTGAACCCCTGCACATACAACGACGACTAATAGAAACCAATTTCAGAACCGTTGAGAGCTCGAAATTAATATATCAGCAAAAACCTCATGTTTAATTGTTTTATACTTCCTATAACTCTCTATATAGGCCACCATGTATATGTGACAGCATAAAAATGGGGATAAGTCATAGTATCTGTATTATATAAGTATAATTGTAAAGGGGAGTGAGCATGCAAATCAAAGCTAGATGAGATAAGAATACAATAATATAGAGATTTAGATGTGTAAAATGATCTGCAGCCGAATCAAGACTGGAAAGGTAACTGCACAATAACTGTTCAGATCAAAACAATTGTTATGATTATTTCTCTCTATCTCTTGTTGTCTGAATGAAAATATAGAGGTTAGATTAGGTTAGGTTAGGCTGTTTAGGCATTTACACAACAAGAGTGGAATGAAATATGGTGCTTTTATTAAATTTCCACAATCTCCAACAATTTCATAAACATTTACAAGTAATTCATTTTTACGTTTAGTCCAGTTTCATCTGTTGCATCCTATATTTTCCGATATATCAGCACACGTATTAAAATTTGTAATATGCAGTGTACCTTCACTGATTAATGGTATTGTAATCCCATAGAATCAATTATTCATGCCTAGTTATATTTTTTATTTTATACTGAGCTCTTCACCTCAACCCTTATAAAATTTTACTAATAAAATATAAGTAGAGATAATTTCCTAACAAACGGATTTTGCAGTATGAACTTAAAATAGTTTGCACTTTTCAAATATTAAATTCGGACTTTACCTAATATAAAACTGTAAATGGCCATAAATTAATGACAAATACTTTAGATTTCAAAACAATAAGAACATTCCAACAGTCTGTATACTCGGTCTAGATCGCAATAGTATCTCTTTCAATTACTGATTTACAATCTTCATTTACAACCTAGTAAGCAAGTCACATTCTGTAACAAATTACAAAACGGAGTTCTCGACTAATTTAACTGTCAATAAGGTAAATTTTTGTACATAATGAGTCAAAAGACAATAGCTCCCTTTCCAAAAACCTTGTGTCTTAAAAGACTAGAACAATTTTTTTTTATTAAAACTACGAACAATTTAACAAAACATCCCAGATTGCACAGCAACCATTTAAACACACATATACTTACAATTATATAATAGTCTTCTCAAAATTTTTAAAACGTTGTTTAAATAATCTATAGGGGTTTTCAATTGACCGAAGTTTATAATAACACTACTGTACACTTAAACAAAACACTGGATAACGATCGTCACTCGGAAGTATCAAAGATATCATTCAGTTTTTCACTAGAGTTGGTTCTATGACATACTATTTTGGTTCTATTGAAACTAATTCTTTTGTATATATTCACTGCTAAATATTACTGTTAAAACTTAACTGTATATACAAAGGATTTATAATATATAAGGATATATAAGGATTTGTATTCATGACAAACGTCACTATCACAATTTTTACCATTTGCATAGATTTACTGAAATTATTTTTGAGATGATGTAATAATAATAATTTACATCTATATCCGAAACCCCTTTTTTTACATACAAATATAATTTTGGCAATAAATGACATATTGACATCAAATTTGGTATTACGTGTCAAGTTTTACAAGTGTACAAAAAATAAGACTTTATTATTTATATTTTCAAAAGTATAATGATGAATTTTTGGAAATCCATTTCCATTAAACAAAATATGAAAGAGACTCAAAATGTCTACTTTTAAGGACAAACTACAATTCGTTAAAATTCTTCTGTGATGGACATTAACCGAGTTATATGTAAAAACAATCCACTTAATTACCTTGTAGTTAATTGTCACAACCCACAAAACTATGATATCAGGTATTTTATACTTTTACAGGGTTTTATATACGTTTCCCATATTATAAGAAGACGTTATATTAATATGTATTTTTGAATGGACGGGAAAATAGGCGTGTTTGCAGATATGTTTTTTTTTTTATATTGAAACAAGAATTCACTCCTCGAAGTTTGGGAACAGAATTAAATAACACTCTGTGTATTTATCTCATAAAAGTACATTATAAAAATAAAAGTAATGCATAGTCTGGTTTGACGAAACACAATCAAAAATCATTATTGAATTTCATTATTATTATATTTTTAACGTTTTGTAAATCATTATTAAATATATTTTTTTTACTCATCCATAAAGATTTGTATGTATGAATATGATTAATTTAATTTCAAATAGATAATTTAGATAAAAGTAAAAATGGGAAAATTTTAAATAAACAAAATAAAATTATATCAGTACCCAATATTATATATATTTTTAAACTTATAAAAATAAATTTTAATAAAACGTAGTGTCATATAACTGAAATGTAATATAGGTAAAAATGCGTACTACAGAAAACGATAACTTCAATTAAGAAGAAAATTGAAATTAGTATAATTTCAAATAATTAAGAACGTGTGCTACGGAAAAAGAGAGAAAACTTCAAATAAAATTATTAAACTATAGTCTAATATTAAGTTAATTTAAAATATGTGCTACAAATAGGGAAAATATATATATATATATATATATATATATATATATATATATATATATATCTTTTTTTAATATGGTTAGATATTTTAAATGGATAATAGAGTACTACAAAAATGGAAAACTACAAATTAAAAATTAAAAATTAAAATAATAAATATTATAATAATAATTAACTTTAAATAAATAAACTATGATGAAAATGGAATATAAAAGAAAAAAGCAAAATAGCCATAAATTAAGATTATTCTAACTTCAATTTTATTTTCTTAACATTTTTTTTTTGTTAATAACTACTTGTGTGAACGAGTTTTGTTAGAATGACATTCACATTGGATAGGTAATTTATTGTATTTTTAAACTTAATGAAACTAATATCCAATAACTAAAGAAAAAAGTATATAAACGTTTGTGTTAAGCAAATAAATCTAAAACAGTTCGCTTTTAAAAATAAACAATAATGATTAAGATTTGTACAAAATAAAACATATTCTCATTTCTATATTACCATAATTGAATCAAGATCATGTTCTTGTGTTTGCAGCATTTTTAACTATTTACCTAAGAGATCAGAAGAAGTACGTTGAAATAGTTGCTAAACCTGAAATTAAGGAATGCTTCAAAGAATTGTCGTCAAAGGATATGGAAGAATCGCTTCTGAAAGTACCATTTGATAATTGCCCAACATTTAATTAAGATGGACTAATTAATACTAGCGTGTTTTGTAATAAAATATAATTAGTTGTAAGAATGAATTTTATAAAATCACCATAAATTACTACTTTATCAATGGTCTATTTTATTTGGTTTAAATGTATTATAAATTGACGAAAAAAATTGTAATAGAATTTAAATTAAATACTTTATTTTATTGATATAACACAAGCAATTTAAATAATTAAAACATATATAATATAGATATATTATACTATACCTCATAGTGTCCATACTGTATTAAATGTAATAGCCTATAATTGTATATATATAATTTTTCTTGCATACCGTGAAGTAAACAATAATGTAATAATAACAATAATTTAATTAATTAATTTCAGATTTTCATGTCTAAATGAATCAAGAGAAAATTATTCAAAATCTGGTCTATTTTTATTGGTTGTATTAGATGTTAATTAAAAACCCGTTCCACCGCAATCCAATACATTCTGTTATTTAACTGAGTTTCTACAGTCTAGCTTTGAAATACCCCACTCGACGAGTTTAAATAGTTCGCCAGCAAGTAGGTAACTATTTGAGCCACCAGCAGGTGACTTAAACTATAACGGATTGATCCTCCTTCCTGTATTAGTGTTTTCATTTCATAGTACTTTAATGGTTGGGAGTAACCTGACTCATCTAAACCTAAATTGCCGACACGGATGCAAATCCTTTGATAACACTCTGACCGACGCAGTTGTTAAATCTTTGGATGTATTATAGAATTCCGTGTGTCAGAGATTCTATGACGGAGATCGGAATAAATAATGTTCATATTAAAATTTCACTAATAACGGACAATCCTATTAAAATTTCAATCATTCAAAGTTGAGGAGTTTTATGTAGGTAAAACAATTGACTTGAATTAATAGGTAAACAACTTTTATCGTTAAAATAATGAAAACAATACTAATAAGAAAGTTATTATATTCCGTTACTGACTCTTGTTTTAAAGTTGCAATCTCCCAAAACAAGTTTAACTTTTCAGTTTTAAATTATATTTGGCCAATTAAATCGTTAAATTTTTCACAACTTAAGTCTCATATTAGTTTGCATCCTGCAGAGATTTTACCAAACTTCTCGTTACTTTGCTGCATTAAAGGACATTAAAACCCCTTTAATACCCTTATAAAACATGCCTCTTTTGCATAAAATTATATGATGTAATTTTGTCGGTATGTACAAAGTCATTGTACAACCACAAATCATGTGGTTGATGGATTATAACGACTTTCAACTTTAATGTAATAGCAGATATTTCTTGTTGAAACTCCATATTCAAGGATAAATAAAGCAAAAGCCTAAAGTTTCAAATATTTTAATAGTATGATACTATTAAAATATTTGAAACTTTAAGCTTTTGCTTTATTTATCCTTGTATAACGACTTTGTTAAAATACAGTGTCGATAAATAATTCCGAATGTTAAAATGCATTTACTTTGAATGCATGGTAATGTTTTATTTTGATTATTAATAAAATATCTTTTCAAATACAAATTTTATTCGCCAATTGTTTTCCAATAATTAATAATATAGCAATGTAATAGGGGAATGTTTACGTTAGTCTAAGTTATTACACATTTTGAAAGATTTCCATCACATATTGTATTTTTTTAAATTAATGTTTCAGGAAATATAGAATTCTAGGGCCTAGAATTATTCCCCTTTTGTCCCTTTACTCTTCAGTTGTGAGTAAGTAATTTATTTCTTATTAATTACTAATATATTATTATCCATTTTCATTTTGTGTTTAAAGTTATTTATTTAGTTTTATAGTAACACCATAACTAGCCTTATTAGTGTAGTCTAGGGATCGTTGGCTCTATTGCATGGCCCACCATTTTTGAGTGGTCTGAAGTCGTGCGCGGCACGATTGCCTTTTGCACAACCTGGAACTTTTCGCCTAATATTTTTCTTAAAACTTCACTATCCATTTCCAGGAATATGGTATTTTCTCCAGAAGACGTTCTTCTTTTTCTTTCACCTTGGTGCATTTTTTCGCAAATCGTATTGTTTTATGATTCCAAATTTCACACCATGGGAGTTTTATGCCGTTGGGTACATTTATTTTGGCGATTTTTACGGACATAGTATCTAAACCGGACTGTTGGTCTCGAACGTATCATTTTTCTATGATTTTCGCACTCCGCACTATTGTTTATTTAACACTTCTGGTTTTTACGGCTAAATAAATTACAATTTATTTGTTGTCTAATTTTACAATCTTTTGCTCCTACTGAAAATTTTCAATTCGTTCCTTTACTTTTGAAATCACTTATTACATTTTTTTTCTTCTCACTTTTATCAAACAATTGAAATTCAATGTTCCATAACAAGTCTCAATTTATTTAGCTTCAACAATCAACTTGTATAGTTTATTTTAAAAAAATTAAATCCATTAAATTGGTTCCATTTATTGCTAAATGATGTAAGTCGGGAAGCGGATTTGATCAAAATACCAAGTCGAAGGTTACTTTTCGTGATAATATCCTATATCTCAGAAGATGAAAGAAGATGTCTTGGATAGTGCTAGCCACGTGTTTTAGAAAATATATTTATTTTACAAAAATTTAATATTTCCAAATTTGCACGGTGCTCCAACCGTTGCACCAGATTTTGTAGAAACTGACAATTAGGTCAAACTAGGAGACTATATTAGTTAAGTACGACGAATTCATTAGAGTTTTATATATATCAAAAAATCCGTCCAAAATTATTGACGAGCTGTTTAATCATGCAATACATTATTATTGTTATAATACAGCACAGCTTCGTAGTGTTTATTAAGTGACACCTCTAATATAATTTTTTCTGCATTTTCAACAAAGAAAACCAATTAATTGAAATATATTATTTCTAAACAATTATTTAAATTTTCGAGTAAATAGTGCAAAGTACAAACTGAAGCCAAAATCATCATGGATAATAGAGAACGATATATTCAAAGACATTTATACAGTGTTGAGAAGGAAATAGCAACAGAAGAGGAGAGAAAAAATAAAACAGGAACAATTAAGCATTATTTGTTTATAGATAAACCTGATTTTGAGGAGATCTATGAAGTAGCATCGGATGACGGTATTTAAGATGAGCTACAATTACAAGATGAAGGTTTCAGTTCTGAGGAATCTGCTGATGAAGAGGAGCATGTCCTGCACCAAGGACTTCAATATGTCGGAAGGGACAAAGTAACAACAAGGTCTCCAAGAAGTCCCAATTTAAGTCGCCGATATAAGTATGGGAGATATTAGTTACGGATGAAGTGTTGGATGATATCGTAAATTATACTAACGAACGAATTGCAGAGGTACTTCCAAGGTATTCAAAGCAAAGTGACGCTCGAAATGCTTTCTGTATCTAGCAGTAGTCTACAGAGCATCACATTTGAATTTCTTGGATTTACGGGACACTAATGGATTTGTGATTGCAATCTTTAGAAACACCATCACCTTGAAAGTATTCAAAATTATAATAAAAACCATAATTTAATTACGACACTAAACGCAAGGAGCGAAATTTAATAGACAACCTCGCTCCCATCAGAGTCATTAGTTGACATTATATTTGTGAATTAACAAAATATATTAAAATTTACAATACATCCTAGTATTTATTGTGGACAATTGTTGAACGAAACTTTCCTCAACTGTTCTGCAGGAGTCTTCACTATATCTTTTAAGCACTTATTTACTTCTTTCGCAGAAATAAGTTCGTCATAAGTTGTATTATCTTTCGCCAATAAAAATACGTGATCTGGAAGTAAATTAAAAATAATTAATTTTGTATATTGTAGGTTAAATATTATAGACATTTCAATAAAATTTGTAAATTTAAAATAAAATCTAAAAGTAGGTTTCAGTTCGTTAAATAATCAGTTTAAGTTACATTACCATCCGAGTTATTATGACTAATTATAATTTTAAAAACATGACATATACGTATCTGGAGGGACAGGTAGTATTTTGATTTTGTTTATTACATAACATTATATGCTGAATCACATAACATAAAATTTTCTTCTAGTTGTGTTTTTTAACGGTATACTTTTAAATAAAAAATATATCAAGCATTAAATAAAGAGATAAAGCTAAAGTTTCAAAAATATTTTAGTTATATAAATGAGCTTCAATTGTTTCGCATTGCGGCATCATCGGTCATTTTCACGATAATGCCGCATGGCGAAACAATTGTAGCTCATTTCTATTATTAAAATAATTTAGAAATATTTGGTTTATTGCTTTATTTAATCCTTGAATATGGAGTTTAAACAAAAAAATATCTTCTGTTATATTAAATATAAAAATTATATCGTTAATTAATAGTTATTTAATCTGAAAGTGTATCTATTAATATCTTCATTGAATGAGATAAAATTTAGGAACAAATAATAATTGAGTTTCCATTTTATAACAAAAGCTTTCGTGAATCATAAATATCCCATTAAAACGTAGCAGCATAGCGCCACTTCGGATTCAAGAAATTATTACCTTTGATAAAAAATAGACAAGTAAATTTAAACATTTATATTTTTCAATCTAAGTCCATGTACTTTAAACCAACAGAGTCATTTAAACTTTTACAATAAATATAGCTTCATATTACTTCTTATAATGAGTAATGTTGCCATAGATATTTTTCAAAATTAGGTAAAAACCATAACGTTCTTTAAAGATAAAAATGAGCAAATAAAAAAAAAACAATGTAGCCTACGTGACAAAACAAAGTTCTTAACCCTATAGTCAAAAGCAACCTATCTTGAGGTGGGAACACCAGTCGAGCGTGGCTAATTAGGGTCAGTCTCGACAGCCCTAAACTAACGCTTATTATTGCCGCATCAGTGAACCAGTGGCATACTCTAGTAGAAAATTGCAATTCTGTATGTCTTATATGAAAATGAAAAATGGGCATCATATTTAGTTTCACGACACTTTCCTGATAAAATCCATACCAAAATTTATTAAATTTGGCCAACCTTAAGCTGTAATAACATTATAAACTATCCAAATTGAATCAACATCAACATCACTGTAATAATAAGGTTTACAACAATAAAGCCACAAAGAAGTAGTAAGGATATTCATATTTAATGATTTAAAACCCACTGTTATTTAAAATACATACATTTGAATTAAAATGCTGTAAAAACTAAATTACAAAGTGTCAACTTGTTTATTTTTAACCCCTCACATTTAATTAAACATAAAATTTACATAAACCGGGGAAATAAAACATTAAATTTTTATATCTAAAATTCAATCCTCCAAAAATATAAATAGGCCAAAAATGTAAAATATGAAGCTACACAAAATTTGAAAAATTAAAACAATAAACGATGTATTATTAAGGGCATTATTTTTAAAATGTAAATTAATTTTCCCTATTAAACTATTGACCTATGGACCTATTTATATTTTTGGAGGAGAAGCTGAATGATTGAATTTCACAATAAAGATTTAATGTTTTATTTTTGGTTTATATGTTAAATTTTATGTTTATAAAATGTGAGGGATACAAAATAATCTAGTTAACACTTTATAATTTAAGTTTTTTTTAGTTAATTTTTAGTTTAATAGGGTAAATTAATTTACATTTTAAAAATAATGCCTTTAATAATACATCGTTCATTAAACAACAGTACATTTAGGTGTATTATTTATTTAATAACTTTAATTTTTTCTTGGATACTGTTAATATTCATTTTAGTCTAAATTTGTAATAAAGTTTAGATATTATTTATGTTCGATGTTATTGTTTTAATTTTTCAAATTTTGTGTAGCTTCATATTTTACATTTTTGGCCTATTTATATTTTTGGAGGATTGAATTTTAGATATAAAAATTTAATGTTTTATTTCCCCGGTTTATGTAAATTTTATGTTTAATTAAATGTGAGGGGTTAAAAATAAACAAGTTGACACTTTGTAATTTAGTTTTTACAGCATTATAATTCAAATGTATGTATTTTCAATAACAGTGGGTTTTAAGTCATTAAATATGAATATCCTTACTACGTCTTTGTGGCTTTATTGTTGTAAACCTTATTATTACAGTGATGTTGATGTTGATTCAATTTGGAAAGTTTATAATGTTATTACAGCTTAAGGTTGGCCAAATTTAATAAATTTTGGTATGGATTTTATCAGGAAAGTGTCGTGAAACTAAATATGATGCCCATTTTCATTTTCATATAAGAAATACAGAATTGCAATTTTCTACTAGAGTATGCCGCTGGTTCACTGATGCGGCAATAATAAGCGTCAGTTAAGGGCGGTCGAGACCGACCCTAATTAGCCACGCTCGACTGGTGTTCCCACCTCAAGATAGGTTGCTTTTGACTATAGCGGTAATGTGATCTTATAATGATTCTATAGTATCATCATCCTCCAGCCACGATCTATCACACGTTTTCAGTTATTGACATAAAACATATAATAATATATACTAGGTCTATTTACAATCCTTTAATACTAGAACCATGCGTGTACCTTACTACTCGAGACACGACACAATGACGTACAATTATTTACATCACTATTAGTACTAGGCACTACTAGTACCACGAATAGGTTTACGTGTTGTGGTATGGAATGAATAGCCAAAAAAGTCGATATTAACGGACCGCAAATGACCATTGCCAACATGCCGTCTCATTGGTCAACACTCTCTAACGGTTAAAGTGGTGGGGGGAGTGAGGAAACAACAAAATATCGGCGCCACACCGAAGGGTTACGTACGCTAGTGCTCTATCGATAAAGTTATACAAATAAATACAGTTGTGTAAACTGAACTACATTAGCCAAATTAACTCTACTGACGATGTTTCGTATATAAATAAAATAACGTAGTCTTTTTTTCTCAATCGAGCATAAATCAAAATCGATCTCAATATAGAAAATTCTACCATATCGCATGGAAATATGAATAATAGTTTTTAATATATTAAATGTTATGTCGTAAATACAATTTTCCTTTTTAACATAGCAAACCCCAATAATAATATTTATCCTAATTTTTGTTACCTGAAGTGAGTCCAGGTTCTATAGGGGCGCAAGAATAAGCAACAGCCCATCTTCCATATTCCGTGCATACCACTCTAAAATTATAGACTAGTGGTTCCAAGGGTTTAACTGAAACATAAATTACTCTTCATATTGGCAAATGCTATATAAATGTAGATATTATTTACTGTAAATATGTACTGATATTATTGAGGTGGGCTAAATAGAATTATTGTCGTGTGTTAATAAATTTGGTTTTAAAATTGATTTGTTTTTACTTTCTGTGCTTTTTGTCAGGGCAAAAAAAAAGGATTTATTCTGATCCAGAGTGAAACTGCACTAAATGATTTTTGTCATAGCTCACTTTATTCGTTAGTGTCTAAAGGGACACACATATGCACGAGTCTACAGCTTTATTAAAAAAAGGTGCCGAATCTCTCACGAACTCGCGCAAACATACTTTAGACACTAAATTACCTTTCAGCTTGACATACTTGCAAAATTATGACCTAAATTTTTCTATTTCAAATCATGCACGCCCATCATTATTTTGAAATTATTCTACACTTCTTCGTAGCACCCTCTGGAGTTAGCATAATTTTGACATGAGTATCGAAACGAGCGACTCAAATTACATCAAAAAATAACAGTAATTAATGTGAATAATGGTTGATTTTTTTGCTATATTGATTTCTCATCATTTTCACTTTGTATTGTTTTTGTCTGTGTCGCCCTCTCAGATCGGCACTGTGCTGACATCAGCATCGGAACAAGCGACCCAAAGACCATAAAAAAATTACATCAATTTATGGAAAAATTGCATCATTTCATATAATGTTAATCTGTCACCATTTTCACCTTGTAATAGTTTAGCCGGTGGCGCTCTACACGATTCGCACAATTTTAGTACCAATATCGGGACGAGCGAACCAGAGAACTTAAAAAATGACATTAAAATAGAAGAATGGCATGAATTCACCAAAATAATTCCTTATTTCATTTAAATTTAATTTGTCATTACCTGCATCTTATATTATTTTTTCCTGTTGCGACCTCTAAGATGGGTACTTTTTTGACAACATAATCGGAAAGAGCAACCCCAAATACATAAAAACAACATTGAAATAAAAAAAAATATATTGATTTATGAACCCCAATCTTATTTCATATTACGTTTAATCGGACATCATTCTTATTGTTTATATTTAATAAATAAACAAATTATTAAGTTTCCAAAAAAAAAACTGTTTACATTTTTGATCTAGACACTCAAACGAATAAAATGAGCTATGACTCAAGTCATTTCGTGCAGTTTCACTCTTGATCAAAGTAAACGCTGTTTTTACCGTTTTTTGCCCTGACTATTATACAAATGACTAATAAATACTATGAATACGCAGTAGGTTGGTAACACAAGGAAAATTAACGTTATTAACCATGCTGGAATCTGCGTCGAGTCAATAAACCAAACAGCCGTTATAAACAAGCACTTTGACAAATATAAAATACTTACACTTATATATTCCCTAACTATAATTACGTTTAATATAAAATGTGTGAAACAAGTTATTTTGTAAATACAATCTCTATCATTGTTGCTAATTAATTGCAATTGCTTCTTACAAAATATAAACAGGCTACTAATATGACGAATGTTAAAATAATTATACATAATTTCACTTATTATGTGAAGAATTAGTGATGTGTTATCTTATTTCCACATACTTGTAAATTTTTAAACGATTAATTAATTTACATAACATTGTAGCTATCATAATATTAGATCCTTGTATTTCTGAAAATACTGACTATTTAATTTTTTCTGGTATAGCTAGTAGTACAAATCTTGAACCATAGGTACCGACACTTTACGGAAAATTTTGGTTTATTCTAACGGATGCTACTTTGAACCAAGTTATTCAGACAGTTGGGTCATAGATAGGTAGGAGAAAGTTTCGTAGAATGTAGAAGTTCGTGATTTAAAATCTATTGCAAGATGTTTTAGTTGATAAAAATTTCTTGTCACCATTGTGATGATCTATCTTGGGGAATGAACTTTCTGCCCTTGATTAATAACTACTAGGAGAATGGAAATCCTTCTATCAACAACCAGGTACAATAATTAAACTTCATTTCCTATTTGTACATATGTGTATATTTGTCTAATTTAACATATATTTTGAAATGTCTTTTGAAACGTATTCCAAACACAGTTTAGATTTAATATAATTTTACAGAAAAGTAATAGTACAGTTTAAGAAGTAAACTAGTAAAAAGAACCCTGTAATATAGCTGTTAAAACATGTATTTTTATTCAGAACCTTTTCTCAGAGCACATGTTCAGCTTCAAAATTGTTTTCTTTAAGTCTGTCCTAATTTTAATTATTCATTATTTACAATTCATGTAGTATTTGGTGTTCAATTTAAAATTAATAATTTTAATCATTCAATTAACCTTAATCACGGTTTCTTTGTTCACTTTGTTAATCAATAAATTACCCACTCGAAGCAATAATTAAAAAAATATAAATAAATAAAATTTCGATAAAAGTCTGTTTTCATTTATTTTCAACTTATAAGTTATTAGTCAGGAAGTTTTTATACATAATTGTAAAAGTAAAACTTTGTTTGATTTATTTGTATAGTAAATCTGGTCTCAGTTTTCGGCAGCAGAAACATTAAATTCGGAATCGAAAGGTAACCCAACACTATCAACTTCAATAAAAAAAAATATATACAAAAAATATATTCATTATGTTGATTTTAAAAGTTAGGAGTGAACTGTAATGGTATACTTCATTTTTTAACCTAAATATTAATATTGTAGGCATACTTTAAAAATAGTCTAAAGAATATTTAAATGATAAAATAAAGCAAAAGCTTAAAGTTTCAAATATTTTACTAATATAAATGAGCTACAATTGTTTCGTCTTGCGGCATCATCGGGCAACTGATAATAAGATAAAAGTTGATTATTTAAATGTTTTAAAACTATTTAGGAGGCGTGACCATAAGGAAATTTTGGCATTCTAGGTCCCTAGGCTCTCAAATTGGAAATTATGAAATAATTTAATAATATAAGAGAAAAAAATTAATTTGGACTTTGATATCAAAATTTTAAAATTTATTAAAAAGTAGTTTAAGAAGTAAAATTGTTGAAGGTAAAATCTTTATAAATCTATTGCTCTAGCTGGTTTAAATAACGGTGTACTTTGACTTTCTTTATTAGAGACCTGAAAATAAATTTAAAAATAAAAATATGTTTTAGCTACAATAGCAATATTTTTTTTTGTTATGACAAACATTCCATAAAGGGTAACATTGTAGGATTGTGTACAGCTGATGTTAAGATGGTATACTCAATTTTCTTCATTTCAGTGATTTATTTCAAAGCTTTAGGTTTTTGTGTGTAGCGAAGCAGAGACCAGTTTTCGATCCACGAGCTGTCGCCATAACTTTTCAAGAAATAACTAAGTTTATTTTGTGGTTATAAAAATTATTTGTGGAATTATAAAATTCAACGCTTTTACAGTATAGAATTTTGTGAATATTGGACCGAAAAGAGACATCAACTATTAAAAAGGGTTTGTATTATTTTTTTTAAATTTCAATAGTAACAAATTACAAGAAATGTGCTCACATGTTTTATCAATTGGATATGAACTGACACACGAATGTATACTAGAATGTATACTAAAATATAAAAGTGTAAATTAAAAGTAAAGTGGAATCAATGTAATTAAAAATAGAGACCTGGCCGAATAAAGTTATTACACAAGTTACTCCAAATAAATATCATATTTAAATAAACTAATATTTTGTAAGTTTTACAATATAAGCTTACTTACATTTGCCAATAAATTCAGCTTTGGTAGGATCCGCCGCTGTGTATGTGCCAACCAATTTAAATTGTTTTTCCCTACAAAAGAAAAGGAATAATATATAAAATTATAATACCAAAGTGAATTTAAAAATTTATTAAATTTGGCCATATTGTGGCTATATTGTTGTAAACATTATTATTACAGTGATGTTTATGTTAATTCAATTTGGAAAGTTTATAATGTTATTACAGCTTAAGGTTGGGCAAATTTAATAAATTTTGGTATGGATTTTATCAGGAAAGTGTCGTGAAACTAAAGATGATGCCCATTTTCATTTTCATATATATGACATACAGAATTGCAATTTTCTACTAGAGTATGCCCCTGGTTCACTGATGCGGCATTAATAAGGGTCAGTTTAGGGCGGTCGAGATCTATCCTAATTAGCCACGCTCGACTGGTGTTCCCACCTCAAGATAGTTTGTTTTGGTGGAGTCTCCCCAGCGCCGAGTCTCCCCAGCGCCGAGGGCAAATGAGTATCCCCAGCGCCGAGGCCATAAATTACCAAAGGGTCTGCTCAGTGATGCAGAAGTGACGAGGGTTAATACCTTCTCTTTTAAAATAACGGTCTCGTACAAACAGAATTCCCGTTCAAAGCAGCGTTTTGACTATCAATTGATTGTAAGAACGAAACACATGTTTTCTAAAGAGTATAATGTAATAGAGATTTGTAATGAGATTACATTTGTTAAACGTTGTTATTCCCGCGCGAAGGAGCTGGTAAGCGAGAAACGAGCCGAGGTAGGCTCGCTTTCTCCCCACTATGAGTCACAGGAAACTGCCAAAATATTTTTTGGCAACATAGACAGGTTTTGCAAGTCAAAGATATGTATATTATTGTATATTTATGTATATAGAAGTATACTTTTTGTATATTTTCGAGTTTAAATCCCATAAAATGAAATTTTGGACTATAGAAAAATCATAGAAAATCGTCAGTCCACAGCCTGTGTAAAGTGTGATGGAAATCAGTCTTAAAAACCTGTGTATATCAAAGCTGTTGTTGTATTAGTCACGTTACCCCAGTCGAAAATCGGAGAGATTTGTTTCTGAGAGACAGTTTCAAAAACTGTCAGATTATGCCAGGTAGCCCGCTCGGCGCTGGGGAGACTCGGTGCTGGGGAGACTCGGCGCTGGGGAGACTGAATCGTTTGTTTTTGACTATAATTACTATTTGTAAATCTCTTAACACATGACAGGTATTTAAAATGTTAATAAAGTTCTATTAACTTTCGTTAATTAGATTTAACCCTGGAGTACAAGTTCAAATTAGTCCAATTATATATTGTAATAATTAAAATATCTTTAAACTTCAAAAAACAATAAAAAATAACATCGTTATTCATCTTGAAACATAAAGTATGTCTTTACAATACTCTTTAATGAAACCAACACACTTCGTCTCCATATTGTCATTCATATTCACCACAACCCACAGAGTCGAATTTGTGGTAAGTAAAATTATATACAAATGTTTTTTTATTTGTTGTAATTTTATTTTGCTTACTGTTTAATATACATTTTTGGAAAAATAATTAATATTTAATTGCCTATAAACAGTTATTAGCAAATTACTCGAAACAAATATATTTAATTAAACGTTATCAAAAAGTTTTTTTTTAATCGTGATATTGTGTTTTAATCCATACTTTATTTTTTACAACCGAAATTGACCTTACTTCTACGCCAATTCGCCTGAAGGACTTTTTTAGCCTTTTTATTATTTTTAGTTAATGCATTATTATTATTTTAAACCGATTTTTTTCCCATACTATCTGGAAAAAAATAATAAATAGCCTACATATACTCTAATTTCTCACTTATTCAATCAAGAAACTAAGTTCTAAGTAAAAAATACGAAACTCTCAACTTTTTACCAAAATCCCAAATGGGAAATTATCCATGAAAAATAAATAAAAATGATGAGGTTAGCCATCTTACTTCACAGTCAGTAAAGAACCACAATAACAACATATTTGTTCTTCTCCACCCTCCTCAAATCCTCTTACCCTCATCTTTCGTAGACACCTTTCTAGCACATGAAACCATCTTCTTATTCTCTTTTTAAATATTTTATATCGTGATGTAAAGGCTTTAGTCCTATCTCTTTGTCATCCACATATCTTATTTTCCCCTCATTTTACATTGTGATTATACTTACGTTACCCCATATGCAACATATGCATAATGCTTGTGTTCTTATTTGCCACCCTTCTGCTGTTCTCTCTGTACGTGTCCTAAAACTCTTATTCACACCTTTTTCTCACATACGATATTAAACGATTTTTCTGACTTAGACATGTTTTTTTTTTTATGTTTCAAAGGCATGTAAAATTATAGGTGTTTTTAGATATTTGCATTTATTATAAGATGAAGATATTTTTCTATATTTACAGTTATTTTGTAAAGTACGCTAATATCCTACATGTTGTATCATCGATTTCAGTAAATATTTAGATTTTTACGCACACACATCAATAACCAGATACTAAGTAAACAATACCTATTCGGCCCCATTTCATAAACAACCGATGTTAGTTATCTGGAAAGATAAAATAAACTGTTGGTTTCAACTACAGTAAGTAGAAAAATAATTGTTATTTATATTTTGGTTAAAGTGAAAAGGTTAATAAGATATAGGGACACAATCAAATTAATTACAGGTTAAAATAATAATAAAGATATATTTGGAATATAAATAAATTAACCTTAGTTTTCCAGGGTTATTATATGTATTTTTTTCAATAAGATAAATAACAAGAGGTAAGTATATTTTTAAAACTTCCTTAGCGCAAAGAAACTCACCCAATGTAGTAACTTATATAAGCATCGTATATTCCTTCATTTGTAATTTTAAATCCCTGATTAGCACATGTTGCAGGTCTGTAAAGATCTGCTTCTGTTTTATTTCCAGCAATATGTCCCACAAAGTTCCAATCACCTTCAAACTGTAAAATTAAGAATAACTAAATTATATACATGTTCTGATTCGTTCTACAAGTATGGTGATATAAAATATAATTATCACTAAAGACGTGGTAAAGGGTACATAATTTATCAATGTCAAATTTATTAATTATATACACATATTTATATACTTACATAACCAAAAGATGAGTTTACAATTTAAATAAATAGTGATCCTCCGGAATCTGGTTTTTGGAATGAATGAAGAATTAAATAAATTATAGTGGATTCTCAGTTTAGCCAGGATTAAATTATAAAGGAAAAAGAATCATACATGGAACCCTATTTATGATATTTATTACATTTGGTAGATATTGTTCTTGGATTTTTTTTTAAATAGTTGATTAGTGCTGATCATAAAAACTAAGTACATTATTTAGGAATTGAAATGTTAAAGTTGCATTATAGGATACATTGACATGTAAATGTGATGTTTCCTTAATATCTGTAAATTAAAGTTTATATATACGTATATATTTTAATATTTATTTCTATGATATATTTGGGATGTACTGATGAAAATTATACACTGAAAGAGCTCATTAGGAATGTATAATTGGTAAAAATGTTTTACATTTTACTGATTTATTAATTAAATTGGTGTTTTTTTTCTTTCTTATTTTAGATTTGTGAAGTCTCAACTGAAGCATCAGAGGAAGATAACTTTAGTAATCTCTTACAAATACACAATTTGTAACATTGTAAAGGTAAGAACGTAATAATATTTTCCCTTAGCATAGACGTTTTATAAAAATGTTCACTAATAGTCTGTAAAGGACAAGGATAACTTACCTCTATCTCCCTCTTATCTCTGTGGCAGACTACCTTAGAATGCGAAATCCTTACTTAACTTAGTCTCTGATCAACGGTAAAATGCTTAACTACTCTGGCACTTGAGATTAAATAAAAATGGAAACGTGCTAGTTTATAAATATACGTAAAATTTAAATTTAAATAGGTATAAGTTAGTATTGTTTAGACAATTTAATTAAAAATTTCTCTTAATTTTGATTTTCATTCTAGAGTGAATTTAACAACCTCTATGAATTCGTTTTACTCAACAAATTTCTATAAGTTTGTGAACAAATTAAAATATTGTCTCGTCATTGAATAAATAAAAGTGAGCGAAATATTTGATAAATTAAAAATATTTTTGTTCTTTATTAAAATATACTGTATAGTTTACAGGTTTATTATTAAAGACTATGCTTACTTTTTTCATTGAAAAGTCTTCAACAAAACTTGGTTTCAAGCAATCTCGAGCATTCGCTGCATACGCTAACCCGACGACGATTGTTAAACTCAAGTACATTTTTCTGAAACAATATATAATAAGTTAGATCAAAATTAATTTATGTATAGGAGATAATCGGAGAGTGGATACCTTACACAGAAATAACTAAAAAGTTGCTCTAGACATAGGGTCCGTAAAAGCTTTTTCCCCCTTTTTTTCTTTCTTTCTTTTTTTTTTTTTTTTTCAGTTTATTGATCAATTTGTTTTTTTCTATGCAAAATTATATCTTCAGAAATAAATGATGTTATACCAAAAATGCTGTATAAACTTTATTATTGTATCTTTGTGCATATCAAAAGCAATTTTTTTGTTTCAAAAAAGCGTTCCATAAAATATAACAGATATGCCATCTTTTCTATCATACCAAATTATCAAAGAAGTTACTACTATTATCTTATATACTTACTATTATAAGGGGTCGAATATAAATGTTTTATACTAGTTCATAAAGGAAGAAGTCAATATGAAGAACATACACATATATAAACGCAGCTAGTCAGAAAAGAAATTGTATGATTGGCTAAAAAGAAAGAATAAAATAAATAATTTTTTTCATTCGTATTTTATAATTTTATATCAAGTTATACACAATTGAAATTATTTGGTTTCTTTTGATTTCTTTAGACAGGTGCACATTTTCTATTTAACAATTTCAACAAAAATCTGTTATTGGAAAAGCAGAAGAATAAAGAATATCTTAAAACGAATATTTATTTCGGTTAACATTGTTAAATTTAATTTAATAGAATAATAATAATTAAAGCATATTAAGTTAATAATAACTTGTTTAATCACTCTTTATGTATTCATTATTTATTTGCATACAGTGTTTTCTATTTATTGTACATATACATAATAAAATAGTTACTATCCCTGTATTGAACAAGTATGTATTATAACATTACTTATAAAATATAATCTTATAAAGAGAATATATGAAACTACAGTAAATAATTATTTTTTAAACTGAAAAATTTAAAAGAATTATTGTAATACTTGTGTATCGAGTGGGTTATATTGTAGAGATGCTTGATTCAAATTTGCAAACCATAAAATATTACGCAGCTTCAAATCCGTTTTATAGCGTTGAATTTGTTCCGTTAATTACTTTATTTCTCCAACTTCGATAACCAATCATGAGTAAAATAATTAAAATTAAAAAATCATAAATAATTGTAATATAATATCATATATTAAAGTTTGTATTACCTTATACTGCCTTACACTACGACTTGATAAACTAATAACACCTGTAGGAACTGCAAAATCTACTCACGGCGTCTAAGAAACAAGCAAGTAAGAGAGTGATTATAATTTATATTTATAGCCACTTCTCGCGGAGTAATTACATTTAATGCAATGCTTACATCTAATATTTATAAAAAGTCAATATCATGGTCATTAAGTTTTACATGTTAATAGCTCTGATTTTAATAACTGTTAATGTTAAACTTTTAAACGTAATTGGATATAATTGACAAGTATTTAACCTAAATTTAAGGAAAGATGATTGGATGTAAAATATTTACAAGTTGCATGATTATGCTAAGTGCCAAAGATGAGAGAAAAAATGATTACCGTGACTTGAATGGTAGCCAGTTAAATAAAATTAAAGTGTAATAAAAGCAGATTTTTTTAAAACTTTTATTATTTACTTTTCCTTGTGATAGTGACAAATAACAATTTATGTAGCAAGCTTTACGTCAAAAATCAAATAAAACTAACATTAATCAGTTACAAAATGAAATAACAAAAAAGTAAAGAATAACAGCGTTCAGTTTTTTTCAGTTATTCACGACAATTCGTTTAGCAATATATCTCATCCTCAGATGTTTGCAATTTAAAAAATATTGAATACATATTAACCAAAAGCACAACAACGACAAAAACAATTATTCAACAGGAAACAGACAGTGTGTTTTTAGCAACCATTTAGGTTAAGATACATTTAGCAATATATTAAATTCTTACCCTAGTTCTACTTATTACCACTAGAAAAAATGTCTCTGCTACACTGGGTTATCTTTAACCTTGAATATGTATTCTGATTGAATTTCAGAATCGCGCTTTGAAATGTTCTAGTTACCCCCCCCCCCCTCACCATTAGGTTACGTAGATATTGGCATTCAAATTGATTCCACTATTTGATTTTTTTTAACAGCATCATAATAGCACTAGTAGATCATTTAACAATACTTTAGTGGGTGCTAAGGAACCTGAGCTTCAGTAAAAAAGTATTGATGTTGATTACCAAGATTGTTATGAACTAATTAAATGTAATTTCATAATAGTGACAGTTTGAATTTAAATATTTGTTTTTAATTAGTGGGAACAATAGATAAATATATATTATTAAAACGAATATATGTAATCGGAAACTTGTCCACGTTTTTAAACGTCCAAGTTTACATAATATGTAAATTTGTTTAATATTTTTTTCTCTTTTCATACATGTACATCCTATAACAACACAAACGATTAATGCACATGTTCAAACTCTTAGTCATATATATATTAAGAGTAGTAATAATCCTTAAATATACACACACATAATTCGTTAACGAGATATAAGTTACAGTTTTACATTTATCAAACACAATGTATGATTTTAACTTTCTCTCACTTCCATATTATAGAGATCGTCATAGTTGGGTGAAAAATTGATGTTGAAATGTCAGTTTTGAGGTTACCTGACCGTAAGTGTTTCTTAGAAGGTCGACTATCTGATTTTTTGGCACCTGTCGTTCAAAAACAATATAAAATTACACCTACGAGAATTATTTCAACAAGATATACAGTTATTACGTTTAGGAACATTTAAATATACTAAATAAAGTGAAAACCTGGAGAAGAAAAAATATATGTAAATTATTCATTTAATTCTGATCATGATGTGGACATTTTTATAGAAAATACGGAAAATTCTGAATATCAAGAACAGTTTAACACTTTAAATTTAACTGAGGAAAATGTTGAAAATGAGGATGAAGATTATTTTTAGGAGCTACCAGGCTCAGGAAATAATTTAAATATTTAATTAACATATATTGTTGACCCCAATACCTAATTAAAAACTAATCGGTACAGGGAGTACAAATTACTTCAAAAAAAATTTAATTATATAAAAATAACCTTAAACAAAGAGGTTTTTGAAGTTTCAACTGCACACGGTGTTTCAAAAGAAAAATACAGTTGTGAATTAACTTTTTTAATTGAAAAGTAATTGAAAATCTATTTATTCAACTTCCATAAAATTTTGATTAATTGCTAGGATTAGATTACATAAAGGAATTGAAATTACATTTGGATACTATAATTAATAAAATAAAATTACTAAACAAATATATACCCATATTATACGTCAACACGGAATAATTAGATTGTAAAAAAGAAAAGAAACATAAACCTATTGTTGATATAAATGTAATTAGATATATAATACAGGCACGAAGTAAACGGATAGTGATGATTAAAATAAAGAATATGCGTGAAGGTCAAGGAACAATACCATATACGTATTCCAAGGTACTAGAAATACCGCAATGTATAGTTACTGTAAAATAAAATGAAATTTTTTGTCCAATAGTCAATTATAACATATAACGCCAAAAACATTGAAAATTGAGCCATTGAGTAACATTGAGATCTTTGATACTCGTACTAATTATTGCAATAAAAGAATTATAGCAACTTTCTATTCAATAAAATACAAGAAAAAGAATAAACTAGGTTTAAATGAAATTAGGACCGATCACATGATATTAGATTTAAAGAAAGATATATTAAAATTAATTCTACAATATTTAGTTTTTTTTATATATAACGAAAACCTAACTTTCACCAATCGTGAAACACATAATTAGAACAACAGACGAAATTCCAGTTTATAGAGGGAACCATTTTTACCCGGAAATATTAAAAAAAAAATAGTAAATAATCAAATCCAAGACATTTTAAGGGGAAAAAAAAAAATAAACCTTCAATATCACCATGGAACAGCCAAATTTGGAGTGTACCCAAGAAACCTTCAGGGAAACAAAAATTCCGACTAGTGATTGATTTTAAAGGTCTAATATCAAGACGATCTTGATATTAGACCTTTAAAATATCAAAGGTCTAAGGTCAAAGGTCTAATATCCGACATTTTAGACAAATTGTTAGGAACCCAGTATTTTACAACACTATATATAGCCTCTGGTTTCCACCAAGGACAACCATAAGACAAAAAACAGTTTTTTCAACAAAACATGGACAATACGATTATTTGAGAATGCCCTTTAGCCTAAAAAATACCCAGCCTACCAACGAGTATTTAACAATATCTTAAGAGGAAGCAAAATTGAAATATGTTTAGTTTATTTAGACTACAAAATATTGTATTTAACAAGTTCTCAAGAACATATAAATCGATGGAAAGAAATATTTTGAAACGGTAATAAAAGCAAATTTTAAAGTGCAATTAACGAAACCGAATTTTTAAGAAAAATAAGTAGCATATTTAGGACAAATTGTTACACTTGAAGGAGTTAAAATGAACTCTGATAAAATTAGGGTAATACAAAATTACCCAATACCGAAAATAGCTAAACAAATAATGCATTTTTACAACTTACTTGTAGGATACTACAGAAAATTTATAAATGATTTTGCAAAATTAACAAAATAATTTAGTACTTATTTAGAAAAAAAAAGAAAAAAAGGATGCGAAGATAGATGTAAGCAAACAGGTTATTGTCGACTGTTTTAAAAGATGTGTAAGAGTGTTATGTGATGAGCGTAT